>JAKRZM010001331.1:59407-236921 GCA_036379175.1 Heliconius cydno galanthus
TAGTGGATGTCCAGATTACGAAAGTAAACATCTGTCCAAATTTCACGTTTCTACGCACAGCGGTTACGGCTGTGCGTGCGTCTTACCTCAGTCAGTGAGGACAAGTCCTTTTATATATATAGATTATTTATTTAGATTATTTATCTATATATGTAGATATAGTATAGAAAGTATCTATTTACTTAAATAATATATTTCAATCTATATATAGGTATATATAGTAAAAAAATATAGGTAAATAATCTAAATATTTAATTACTTTATTAAGGAAGTCTTCTAATCTTTTACATTAAATATATTTTTTTATTTCTCTTATTTTATTAATTAAATATTTGTTTTTATGGGAGGAATGTAAATAAAAGATATATTAAATGGTTTTAGAATTTCCTATCTACGATACAAGATGCAGTAGTCGCATTTATAATAAAAAAAATAATAAATGTCAAAATATGGCAATAGATCCAAGAGAATATTTTATTTATGGGCAATAAACTGAAAGAATCTCTCAATATTAGAGCGGTTTAATCATAATAAATTGGGTGGAGGTTAGGGGGTAAAGAGATTGACAGCGGTCTTTGGTTATTTCGACACAAACAGCTTGTTCGAGAAAAAAAAGCTTTTCATATTCAATCAAAACGAACTCGTTTAAACTCGTTTAATAAATAAATTCATAAATATACGTTTTTTTATTACTTAAAATTTTGTTTTAGCATGTTTCAGAAAATGAAGTAAAAGATAATAATTTATTAAAGGTTACAGGTTCGATTTCCAAAAGAAAAAATAGTGATGGCTAAGCTTTTCCTTCAAATACATTATACATTTTATTATGAACACCTTCGTTCACACTGTATCCCATTTCGAGATGTAGATAGATACAAAATAATATCATTGCGTGAAAAATTAGTTTAATTATTAAAAATTAGTTTTATGACGACATATTTCACTTGTTACGTTCATATAATATTTAAAAATATATATTTTTCCGCTTTCCATTTTTCTTTATATATATATTTTTCTTATGTATTAAGGAATTGATTAAAAACTAGAGACTTGGCTCACTATATCGCCATTGCCATCATATTTTTATGCAACCACGATTCCCCTAAATTGTAAGAAACTTGCTCAGGGTTGTATTCCAATGTGAATTGAAAAAGATCATAAGATTACTCAAAGAGTAGGTGTGAAAACGCCACTAGCTTTTTACCCGTGACGTGTGATGACGCTCCTATCTCGGCCTACATCTCAACTATGTTCCAAGGGCTCCATCCAACCTTAGTTCTATAGTGGGATTCTTTAAGAAAATTACAAAAAATATGTTTGGATTATGATGGATTTATATCGTTTTCATAAATATAAATAAAAATGTATTATATATGAAAAAAATAATATTCTTGCTATTAATATTTGTATCCTATTTTCGTTTTATGGTATATATACTCTTTGAATTTTGCCCCTCATAGCGCAGGGGCACGAAGTGTAACAGTCAACGCGACTGGGTGTGGGTTCGTATTAGGAAATAAACTATTTCTTTAAATTTATATTTACATTTATTCGCTCTGATATCGAGGCAAGCACTGTTGCACGCGCAATGCCCCCAGAACACTAGGTTTTTCATTATAAAATTTAATTTATTTAAATTGTGTGTTATTAGAACATATTTATTGTACTGTATGTTTCCCTTAAAAAAATAAATAATTAAAACTACATAATTTGAAAACGAACAAAAATTTCATATTTTACGATATTATAATTTTTTATTGAAGTGAAGATTTTAAATTGAATTAATAATTTATCAGTCAAAAAGTAGTGTTTACTCACTATCAACAACTTTTTCGCTCATACAAATTAAAATGAATATATTCTGAGTAGAACGTCAATAGAATTGAAATGTAATCGGGTCAGTTGTTTTTCATTTTATCAGCTCCTAAATGAATATTTGCGTGGCGGTAATGAACTTTGAACATGCAGAGTTGCCAATAAAAAGTAGTCGACTTCTTGTCTTCCAGGGATTGCATTTTATGATTACAGCCTTTGATATACTTCTTAGAACTAAAAGTATAAATACTAGACTTGGATTACTTAATACGCGTTTTTATGCTTAAGTATTTTGTGATGAGTGAGTGGCGGAACCCAACGCCTCTTATTGTCTTACCAAACCAGGAAAATGAATATAAATTGTTATCATCAGCCATCGCATATATAGTCAGATACTGTTTTTAAATAAGCTTAAGTACGTAATTAATAATAATAAATTAATATTTCTGTTAATATGTTATCCATAGAAGTTGATTTTTCATATTTTTCAGCTTAATTATTATGTTAATTTTCTTTATAAGTTACAAAATTTAAATACAATGAATATAATGCTACACCTCTTTACCTCGTACCTCTTTACTTCCACCAACCTTAAAAAAAATCTGCTTCACACTGTATCCCGCACACAGCAGGGTAGGCAGAGGGAACCTAGTGTTAAGACACTCCGTTCCCCACTTTTTTTTTGTTGAGTGGCGGAACTCAACGCCGCGCTTTTGCCTCGATACCAGAGCGAAGAAACGGAAATATAAATTTAAGTAAATATCTCCTCGAATGGGGATCGATCGTCACACCCTTGTGCCGCTGCGCCATGACGGCCAATCTATATGAATAAAAAAAACAAAATTAATTACACAGATAAAACAATAACGTATAATATAATCCCAGCAAGTATATTATTATCATCAATATGACAAGTAACAATCGAAGTTATCACATTCAAATCGTTGGAGTCGCCATTGTTACAACATAAAATTACAGTTCGCATTATCAAGAGTGTATTTCCCTGGGGTAGGGTCCCATTAACGCCAACTGTTCACGTCAGGGTTACTATTGTAATATATTATGCAACTGGTGCTAAATTGACTAAGTTATGCTCTAAAAAAGCAAAGCACGGCGTTAAGTTACGCAATGCCTCTAAAATTTTCAAATTATGATTTCGATACGTCCCGTTCAAAGTTACACGCTTCCTCTGCGCTATGATTGACCTCAAACCAAAAATTATCAATTACATTTTATTTTAAACAATTATAATAATATCAAATATATTATTTTATACCTTACCCTACCTTAGATACGACAAGTCAATTGAACGTGAGAGGTCTTTATACGAACTTAAATTATGCCGATAACATCTAAAAATATTCCTTTCAATACCTATCCAAAGAGATAACCCTAAGAAATATCATATTACCTACGACACCCATTAAAAATAAGTCTATGGGGCCTTATCAGCTACAATTTCAAATAAAAATAAAATTCTTTAGATAAAACCACACTACTAAAGGCCTATAGCATCTATTTGCCTTATCTACCNCTCACTCATCCACTTCCACTGGTTGACTGGAAGAGATCTCTTATAGAGATAAGTCCACCTTTGTACACAAAATGTCTTTATATATTGTTTATGTAATTTTTTTTTAGTGCAATAAAGAATATATTAACATTAAAGCATATCAATATGTTAAAATAAAACTGAACAAAAGAACAATCTTTCCATATCCATCAAAGGGCAAGCTCCACAAGGACAGAATTGACCGATAATTCTTAAGAATACAAATCCTTTAATACTTTTCTCACTCAGAAGATGAAAATCTTTTGAAGCCTCTTTATGGTGAATACAATAGCGAACTATTTTCTCTATTTTTGCTGTCCTTATATGTTTTCGGATTAACCCATTTACGTAATATCATAAATGTAATGGAACACTAACAGAATATAGCAATATTGTGTCAGCCTCCTTGCAGTTTCACTTAGAATATTGGATGAAAAATGTATGCATGTAAATGACAATGTACACGTACACTATGAGTGCAATAAAATTGAATTATAAGAGTATGGTTTTAAAAAATAATACATATATTCCTCTATGAAAAATATATTATTTTCTTATTCTGTATTAATTTTATTCAACTTCAGGATAGGCAGAGGGAAGACTATGTTAAGATGCTCCGTTTCTCACTTTCTGTCGATTTTTTAAGGCATTGCATGTTGAATAGCGAAACTCAACACCGCGCGTTACCTTGGTATCAGATCGAAAAAATGAAAATAACAATAAATAATAATTAATTCCCCTGGATGGGAATCGATCCACAACTGTCACGTTACCGTCAGACCCTGCCTCTGTGCCACGATGGCTTCAACTGTACCCAGTATACAACAATCTAATTATAAATGATAATTCTCAACATTTTTTCCTGCATTTTTATTAGCTTCGAATGTAGAACGAGGGTGCACGGCTAGCACGGCGTGCTCTCACATAATTACGCCCGTATCGCGCCAGCCCGCACCTACTTTACATATTTTGTTTACGCAAACAGCCTCTGTTTGACTGTTGAAATCGAGGATCCTTGGATTCCAACTTCGAATGGGCAAATATCAGCGATAGGTCAGCTGGCTTTGCAATTAAACATGTGAGTAAAGGTTTATGGTTGGGCCGCGTAATAAATCGAACCCAATAGCCCGCGTCTCACCCGTTTGTAATCTATTGCGTCACAGAGTGTATATCGTGTCATGTAATTTTAGATACAAGCTTGTTTCTGTTATTTTTTTTTCCTAAATGTTTGTATGAATTTTGGTTATTTTAAAAATGGGTATCAATTTTAAATGAGGGTAATTATAAAATTGAGTTTTGTGGACACAGTATGTGCTTATAGCAATATTGAAATGAGATAACTACGATTTTCTAATTGGAAAAATAATAATAGCTTAAAACATGAACTAAATATATTTTTATAAATAGATTTCTTGTTATTTTTTGAGGATGTCGTAGTGCAAAGGCATAAATAAGCGTGTGACTGTAAAAGCGAAGGTTGTGAGTTCGATTTCCACTCGGAGAAATAAATGATTATTTATTAATATTTTGATATCTTCACTCTTGTACCACTGAATGGAACCACGGGACGGAATGACTTAACACTTGGTTCTCTCTGCCTGCTGTGTGCGGGATAAAGCGTGAAGCTGATACTGGGTATTTTACTATCGAAATTTATCTTCTCATTTAAATTGTCGCTACTTATAAAAGCCTAGGCTTTTTGTAAGAGGCTTCATTATTCATATTTAAATCTTAAAACTATAGCTATCGTTCTGTTGCTGGCAGTGCTTAAACACTGGCGGGTAATTAAGACAGGCTTTGAAGAGTTGCGGAAAAACTACATTACATCATTTCTGGTGGTTAAATAAGACTTCTAAAAGCTTTTTTAAATTATTTTATTTTTTTTATTATGTTCTACATTAAAAAAAGAGTTCCAACGGAAAAGTCAGTCATCAGTCTTAGATACTGTATTTTTTTATATACAAATATATTAAGTACGCTAAAGTACGCTTATATTTTTCAAATACTCTTAAAATATCTAAATTTTTCGTATAAACTTGTTAAGAAGTACTTATTTTTATAGATGTGAAATAACTTAACATTTTTGTAATATGACAATATATGGTTATCTACACTGCCATATAGGCATTCAATTATTTTTGTAAATGTATAATTATAAAAAGAAATATGTATTGTACTAAAGGAATATTTAATAGAATTAATTTTAATTAACATATACATTATTAAATTCATCCAAAGTATAGCAAAGACTCGGTTAAGCCTATAAATACTCGTAAAACTCAATTGTAATATCATTTTTCTAAGTTAACACTGATTTATTACTGGTAAGACGAGGTTTATCTCAGCTAGTGAGATTTATAATTCCAAGATATTTAAGGCATTTTAATAAATCACAAATGCGTGTCGAATTTCTGAAGAATCGCCCCTTCTCCCCTTCTTTAGGGGACCCAAAGTAGGGGTAGCCAGGAAGCTTAATCTCGCCAGCGTATAGAGGAACACGTATAATTTTTAAAGTGGTAATGTAATCTGTTTATGGTGGACTTCATGGGTGTTAAAATTGTTAGATTATTATTTGAACGAACTCTTGGATGTAGAGATTAGAAATTGTGTTTGATTTTAATACTTTAACAAATGGGATCGTTTTCTTATCCTATTAAATTTTGAATGCTGTTTTTTTAATACTTTAAGAACTTTTATTAAAAGTTACCACGTATTTCTTACATATTACAATCTGCATTTTATGATATTTTCGTGACAATAAGTTTTATAATTATTTATTAACAATAAATTTCTAGTTGAAATATTTAATTATAACAATATTTTAGTGAGAAATTATCACTCCGTTCTCTACATCAAGAAGTGAGAAATTAATATTTAGTTTTGTTCTAATATAAGAAAAAATTTAAATTGCTTTCAAGCTATATAAGTCAAAACAACAGGTACGACCAGCTCTAATGTTCCTAAGACAACTGCCTCTAAAATACCATACAAATTATTAAACACATGGAACTGTGATGAGTTATCAGTGCGTGGGTGGAGATTAATAAACGATAGCGCGTGTGGGTGGGTGGCGCAGAACTGAGTTTAAACATTTGTCTTGCACTCATAGTTATCTGTTAACGCAACAAAAGGTGATGGTGGGGAGAGTCTATATGTATTAGTTTGTTTGCAGGTTTTAATTGCAATTAATTTAGTTAGTTTGTACTATAACTAACGATAGCAAACTCTAAATGTCTTTTTGGTTTGTTAAATCGTCCAAAATAATACTTTTAAATTTTTAAGTAATGTAGTGATGTATTAAAATGCTAGGCAATACTGAGGCCAGTCTATGCACAGTGGAACTAGCGTGCGACTTTAAACGCGATGGGATGTGGTTTCAATTCCCAATCGAGGAAATTAACATGTAATGTCTCTTGGATTTCGCATAAAGTGGAGAGCGGAAGAGTTTTTGTACTAATTTCCCAGGTTCCCTCTAACAACCATGCTATGAGCGGGATACATATAACAATATTTAAAGTCTTTTAAAACGCAGAAATTAAAGGGAATAGTGATATACTTGACTATTACTAAAAAATAGTAGAAATAGCGTAATTTATTAGTTATTTTCAGGTTTTTTTCATATATAAGTATGTATATACAGAAAATAATATTAAAATTGTAAACAATTATGGTTTCTCCCTTAAAATGTATACGAAAATTTGCATTGGAAATGTTTAGACTTTGAGTGCTTTGTGACGTGAAAGTAAAACGAATGGTCTTACTTCTGTCAACGTAAATACGTCGTAAATACTCTACGAAATAAAACGTCTATATGTATTCTTAAGTGAAATTACCTTGACGTAAATTGCGAGTAAGTACAAAGCTAACAATTGCTCTACATCGCGAACGGAATTGACGTTCTAACTGTTAGGGTATTTTAAGTGAATAGTAAATATAAATAAATTTATTGTAAAACATTGTTTTGCTAATATATATATTGTTTTTTCAAATATTCCGTCTTCACTTTCCAATGAACTCTGGAGAGATTACGCTTTTACCAGAGCGAAGAAATGGAAATAGTAAATATTTTATTACCTCGAGTGGGAATCGAACTAACAACCAGTCGCGTTTAGTCTTGTTTCTCAATTTCTTAACTAAGAACACAAAAACAGATTTTCATCCAAACCTATTATACATTTTGTATAATTTACAAATAAATTCAAAAACATACAAACACACAAATGTATATAGCTATTCCAGCACTATTATTACTAAGACCTATTACTGGGAACCTTATTTGCTTTAAAACAATTTACGATATAGCCGTAGGAAGTCATAATTATATCCATAAAGTCTTACAAAATAGAGTAAAAAGTACGATTGCTCGCAAGTGGATATCACTTATGAGTCGTGAACGAAATTCAAAAATTAAAAATCCTCCATTCCAGGCCGCGTCGTGTGCTTCGTGAATGTAATGAATTCCTGTCAGCCACGCGTGTGGGCGAATCACTGGCTGTAAGGATCGTTGTCCATGCCGAATATAGTGCTAGCGTAGAGTTGAGACACTATAATATAACTATATACGTGCAATATTGGGGGGTTTGGACCCGCGTCTCTCGGAAACAGGTAGTCGGTTTAAATCTCGCTACGTTCATTTTTTTTTCGTGTGTTTTAAGTGTGAAAAGACGTTAAAAATTTTAAAAATATATACTCATATTTCTACTTAGTACATGATAGTTCTTTTTACTTTTTACTATATTATAATATTAGTTAATACGGTTCAAAAATTTTTTTTTAGTAATTAATATGGCCTACTAACCTGATGTTGTGCATATTGAAGTTTTATATGAAAAGCTTATGTAATGATAAGTATACTATACTTATTAAAACCTAAATACATATAAGAAGGTTTTAACTACTGCTCTGCTGCTGCTCTAAAAAAATTATATACAAATCCAATTAATATTGGAAGCGAAAAATGATAAATAAATCGTACTTTTAAGTATCGCATGGAAGCCTAGCTGAAGTCGAATAAACATTTACCCTTCGCTCAACTGTAATTGTTTAAAATTGAGCCTAACTGTGTGGGCCTGGCTTGTTGGACGCCCTGCTAAATGTCTTGCTAGTTCGCTTTGTTTCGAATCTGCGATAACTCCTAAACGTTGGTAATGCTTGTAAATGATAGGCTTTCAGGTTGATGTATGATGACTGCTCTGGCTTAGAATTTAGATGTAAATAAGCTTTATGTCCGCACTAGATTATATTTGGACCTTTTAGTGGATACTGAGCAAATGTTTGAGTTAGGCTGTATCATTAGAAATTGTAAGATAATTGTTTGTTTTGCAAAATGGAAGAAAAACATGTTTTTTTTTTGTTAAATTCAGTACATGTTTTATTTGCCTATTGATACAATTATATAAAACGAAAGGAGTAAAAAAAGAGAGCGAATTCACTATCCGATATCCTTGATCTACCTTATAATGCGGAAAATACGTAAATAAATAAACTATTCAGTAAAAACACACATTGGCAAACATATTAAATAAATTGGCCGCAGTAAATTAAAATGGTACGAGTATGTCCGTTAATTTTAGGCTTTGAATTTTGCTAAAATAACCAGCATTTGGGGTTCAGAGTAAATTAGGGCATCGAGGCCAGTTAACGTGAGTGGCATTTACCTGATTAATACAAAGGCTTTACTGGTTACCGAACTGTGTATGGGGTGGGCACACTACAGTTGGTACATCATGTCGATTGGTTGTATAGGGCATATTTTACTTAATTGTATTGAATTTTTTGAAAAAAATATTTTTTTATTTATATTATTAATAATGAATAATAAACTTAGCTTCTCAATATCACAAGTAATATTTAGTAGTGGAAATCAAACCCACAACTAACGCTTTTATAGTCAGATGCTATTCCACTGAGTCACAATAGATTTTATAGCCTTTAAAATTTGTAAAAATACATAGAATAAAGCTGAATAGAATTGTATTGAAAAATGACAAGTTAGCAACCAGTCAACCGCTTCTCATTCTGCACGTATTGTTCTTGCTATATCGAATGTATCAATGGATGCTGTTTCGATGAAAACTTTAATAACTTATAAACAATCAGAGTTAATACTTTGTTTTAATTTTCAAACCAGTCCATTACATATAAGAAGTGAAGAATAAATGTGATATTTTTATTGAAATAAATTTTTACACTTTCATATTTTATTTAGTTACTTGTTCTACTATTACCTTTTGTGTGTATTTTGTTTTATTTAGTTGAAATTTGTTTCTAGTTAGATTTTGGTTGTTAGGCTGTATATTAGATACGTTATGTTCTTACTTTCATTATAAATGAAATTAACAAAAAGAAAAATGACTTTCTTTGTAAGTTTATAGTTAATGATTGCTTATAGAAATGTTATAAAACGCAGTTTTACATCACAATTCATCTAATTTTTATAAGAAAAATTAATATAAATCAAACCTAAACCAAACAAAGCAACATAAAATAGTAAAATTGAATACCGATATACGGTACATTGCAAGCATTGGCGCGGACGCTTATAGCGAACATGCATCACTCGCTCCTAATTATTCACGGCCAGTCTAAATCAATCCGACCACACTCCCGTGCGTTCACAACTCATTTCTATAATAAAACAGATTATAGCACTATGCGAACCTATAACTTAGTATGTTAATTGTGCGTGAGACTCTGTTATGACTACCATATTTCTGTCTGATGTCCTTTTTGTTTGTGTTAGCGAAGTAAATTGCTGTCACACGATTCGCTCGCCTTATTTAATGACAATGGTATTTTTACCTTAAAAATTAAAAAAAGCTAGACGTTGTATACCGTACATAGTAAGGTAGGTAAAGAGAACCTAGTGTTAAGGCACTCCGTTTCCCATTTTTCGCCAAATTCTGGAGACATTGCGTGTTCAGGAACCAATGCCTCGAAACCAGAGCGGAAAAATGAATTTAAATAAATATTTCATCTCCTCGAGAGGGTATCGAAGAAATGGGGAGAATCTTCTCTTCGGGGGGAATCTTATGATCCAGTCGCGTTTACAGTCACACTTTGGTCCCTGCGCTACGACTGGCCTGTACTCGTATTTATCTAGACTAAAGCAATTTAGTCCAGCAAATAGTCTTGTGTTACCGTAGGGTCACAATTTGCCCGGTGCTGGCCCTCGGCCTCGGGTGAACTTCGGTAACATTGTTACAGCGCCCCCAGTGTCCCTCGAGGCACTGTCCCCTACATCTGCTATAAAGTCCATCTGCAGAACTATAGTTAACAATTCACTATCTATTTTATAGATATTGCCCAATAAATTATTGTAAAACTAATTTTATATCGTTTCTTTAATTTGTACCAGTCGCTACAATTTGACTCAAGCCATTTAGGTTTTTCAAATGCAATTACAAATATTTTCTTTATAGATATTCCTAATCCTATAAAGTAATATTTATATTTGTTATATTTGTTCACTTTTTATGGACCTCATGTTTCCCACGCTAACGTCTGTCGTAATTGAAGCTATCAATAAATAGTAATATTGGCCAAGATTTCTCAATTTATCTGCAGGTGGCTTTTCCCAGCAAAACTGTTTTTCTACCGTCTTGCCTTAGAGCGATGGCCCCTGGGGAATGCAACGAGTCGTCTTAATAGACTTAGATCAGCAGAGTGCGTCCCCTGAGGCGGGCTTCTCCCCCTTCACCCTACCTAAGTCCGCCCAAATATTAGATTAGCTTCTTTTGTGGTGCGACTATTGTCTGCAGGAGACATCCCTAAAATACCACAAGGTACAATTTATATTTCTTGTTCATTTATAAATAAAAATAAATCAGCTTCACGATCGAATTTTTTGAGAAATTGTGTGTTGAATGGCGGTACTTAACGCCAGGCTTTTTTGCCTTGGTATCAGAGCGAAAAAACAAAAATATTAATAAATAACAATTCATTCCCTTGAGTAGAGATCGAACCCTTGTGCCACTGTGCCACGAGGGTCATTGTGTTTGTTATGTTTTTATTTAACTTTCAATTTTATTCAAACCTTTCATGGCAGAGTTTTACGATTCATAAACAAAATATTAACGATGTCGCTGCAATATTAAATAGAGCAAAAGGGTGTATAGGTCGATACAACTAGTTCAACTTTGACCTACTTCGTTTAATACTATTTTTATTTACCTACAAACCTAACGACTGTCAGTACCGGTAACCGGTAATCGAAAGAGGTTATTTTTTAATGTGACAAGTGTAGCTGTACTAGGTATGTTTTTTATAGGTAAATAAATAAAAAATATATCACGCTGTGTACACCACCCACATACAGAAGAGTAGGCAGAGGGAACCTGGTCTTATGACATTTTGGTTCCCAGTCCTCATTTTCAGTTCAAACATTGATTTTTCGCTGTACTATATAAAATATACAATGAAATAGACGTATATTTCGTATTTTTTACACAGTCGAATAATATAAAAATGTAGGTACATAACGTAAAAACAAAAAAGGATTTAACAGATTTACACTCTAAGTCGAATATGTTAAAAAAATGAAAAATAATAAATAAATATCGGAATATATCTACGTAAAATATCTAAAATTATCAAATAATATTCTAACTTATATGTTCATTAGTGAGTAGAAAAGCAAATAATCCAAACCGAGTTAATAAGTACATCAAAGAGCTACTGATAAATAAACATTAATAACTTACTCTGATACTTAATTACCAATATGCGAATTTCGTGTAACCATTACGAAATATTATTAGCACGCGACGTGACAGAAGACTGTCATGACACAGTGGCACAAGCGTGTTACTGTAAACGTGACGGTCGTGGGTTCGACTCCCATTCGGAGGAATGAATTATTGTTTATATATTTTATTTATTACGACGAAAACAGTCAGTCAACAGTCAAAACAAAATCTTGTACAAAAATTAAATCCAATTACAGCTATTACTTATGCCATGGCCAATGTCCAGCATTGGACGAGGACAGGCTGATGATGATGATGATGATGACAGCTATTACTTAATTATTTTCATCAAGGCAAAAGCGTGGCATTCAGCTGGAGAAAGAGGAGTGTCTTAACACTAGATTCCCTCTGTCTACTCTGCGGGATACTGCAAAAAGCCGAAAAAAAACTTACCCTAATAAGTAATTACCAATATGCGAATTTCGTGTAACCATTACGACATATTAGCACGTGCCTCTGACATAAATATTCCCATTATTACTTACTCGGGAATCAGCCCTAACGTTTCTGTGCAACGTGTTTTTTATCACAATCCCGTTGTGCATTTAGGTATAAAGGGGGATTTAGGGCGTAACGTATCGTTGCTTAGGGAGACTGACAGAGGCCCTACTGTTTCCTATTATTTTCTATAATGTGGGTGAAATTTACCCAGTGCTGACTTCAAATCTTTTCGCTTTTATTACAAACGCTTTTATTTATAGCGACATGGGGTCGTTATGTCGGATTTGGCTAACAAATATATGGTATTTGTTAAGAATAGGACGCGCCTGTCAATGATTCAACCGATTTATCGATGAAATGCACCAAATTTATGTGATGAAATGAATTTTATACATCATTATGTCATTTATGTGGTAACGGGTCGCTATTAAATTATTAAATGCTGCTATTAAATTATTAAATGTTTTTATTATTTTTCATATTTCACTAGACTATGGTTTAAAACCGTTTATTAGGCTAGAACTGGTCATGAGTAGGGAATGGGGATTCTTTGGGGGTCTTTCTTGGGAGTACCGTAGAAGATGCTAAGGTATTGATTCCCCACATTATAAATTACCGCCGCTTACTTACCGTATCACAGAATTTAGTTTAAAGTAAATGTCTCTATATTTTTCATAAAATAAATTAACTAAAATTAAATACATTATTAATTAAAAATGTTTAACTTATGTTTTTATAAGCAAATAATAACATTATAAAACAAAGCGAAATAATCGTTAAGTGTTTCTATTTTCAGCTCGAAAAGAATAGTCGAGTGAAGAAACTGGCATATCGCAGGAAACAGGTAGGAGCCGACTGTACGAGTGATTAATGGGTTCTACGATAACAAATGTCCTAAGAAAGGGACAGTTACGGCCTCTGTTAGGCCTAGGCCATAGGGTGGTCGGAAAACTATTATTATTTAGTGTTTTTATTACAAATATAAAATATCTAAAATCATTAATTTCTGGTGAATTTCTAGAGACAGACGACTGTCCTACTTTCACCAATGCTTGGATTTGCTCTGACCTAAATAAATAATTATTTGTACTTAATACGTTTAATTTGTAATATTTAATTGAAGTTTACTATTATGCATAAATTTCAAAGTTTAATCGAAACAATTTTTTACTTTTATTCAGTATCCCCACTCTAGGATTTTATTGACCCTAACTACTCTACAATTTTTCTTAATTTCAATCCTTTTTTATATTATGAAACAGGATACCAATATTCTACTAATGATAGAAGTTAAGCCAAATAGGAAGCTCTAAATACTTCACTAATATTATTTTGTATCTTAACCACAAATAATAATCCTTATAAATTACTTCACGAAATGGATAAAAGGTGATTTGTCACTAGATTCTCTGTCAATTTGGAAAATATAAAATTTAAAAAAAAATAAAAGAAGTGTGTGTATGACCTAACCTTTATCACTCTAAACAACTATGATCTACTATTGTTTCGCTGTATTGCTGTTGTCGCTTGCGTTGAAATTCACCTTTGACTTAGGTAATATGAAAAACTATCTAAGCTAAATGAAATATAAAATATGTGCTAATAAAATATTATTATAAATGGCTATAATATTATATTAATTTTCTTAAAATTTATTTAAACATTGATATTTATGTACGAGTATATCTATTTTTTTCCAAATTCATATTTTGGGATTTCTAAATTCATATATTGGGACAAAAAAAGATAATGTTTGACCTTCAAATAAAATCATGAGACTATCACTTCGCTTCGCACTTCGCTTACTACTAAAAAGAAATCAACACGAATCAACACTTTTGTCAAGTTCAAAATAGCAATTAAACCACACAATATCATCTTATTATTCATATAAATTATACAAAAAAAAATTAAAAACCAAATATAAAACATAAAAGTCAAAAAAACCTTATATTTATTTGTTTACTCTTGTAAAAGATTCTTAAAATCCATTTAGAATATAATTTACGAGTACGCTTAACGACCGAGTTAATTGAAAATCACATATCATAAAATGGAGACTTTAGACAAAGCCGCTGTCTTCCATAGCAGGCTTCCTAAATATTTACGATTTTGAATTCATTCTAGTGTGGAAACTATATATAATGCAGGGAACGGGCCATTACATTTCAAAATTACTACTCAGTTGTATAGAAGCAGTAAGTCATAATTTCAAATATAACCTCTACTTTTTTTCTTCAGGCAAGTCATTGCGCAGGAACAAATGTGTGACAGTAAACGCAACAGGTTGTAAGTTCGATTCCCACTCGAGAAAATTAAATATTTAATGTCTTTGTTTCTTCGCTCTGGTATCGAGGCAAAACTTCTCCAGAAGGAATTAAATTATGGAGGTATTGTGAGTTGAGTGCACTCTCGGCACCAGAGCGTAGAAATGAAAATATAAATTTAAATAAATATTTCATTTCCTCAAATGGGGATCGAACCCGCAACTAGTCGCGTTGACAGACACGCTTTGTGCCCCTGCTCCTCCTCTACCTCCCCTAGTTTCCCATATACATATAATGAAAGAATGATACCTACGTGCTCATAGGGCTCCAATCATTCAGTTTGTACCATGCAATTTTAAATTTATATTAAAATTCAATTTTAAAGTGGTTTGTGGAATTAATGGTTGAAAATAATTATAACCGTTTATTATTGGCGATTCTTTTTTGTATTTGTATGTATTTTATACTTACTATATAATTGTATTTTTATTGAAGCTTATAATAAGTCTTCATAGTGCAAGGACTCTATAGAAGTAATTAATTTTTCACATTTCTATGTTTCTATTATATACTTTTATTAATTTGTAATATATTAAAACATTATTTTATGTAATATTTAAATATCAAATCTATTTTTATTCATAAGGGCTACTATATTTATAATACTTTAGATGTAGTTTTTACGGGCTGTGAATGACTACTAGCATCTGTGGTAGATTTATTTCGATTTCCTTTACACTTGGAACTTCCTTCACATGAGCTATAAATTTTGGTGATAAAATGATTTTTAACTGTCTTGCTTTTTTAAGAACAATATCCTGAATTACCACGTGTAAGGCGTATGTCAACTCTTAAAAATATTTTGACTAAATTAATAGATTTTAGTTCAATATTTTACGGTTTAATAACACTTGACTACTTAAAATTGATTATTTTGTATAATCAAATCAGCTTCAAGCTGTATCTCTCACAGAGCAGGGAACCTAGTGTTAAGACACTCCGTTTCCCACTTTCTCCCGATTTCTTGAGGCATTGCGTATTGAATGGCAGAATTCAACGCCGCACATATGCCTCCATACCAGAGCGAGAAATAAATATTTCATCTCCTCGAGTGGGGATCGAATTCACAACCAGTCGGTTTCACAATCACACTTTGAGCCCCTGCGCCACGATTGTATAATGACTGTACATAATATAAGATTTTTGTTCAAAAAGAAAAAAAAATTGCATCGTACATATCTCTTTTCTCTTTTTTCTTACATAAAAAAAATATTTTATTATAAAATTCCAACATCTATTATTCACAGCCCATCGTTGTCTCAGACAAATTGTATGTCAATCGCAGCGGACGACCCAAAAAAAAAGACAACGAAAACTAAAACTTCGTGTTTATTTTTAAAAATTACAAAGTCACTTGTTTAAGTGGCAGTCATTCGTAAAATATTCTCCACGGATCATTATTCAACGCTATCTTTATTATGCTCTCAGTTAAAGTTTAAAGTTTAATTGATACCACATGTTCCAAATGTGGTGTCCTCTCTGTCGTCAAGTCGGCTGCACATGGGACCGAAATGTCATCGGAAGGTACCTATAAATATTAAAAATAATAGTTGCTTTAATTGTGTATGGTAGTTTTGACTCGTATGTTATAGCTGTTGATATTTATTTTTATTTTTTACTGTTTATTTTAATGGATTTGTAAATAAATAAGGTTATGGTTCACATTTGAGGGAGATGTATCTTTGAGTTAATATGTCCAACAGATTTTTTTTTAGCTTCACATTGTATCCCGCATGTAACAGGGTAGGCAGAGGGAGTCTAGTGATAAAACACTTTACCCTTCCCTTTTTCCACCGGATTCTGGAGGCAGTGAGTGTTGAATGCTGTACCTCAACGGCGCCGAAATTCATAGAACTTCTCGAGAGAGAATCGAACCCACCTTTCGTAGTTACAGTCACGCTCTTGTGCCTCTGCGCTACTACGGCCTCAAATATATACTAAGTTAAATTATAATTAACACACATTCAGTAGGTACCTAAGCAGGTGTTCTATTTTTTGTTGTACGCTCATATACGATTTGCATATTAATTTAAAAACATAACGATTTGTCATTCTGGATCTCGTTTGTTTAAAGTAAATTTTGCTAAATGTCATTAATTCTATATTTTTTATTAACCTACATTTATGCTGTGACAGATCCGTTTGTTGTTCGTGACATAATATTAAATTAATTATAGAATTCTTTTTTTCGTTTTAAATATTAAATTTATATTTTAATATTAATAATATAAGAAATTCCCTCAAGTGGGGATCGTACCATCCATCGATTAGATTTACATTGAAATATTGCCTGAGACCCACTAGTTGCACCAAGATGGCCTAATTACACAAATGTACTTTTAACATTACTTTTACAGGAAATATATATTTTTTTGGTTTCACATTATCGCCCACACATATCCGGGTAGCGGCAACCTGGGAACCTAGTGTTAAAACATTCCATTGCTCATTTTTATGTAATTTTCAAAAGAAAAACAAAACGGGACCCTTATAGGATCAATTGTTTTCCATCTGTCAAGACCATTTATCTTGAGATCGCGTGTAGGCGTCAGGCTGAAATTAATATGAAATATCCTTTGGAGTACAGAAAAAATCAAACTTTAAATCAACGCAATCAAAAGATATAAGC
This sequence comes from Heliconius cydno galanthus, assembly GCA_036379175.1. Taxonomy (NCBI): domain Eukaryota; kingdom Metazoa; phylum Arthropoda; class Insecta; order Lepidoptera; family Nymphalidae; genus Heliconius; species Heliconius cydno. Next base: position 76,919 of record JAKRZM010001331.1, read on the forward strand.
ATATATACTTCGTTTTTGCTGCATTTTGTATGAGATTCGACACGTAATTACTTGCTTCCTGTTGAGTCCTGCTGCCTCCCGTTCCCATGACTTCAACTCTTGGAGAGCTAGATCGACTCGCACTTGTCTTTGTTCATTAAATTATGACTATATATAATACAACATTTGTATATTGAAAACGGGTTCACCAATAGGCAATCGTGCTCACTCAAAAAACCAAAACCACCAATTTACCAAATCACCTATTTTATATTTAATTCCATAACAAATTCAATGAATATGCAATTTATCAAATATATAGCACAAACCAATTTTACGCCTAACATAAATAGTTTTTATTCGTCAATAAAATGTAAGAAGCAAACTAGGACTTTAGTACTAACAAGAGTTACGGCAATGCTCATTTTACTCAACTCTGCTGGTTCAATTAAAATTGTAATTAATTGCTTCGCTCTGAGCACTGACAGCTCCAACGTGAACATCATTTACCTTTATATTTATGCGAATCCACTCGACAGTTGAGGAACGATACTCATCATTTCTTATAAGTCGGTTACTTTATTTGCTGTGCGGCTTTTAAGATCTTGAATGTGGAGAAGGTTTGCTGAGGCTCTTGTGGAAATGTGTCAATCTGTTTTAATGTATGGGTTTTGTGACTGCTGCGTGATAGGAGTAGGGTATCTTCTGTGCTATTACTGTTTAGCTTTGACTTCAATAAAGGAATTATATGTTTTTAATGTCTATAATACTGCAGCATTTTTTTGGTTAACATTAGGTTCCTAGGTTCCTAGGTCGTCCTACACTGCTATGTGCGGGACACAAAGAGAAGCTTATCTTCAAAACACAAAAATATCTAAATATATAAAAAGAAGTTAAAATTAAACGTGTATTTATTCCTATATTCACAGTAACTATATGAAAAAAATATTGAAGTTCCACATTTTCAAGTTTAAATATGAACCATGCTTGCATACTGAAACTTAAAGTAGGCGAGTTATACTTTTAACAATAAGCAATATTATTTATGTTTTTTTGTCATATACAATACGGGTTTTTATACATTTTTAATTAGTAACAGAAATAGTAGACCGCACCTTATTAATAATGGAAATTAATTATTTCTTATGAATCCAATGTCATACAATATCAATGTTTTAATTTAATTGGTTTATAGTCATAACTTTTTTTTGAGCAATGCGTGTTGTAATACGTTAATTCTTCATAATATTATATCCCGCATATAGCAGGGTAGGCGGAGGGAACCTGGGAACCTAGTGTAAGGATATTTCGTTGCCCATTCAAACACTTCCATTCTCCACTTACAGACGTTAGAGACTCAAGGTACCGCTTATTTGCCTGGTTATAAGAGCAAAGAAAAGAAAATATTAAATATTTTGTTCCCTCGAGTGAGATCGAACCTACAACCGTCAGCAACCGTAGTCGCACGCTTCGGCTTCAAGATTTCAATCGTATACCACTATAATATAAATAAATTTTTGTCTCATATAGATTTTTTTGGACTAAAACAGTATTTACACAGTAGCGATCTCCAAAAACACCGCCATCATCGACGGACGTTCCATCAATTTTACTCACTAAATCGTTCAATCTTGTATAAAATTCATAGGATGTAGGTCTGATTAGAATGATAAATAAGAGAGAGGCTCGCCCGAATATTCTCATTTAATACGTGACTTGTGTCGTGAGAGGGCAATGTGAGTATCGCGATGGATGGAGGACCTCAGGTCTTATCTGTCACTTTTATCCCATTCTAAATATGCAAAATGTAAGTTGAGGACATTTTTGTAAAATGAGCTAGTTCCTGTTGAAGCTTCTTTATTTTTTAGCCGACTTCTGTAGAAAGAGGAGGTTATCAATTCGAATGTTTTTATGTTTGGAACCCCAAAAATTTGACTGGGTGAACCGATTTTGATGATTCTTTTTCATTTAAAAGCTGATGTTTTACGTGTTCCATTTTAATTTAGTCTATTTTCGGCAATGCTAACCATGAGAAAATAACATAAGCCTTAAATTTGCATTAATTACGTACAAATAACTCAATATCACGCCAACCGATTTCGATGATTCTCTATGGAAAGGATACATTTTGTCACATAACAGGCTAAATAGAAGAAACATATCGTTAAGAAAATTCGCTGAGTTGGCATATTAAATGACAAATCTCATAGGCCCGCTTGTTGTATCAGAGCGGGTAAATAAATATAAATGAAATTTGATCGAACCCCTCAAATCACGCTTACAGCCCAGTTATTCCACTGTGCCAGAACGACCTCTATTATTTTATTAAATTCCCTATATTCCACTCACTTCACCCTTACTTATTTAATATTACAGTGTAACTCACTAACTAACTAACTAATTATGGTTATTTTCACAAGCGGTTTTGTCACGCAACTGTTGGCTTAGTGCCTCGTTACACCGGACACGCCGACTAACATCCGCTTCCGCAACAAAGACAGTGCACGTCTACCGTTTATTGTATGAGTCTCGCAAAAATTGTATAGGGGTTGCTTTATTTGTATGAGTTATTAATGTGTTTTCTTTATTGTTGGCAACCAGAAAAGAAATGGAAACCCTAATTAATATTATTTTATGTTATGTTGTAAGTTATTAATAATTATTTTTGATGTTTGTATTGGATATATTTTTGTTAGTTCTGGTGTCGGGTATCGAGACAGGTTGGGGTTTCGATTACCCTTGAGGAAATTAAATGTTCATATTTTTGCCTATGCCTCTAAAATTCGATGGAGAGTGAGAAGCAGAGTCTCGTAGCATTAGACTCCCTCTGCCTACCCTGCTAAGAAGGGAACTATTGTAAGTACTATATACCTATAAAATATACATTAAACATATTACACATATACCTATAAAAAACTTAATCTATTTTTTTCCGTCGTGCTGTAAAAACAAAGAGCCAAAGCCAAGTAATTGACGCTACCAATTCATTTCGAGATCCATTCCACTCATCGATTGGTCACACTTTTTACATATACAAATTATACCGTAAACTGCGAGGGTTAAACACGGTATTTTTCTTCGAGCTCTGATCATCATTCAATGTCAAATTGTAATGAGGACGACGGTTCCCTAGAAAAGCATAAATCAAATGAAATTATTCACTCCCGCCCATTCGATGCATTTCGTCTCCAATATAAAGTGCGTCTTTAGTCATCTTTCAACATAACCAGGGAAACGTTCGACAAATCGCTTATTTTGTAAATGGAGATATATTTCTTGTTTTTGTTTTGATGAAAACAAGAAATGTATCGTTTGATAAAAGAGGCTCTCGTTGCGTAGTGGCACAAGGGAGTGCAACGCGATGGTTATGGGTTCGATCCTCACTCGAGGGTACGAATCATTAGTTATTTATATTTTACAGAGTGAACTTGATCTTTTTATTATTATCATAATAAAAAAAACAGATAAATTTACATGAAAATACTGATGTTAGGGATCGGCATCGACATTAGAAGTCAGATTGTAAAGATTGCACCTAAACCATACGACACTAAACGACGTGGCATACAATGTTGCGTCGGTGTCATAATAAAGTTTATTTTAGGGACGTATAAAAACTTTTTGCAAATAAGAGACCACAGGGATCATTCGACGAATAAAACAATAAAAACAAATGGCCGCATCAGTTTCAAGAATAAGCATAAAACGTAAGTAATTAGGTGTCAAATAACAGTGGCCATAAAACAAGGTTCCCAAATGAATTTAATAAAAAATCTCATAAAAACAGTTGCAATCGACAATGTGGGGGTGACCTTTAATTTTATTATAGTAAGCTCCAATAGCAATGGCTGTTTAAAATAAACTGCAGGTTAAATTCTACCTGTATCTTAATTGTATTCGTATTGGAAGGTCAATGTATAAGTGTGCTTTGAAACTAAGAGTGTTAGTGTTATTTTTTACGTTTTTTTTATAGTTATTTGATACTTTAGTATTCTGTTTATAAGAATATTCCAAGAACATTTAAGGACGTGTTGACCAAAATTATTATGTTAGTATAATGATATAAATTATAAAGTTTTTTTTCTCGTTTATAAGGTTAAAATTGGAAATCTTTTATGTAGTGCAAATTCAATATTGTTTATTATAATTGCTCCAGTAAGGGCACGTTGGCACAAGCGTGTGAATTTAAGCGCGACAGGTTGTGAGTTCGATCCCCATACGGAATTCAAATTTAAATTACCTCTCTCTGGAAACCAGACAAAGCGTGGTGTTGAGTTCCGCCGCTCAACACGAAATGCCTTCGGCGGTGAATGCAATGAACAGGCGAAAAGTGAGAAACAGAATTATCCTAATGAGAAAGGCATGTTTTAAGATTAGGTTAACACTAGGTTCCCACTGTCTATCCTGCTATGTGCGGAATACAGCGTGAAGCAAAAAAATTACATAAAGATAATTATAAAAATTAAATAAATATAAAAATTACATATAATATAAATTTTTTTTCTAGTTAAAATCATTCCAAATACAGTATTTATTTTTCTTAACACAGTCTATGTAAATTTAACAAAATCTCCCTAAGCTAAAAAAACCTACATTTCTAGTACTTTTAAAAAACTAACCATTTAGTGCTTTTAGCGGTTTCACTGATCTCTTACAATATAGAAACAGTTTCACGCAGCATTTATCTCGTATTCCCGTTTTTCTATAGCCAGGTTACTCCTATAACGAAGTTGGTACCGTATTCCTGGATCGCCTGTCGTGGACAGCAATTCGGGGGATGCGGTTGTCTCTGAACAGAAGGCACTTTTAACTTTATTACAGTATCTATGGGTGTATTGAAATGTATGTTCGTATGTCAATCATTATGTTATAAATATATATTTTTTAATGAATATTGTTTTAATATTTAACGGCAAAGTATATTATATTATTATTTTGTATTAAGCTCGAGGCTTCCTTACATAGTACGCTACAGACGACTTTAATTTTTTTTAAAAATTAATTAAAAATAAAATTAATTTTAAATCATTTGGCTATTAGTTATATTTATTTACTCACAAGAAAAGGAACTTAGTTATTTTGTTATATTTTAGTATACTAAAAATTAAAAAAAAATTCTTAGCTAAATCGAGAATAACAAAGAACCTAAAAGGTTTTACTAAAGAATACCCAAAAATTCAATATCAATGGAAAGTGGAGAAGTAAACTATCACTACACTTACAGTAAATGGTAGTAAATGCTCAAAAAAATATAAATAAACAAAAATATTATCTATATTCGAATTCCACTGTGGCAGCGTAAGACGAGGTCAGGTAACTCACCGCCCGCGGGCACCTCCGATAACTGTTATTACCTGGCTCCTGAGATGAACCACATCTACAATTGATTTCTATCGTGACATCATTATTACTAAACGCGATAAAAAACTTTAGTTAGTTTACTTTCAGTTCTCTATAATTATTAAAATTTATCTTCGGTAGAAATCCATTAAAAATTTAAGTATTACTAAAGCTATTAAAAATATGAGTAAAGTGAGTAAGTAAATTGATTTATGCATGCTAGAGTTTGTTGTTAAAATTAAATTAAATCAGCTTCACGCTGTATCCCGCACACAGCAGGGTAGCCAGAGAGAACCTAGTGTTTCTTCACTTTCCGCCGAACTCTGGAGGCATTGTGTATTGACACCAGAGCAAAGAAATGGAATTATATTTCCTTTTAAATAAATATTGCATTTCGTCGAATGGGAATCGAACTCACAACCAGTCGCGTTTACAATCACACTCTGAACCTCTGCACCACGACTATCCTTAAGGAGATTGTTGTAAAATATAAAATTCGTCCAATAAATCCAGATGAACTGTCGAAAGAATAATCAGATTGTTCCGATCGGTTGAGGCGAAGCAGACGTTCTCAAGAAATTTACGACCCAACTTTTGCACGTTACTCTTCTTATCATTCACTTCGTAATGCCGAATGATCTCGGCGTTTGAGCTTTGTCAAAATACAAGATTCCGGTTTGAGTGTGGTTATTTAATATTTTTCTATCGAAAATCGTTTAAGAGATAGATAAAAGAATAGCTTAACGCTGTATCTCACATATAGGCAAAGTGAAAATGCAGTGTTAAGATACTCTGTTCCCTACGTTACGCTGAATTTTTCGAGACATTGCGTGTTGAATGGCGGAACTTAACGCCGGAGTTTTTGCCTTGGTGCTACAGCAAAGAAAAGATAGCTAATATTAATAAATTAGAACCTACACCCGTCGAATTACAGTCGAACCCTTGTGCCCTTGCCGACGGCAAGCTAAAGTAACAGGTAGATAAAGTAATAAATACAAGACCAATTAATGTATCCATGGATTATCTGATAAGATACAAACAAGTTGCAATCTTTTACCGGTATGTCGCTAGTATAAGACGATCTTTTACCGGTAAATACTAGTGTGTTGAGTTGTACGGGATCGTCGTGGGTGGCGGGCTTCGCCTTATCGACAATCATCCATAATGACAGCTGTTGGGTAATGGTCCCACGACTAACGTAAACAGGTACTTTTATGATAATTAGTGCATCCAATATTTACTTGAGAGGTTTTATATGCGCCGCCCTTTCATCTTACCTCTTGTTTATTGGTTCAGCTCCCGCTACAAGGCCGGTACGATCAGGGCTAATTAGGTTCGAATAGCTTTTTAAAGTCGTGATTAAAGTAATCGTAGTTATTCTACTTAATTGAGTATATGTCATTTTGGTTGTTTTAATTAATAGATATTTGATATTGTTTTGGTTAAATGGTTTTTTAAAATGTATTTTGACTTATATGCAAACCTAATTTTGCGCTTAAACTTCAGTAGATTTTTGTTTCTTTAAACAGTTTAATTGTTATATCTGCGAAACATGAACGTTAACTTAACGAATCTAGAAATATAAAGTTATAAACTTAGAAAATCTATATTTATCAGAAACTTACAACTAAGGCATATTTACACGAAACACTTGATAGAGTAATGAAAAATATCAAAGTAATATCAATTTACGTGATGGCTTCTGAAAATGACTATAGAAGATGGCGTCATACCATCATTAGAGGTAATCGAGGTAATTTTTCACACATTTTTTCAAGCGAGACCGTGTACACTTATAGCATACTCGTAATTCATTTTCTTACCAATGAAGAAAAAAATGATTGATGCTGTGTATATAAAATACTAGCGGCCCGCCCGCGGTTTCGCCTGCGTGAACTACGATATTATTAATTTCTCTCTCTATGAGTAGCTACGTCCTATATGTGACGTCCATGCAAAATTTGAGACTCCTAGCATTTGTAGTAACGAAGTTTCATAGAAACTTTCAACCCCAAAAACAACCCTTTAGAAGTCGAATATTGCAAATTCCCGTCTTAGCGAGCACCTACGTCCTATAAGTAACTCCTATGCAAAATTTGAGATTCCTAGCACATATAGTTTCTGAGATTTCGTGTGTGAGTGAGTGACCTTTCGATTTTATATATATAGATAGAAGAAGATATACGAATAAGTTTTTGCCGAAATAACAATATGATTTTGTGTAGTCATTAAGAGCGAGTGTGTTGGTGGGCTGGCGAGTAGTCGATAGATTTTTTTACGATAAAACTATAATTGATTGCCTAGTGTATATAAAATACTATAATTATTTCGTTCGCCAACTTTGTATAGATAGTTTGATCCGTTGGGAACTTTACATTTACTTTGAGATTGCTCTGGAAGTTAATCGTGACTGGCTCTCTTGTTTGTTTCTTTAAAATTCACTGCAGATATTGACCTAGTGTAATTATAAACTTGTAAGTTCAACTCGCGATTTACTAAAGACTAGCAATCAGCTCGTGGCTTCGCCTGCTTGAGCTATTAATTAATTTATTAAAATGCGATACTTTCGTTTTAATAATAATATTATTATAAAAATATATCTATCTTCATTTTAAATAGTAAAGCTTCAACCAATTTAATAAAACAGTTATTTATAGCAAATTTATTAAACAACATTTTTAAAATGGTATAACGTTAAGCACTACACGTTAAGGGAAGCTTGTAAAAATCTAAAAAGTCTTTCTCTATTCTCCAGCACCAAATATAAATAATCATTGTCATAGAATTTGAAATGAGAGAGTGATAGTAAAACACAAATTAGATTCTTTATAATACAAGGATATTTGCCACTATAATATTTAGAATTATATTATAAAAATAATACAAAAGAAACTAAAAGCGTATATACTGACATTATTACACACAAGCAACACTACGGTTGCAATGAAAACATTTTATTAGCGGTGAAACTTTATTTTTGTACGTAATTCTCAACCCGGAACGAAGTAATAAAAGAATCATAAAATACATTTAAATTGTTCCTAGTCTTTATTCAAAACAAGTAAGTTCTATTTACATTTTGCCCTAGCTGAGTATTTGTTTTACTTGTATGAAACAATAGTACTAAATCACTTACGTTGATGATAATAATAGTATTCGCCGTTGACAGCCAGTACATGTCGTAATTCATGGAGATTTAGCCAGAGCATATATTTTATTATTATTATTATTATTGCATATTTACACAAACAAAAACTATATATAATAGTCGAGGTTAGTTGTGTCGACAGTAAGCGTGATAGGTTGTGGGTTCGATTTCCACTCGAGGACATGAAATATTTAATATTTTCCTTCGCTTTGCTGTTTGAGTCTTCGTTATAAAATTATTAAGTATTTTTTTAGGGTTCCATACCTCAAAAGGAAAAAATTATCCTTATAGGATCACTTTGTTGTCCGTCCGTCTATCTGTTCCATTTATTTCGAGATTGGATGGAGATATCAAGCTGAAATTAATATTGAATATTCAAATCTATGATCTTTTGAAGCACAGAAAAAATCGAACATCTTAGTCAACGCAATCAAAAGATACGCGCATTACGAGCATCTATTTTATCATAATAATATAATCAAAACCTTTAGGATACTCCCCGGAGATTTGAAATGAGATGAAAAAGCAAAAAGTGACAACTTACAGTCAAAAATCCAAAACCTAAATATTTATTCATAGAAAAAAAATCATTACAAATATATAATGTAGGTCATTCATACAAAATGAGTGCATACGCAAATTTAACTTGGTCAACTTTTATTAATTGTATTTCCGGTTGACATTCAATCCTGAAATCGGTACGGAACCCTCGGTGTGCGAGTCCGACTCACATTTGTCCGGTTTTTATTTTCATTATATAATTCTCATGTTATTTTTAAGATTTACTTAAGCATATGAAATAAAATGTTATTGCATACTTATTTGTACATAATATAAATATACTAAATAAAACATCTCAGAGTTTAATCTATTCGCAATTAACGTTAAGGCAATTTGATCAAGCGCGCTTACATATAGTGCAGTAGAGTACTGTAATAAGCTTTTAGAACGTCTCACTTGCTAGTGGTCAGCTGATAGCGATGAGTAATTAAGAAGCCAACCTCAAGTTCGGCCAAGGCATCCTAAATGGAACTAAATAAGCCAAATCTCAAGCATATCCTTCTAAGTACTAAGATATTTACCTTCTACGAGCATTCGAAACTCGGGTTGCATAATGAAACATGGGTTCGAAGTAAATATTCTGCTCGGAGTTTCAAGGTAATCCATTGGATTTTGAAATAAATTTATAAATTTTAAACTATAATATTATTGTGTAAATATAATCTTTAACATAGGTATATATACAGGGTGTCCCAGGAGTCAACGATAAAACGAAACCAGGTGATAGACCAAGTCGTGACAGTTATGAGAAAAATATAAAAAAAAATCTTTGTCATGTATTTTTCATATTATATTGATTTTAAAAAATATCGGAAAAACCGACACCCTGTGATGGTTTTTCAAGTCCCAGGATTACAAATATTACTCTTTCTTCATTTTTTTTTCTGTAATGTAATCATGNGTTTTTATGATTATGACGTTTAGATGCAAAAGACGTGTTGTTGCCTTTCAGGAGCAAAAAACTCAATTAAGATAATATTATGTAACTTCACATGCAAGTTACATTTTATATCTTAAAGGTTGAATTCGATTTGCATATCAATGTAAGCTTATTATAAGACGTTAAGGCTGAATAGAAGGGAGTTATTTTTAAACATGGAAATTGGTCTTCTGCTATTTTAGTAGCAGTAGTTTTAATATAAAAACATATGTATTATATTTTAATAATAAAGAAAATAAAACGATGTTTTGAAGTAAAACATAAAAATAAACTAACTCAACATTATATATGTACCTACTTATTTTTTTTGTATTTTATCCTAAAAATTTAAAGGAGAGAATAAAAATAAGATGTTTAGAGTACCTTTTTAAGTCTAATAAAATATGGCACTAAACAACTTTGTTTCGTAGAATGTAATAAAAATAAAAAAAAATTAATCGTATTTCAAGATACGAGTAGAAAACCAGGATCCCTAGTCTGAACGACGTAGGAGCAACGTTCGACCTGACGATACAATTTAAAAATACCATGACCGTTTTTAATTGTTTACGTCGTCGTTACAGCCGTGGCATGTAACTGTAAACGCGGATGTGACTTCGATTCCTACATGAACAAATGAAATATTTAATATTTTCATTTCTTCTTTCTGGTGCGGCCCGTTGACTGGTCCGTTGATTTCCGCCACTCAACACGCAATGCCTCCGGAATTTAGCGGAAAGTGGGGAGCGGAGTTTCTTAACACTAGGTTCCATGTACCTAACTTGTTAAATTCAGGATATAGCGTAAAACATATAGCGATATAGTATACAAATACTACTCGGGTTCTGTTGGGGTTGTCTGTTTATTTAATCGAAATAAAAAGCTTAAAATATTTTTATTTTATTTTAAAATCTTTAATTTTAATATTTATTTCAATGATAACGCTGATTAACTTTCACAAAATTTTAAAAATAATTCTTATTTTAGATAAGTTTACGATAACACTATAAAGTAAATGTATAAAAAAAGAAAGATAAAGGTAAAAGAAAATACATACATAAAAATGTTAATTTAGGTTATTTTCGAAACCGTTGTCGAGGTTTGGCAATTCAAAACTTTATCAGAATATAAAAAGTCCTTTTTAATCTTTTAATTTGGAAAGATACAAGTACCTATTTATTTCAACATTTGAAATTTGTAGTCCTTGTTGCCCACGCCTCTAATTTTTAAATTTCGAATAAATAAATCTGAAAAAAAATAGTCTTACATTCTGGGCTTGGTATAAAACCAATAAATATATCTAACTCATTGCTCCTTATCATGAGTAAAAAAATAATTTAAAATAATTATCTTCATTTTAGTTCATGTTCATAAAGTAATAAAATATTATCAGGTTTTACATTCAAATATTTATTTTTATTTTATCAAAATCACGCTGTATCCCGCACACAGCAGGGCAGGCGGAGGGATCCTAGTGTTAAGAGTATCTAATAACCCCGTATAAATATGATTCGAGCATTTGTTCAAAACAACGGTTAGAGCGAAGCAAAGTAAACAATTCTAACTGTACGTATTTGATTTGTTTTCAAATAAGATAACTCTAGAAAAGGGACCATCCGTTCGCCGTAAGGGGCAATAAACTGATGTAACAATGGTCTAGGGTTTGGAAGGACGATAAAGGAATTACAACGCTTCCGGGACCCTGAGGCTTGTCGCGGTCGCTGACCGACCTTTAAATAGACAATACGATTGTGCTTGAATGATACTTTCTAAGCCTCAAAGCGTTGAAAACTTGGGGATCTTTAAGGATATTTTTATACTTATATTATTCAGTAATAAAAACATATGGTTTTATTAAAAAAACATATAATTATTACGTTTTTTGACTTTCTCTCTGACGTAAACCTACAGATTTTTATATATATTTATTTCTATTTGTTGAGTTTACAGGAGTATTAACATACTCTAAGAAGATTGTTCTGCTCACATTAAAGCTAATTACACTAATTTCTTACATGCCTTTTCACTGAGCATGTAGTTATTACTAGTACATACTCTTTAGATGGACGCAATTCAAGTCTACAGTCTTTACGGTTAACAGTAATGCGTAGTTACGTAAGTTAGCAATTTTACAAATTCTACAACATATAGTTTCTACTTAATGAAGATTACGAAGAAAATAATTGCTCACGGTTTTAATATGATAATTAATATGTTATTCGACAGTGTTTATAGAATACAGGAGATTATAAAAAATGTGAAATCAATATAGAGTTATCTCTATAATATAATTTATTATTAAATATGTATTTATAAGAAATTTTCTTCTATTTTTGAGTACTAATTTTATAATTTGTAGCTATTCAATTTTAATTTAAAATAAAATAAATATTTTTTTATAGTTTCCTATTCGAAACATCAACTTGGTGTTATAATTACAATTGATTTACATTTATTATCAATACAAAGCTTACTGTCGTATGTTCATTCGAAAAACTGACAAGGATATGCGCTTTGGTATTAAATGTTTGACATCTCTTTGTGTTGCCGCCGACACGATCCTGAATAATTCGTACTAAATACCCTACGTTATGGGAGTATAGTAAGGACCTACTATATTAAATAATAATAATCTTATAGCTACCTATAATGTCAGACATATTTTGTTTTCAGTGACAAAATCCAATAACAGGTTAGAAAAATTGTTAATATTATACATATGTATGTCTTTTCCATTAAAAACTTATCCTACAACCACTTTCTGATATCACTAAAACCAGCATCGATTTTTAATCTACTTTTATATTAAGAAAAAAAAGAGTAGCTAGCGTAAACGGGTTAAAGCAAAATACGCTCGTGATACCGCCTTCACATTATTACACTATACAACATGAAGAAACATTACCTGTATAAATGAAATTAAATAATTAAAAAACTTATATCCCAATTCAATTCTATGATGTCACATTTATCGTAGCGTGCTTCATAAACAGTGTCATGTATTAACTTTCTTCGCTTTCGACTTCGCCCATTTGAAGCATATATTTATTAATTCTTCTTCTATTTCTTCTGTATTCTATTACATTATTAAATACCACCAATAACATTTATTTTTCACATATCGGTCTTCGATCCGTAGAATGCGTAAAATTTTATTATACGTATAAATATAGATAATTTCACATCAACAGCAATATACCTTTAACAAACGTAGATACAGATAATAAGTGAACATTAAATGTGTTTGCTAAAGGTCAATCTCATAGAACGCGCCCGAGGCTCTCAAATCGCATTGTAACATGTCTGTAATTGTTATTTAGCATAGGTCATTCGCTTTATCTGTGTTTCGAAATAAAAGATATGCTTTCTATAAAATGTACAATAAAAAAACCTTTAGATTTACATAAAAATGACAGATTTACATAGAAGTTATAGCTGCCGTGAGCGTGGTTGGGTTGAGAGGTCTCTGACCGCAGTGACTGTGGGTTTAAATTTCACTCGAAGTTTATTTTTTGATTATTTACGTTTCTTCGGCTGTTTAAATAAAGTATAGGGTTTTCGGCTCTCATAACAAATAGATAATTTTAGGGTAGATCTGAGAAAATTGAGGTGCCTACTGTACCTATTAGTTTAAGAAATTAAATAAACACTTTATAATTTACATCTTTCTTTGGAAAATAACAGCAAGTATATACATATAGTACGGTCAAAAAGTTGTGGCCGCCCTGAAGTTAGGTCTTCTAAATTCAAACCTGCGCAACCATTTACAGCTTCAGGGCGGTCACGACGACCGGACTGTAAAAGTATAATTCCATTTCTACAATATCGTGTGAACCATCAAAAGCAATAACACACTCTAACAGTGCGCATCAATTTACCGTCAATCAAATTAAAAAGAGTAACTGTTTCAAAGCTTCTCCACTATTAGCATTGTATGTCAATCAACAAGTGTTATGTCAGTACTTCGCGTTTACTACTGACCCACTCGGGCATCGTAATTCTTGCTTCCGCTACACATATATTTTACTTGTTACTGGTTTAACTTAAACTCATGTCATCTTAAATAATAATATAAGTACAGAGTTCTGAAGTTACAAACGTTACATTATTATGCAAAATTACGTTTTAAGTATGCCGATATTATAATAATAATTTACAACTTAATAAAATCCCACGGGTCGATGTATTACATGCTTCCTTCAAAATACAGTAAAATAGAGACCGCTTGTTAAATATAGTATATCAATAGGTTCAGTCAATAATATTTCCATAAATATCAAAAGTTTACCTCTAAAACAAACGAAAGCTACCCGCCAATGTTCTGTTTTGAACCTGCCGAAAAATGGTTACGTTAGGGATACACCGTGACCATATATAAAAAAAAAGGGATACACTGTGAACTTAAAAACCAAAAATAGATAATAAGTGTGTGAGTTTTTATGGGGTTCTCACATTTTGTTCTTCAAGATGCATTACAAAAGGGAAATAAATGCAATGCGCCACACTTAAATTTTTAATTTTAATGTTTAATTGCTGTAAAAACTTGGTAAAAGTTTATCTGATATTTACCTAAATATTTAATTTTTTATTTATATATTTTATTTTCTATAAAGATTACATAATTATAAAAGGTTTAATTTAAAATTTAGTTATTAATTAGTACCGCACAGCTAACCATGTGTAGGCACGTTCATTTTGTGTTATGATGAACAGTAATCAAGTTCATAATTATAATGTATCTGCCTCTGAACGTGGGCGGTACTCTACTATTCAATCTCAATTACTTAATAATTCCTATGTATGAACGAAACTATCCTTAATTACTGCTTTACTTTGTTTTTTCTTTATAATTAGTATATTTGCAAACGCAATTATTATTTGTTTCCGTATATTAAAAACTTATGAGAAACTTAATAGGTTAATGAATAATTATGAAAATGAGTTAATTATTTATTTTAAAATGTATATATTTAAAATAGAACATAAATAAAGTCATCATTGTCACTAATAAGTAAAAGTGTCTCTGTAAATAATTGACTTAAAAAAAAGTCAATAAGAGTTTCTTGTGCCGGTTCTTTTCAGGTGAACCGGTGGTAAATTACATTGACGTTCAGAAAATGTAGCTTGTAACTCTTATTTTGAATAAAATTATTTGACATTGACTTTTAAAATTACTATTATTTTTAAAAATGAAACTGGGTATTTACAAAAAACTAGTTCAGTGTAGGTCATTCGTTTCGAGGCTCCCAGTTCAGCACAAAACCTATCACAACAAGCTATATCTTTGTCCAATGTCTTAACCAAAAATAACAAAATATATTAAAAAAACTATATTTTAATAAAAAAAATAACATATATCCATTTAAACATGCATTTATTTTCATTACATCGTTAAAATAAATAGAAGCACTAAAATATTTCCGTTGGTAATTGAAATATGTTCAACACTTCACCTGTGACAGTTCCAATGGTCGGACATTAGTGAACTGTCAAAACGAGTTACATAAGTGCGGCATAAGATAAGTGATAGTAGATTGAATGGCTGGCAGATGTCAAAATGTTAGTGATTAAATTTATGTTATCTGTGTATCATCTTGTCTAAGCTATTATTTGACAGTTACAACAGTCTATATAACAATTGTTTATTGTTTGACATATTATATACGTATTTTATTACTTAAACAATTATTGAAGTTCCCGTTGAGAATCTCCGTGTGATGGTTGTGGATTTGATTCCGTTTATAAATAGGTGTA
The DNA here is from genome assembly GCA_036379175.1 of Heliconius cydno galanthus. Taxonomy (NCBI): domain Eukaryota; kingdom Metazoa; phylum Arthropoda; class Insecta; order Lepidoptera; family Nymphalidae; genus Heliconius; species Heliconius cydno. Next base: position 92,620 of record JAKRZM010001331.1, read on the forward strand.
GAATGAAAATTTCAAGTTTAAGCTTTAAGTTAAAGTACAGTGATATGTACATATGTGTAAAGTGCAGTGATGTATGTAGGTCTTTGCTTACTGCTTACATTCATAATAATCTGATAGTGCGGTATTTGTATCATTTAGTTTCACGCTAAAGTAAACTTTTTAGTAAAAAATATTTTTACTGAATCATGATCATACCTTTCCTTTCCTTTTACTTTAATAATTGTGCTAAATATATTAAAATGATTGCCGATCGCGTCGCGCGTAGGCTGTGGTGTCGAGACGCGCCGCATTGAGTTCGGTCACAAATACCTCCAGAATTTGACGAAAAATGAAGAACGGAGTGTCTTAACACTCTGCCTATATTGCTGTGTGCGGAATACAGCGTGAAGCTATTACCAATCGTTTTTGAATGTCTTAAAAGCTGATATATATATAGTTCATTATAACTAAATTAAAAAAATTATAACTCATGATATAAAATAAATAATTCAAACAACACTCCCGGTAAGTCCCGCAATTCCATGAAACATATTAGTAGTCAGCAAGTTGCTTACGTATGTTTCATATGTCTGATATAGATCAACTAATAGGGAAGCGGTACATGAGTACGTGCGCCCTACGTGCTTGCGGTTGCCTGTAGGTATACTTGTTGGCTGTAGGTGTACACATGCTCGCATGCCTTTCATACACTACGCATATTTAGTACATTTAGATTACATATTTTATCACAGCTAAAATGCATGAGCTCATAGTTGGTTATTTAAAGCTTTGATTGTAACTTTAAGTTAAGGTTAACTCAACAAATAATTTATAAAATATTATTAATATACATACACATATGTATAATGACATAAACTGTTGCAACTAAACATTTGACTACTAAAGATTATTTAATTAAATTACGTCAAGGAAAAGAAAATAATATTATAATGATAAATAAATTACTAATAAAATAAAGTAAATTAAATTACGTTTCTATTTTTTGTTATAAATTCGTATCATTCGTAATCATTAAAAAAGAAAATAAAATTGCACTCAACGCTGCACAAAAAACAAAAAGTACCACAGCCATTACGCACACAGCTTCCTAAGAAATATTTTCATTGGTAAAGAAGAACAAATTAGCCTATATCTTTCCTTTCACAAACATTATATAATATTATAAAATGCAAATGAAGTGTAACTGCTTTCATAATGTTACCTAGTCTTAGATAATAATATCAGAAATAAATCAATCTAATATTTCCTTTTACACAATAACTTGAATCTCTTGTTTAAAGCAGATTTTTTTATTAATTTTCACCAGAGTTATGTCAACGTCAATTATGAAATGCAAGACATTCGAAATATTATGCATGGCCAAGAGTTTCAAGATATTTGCTCAACATAACACAAAACCTGATAATTTATTCTTTGTTTGGATTTTATCAGATAGTGTCCTTTGAGTACAGAACTAAATATATTTCGTTCGAAACTTCGTGCTTTAACCCCCATTACCGCCATATTGATAATGGTATTTTTGCAAATATCTTCGAAACGGTCACTTTGGCTTTAAAAATGTAAGAAGGTTTGTACAGAATACAATTTAAAACTTTTCTTCTGTCTTTTGTCAATATTTTCAGAGATTTTTTCGCAAATTTTGGTTTTGTTCATTTTATATTGAAGATTTTCAATTTTGATGATCAAATTCCTGGAATACTAAGTTTTGTCGTTCTACCACTTTTAATATATATTCTTAGCCTTATAACATTATGTAAGTACATTATAAATGGTGTAAGAATACATCTTTCGTATTTTACTTACTGTCGGTAAGATGGTTGAAGGCAGTTACGTCATCGTTAAGGCGCTGCATCCGCTGCAGCTTAGTGCTGAGGTCCCTCGTGTGAAGAAATAGGAACAACGTGCATGAGACTGCCACTAGAGCCACCAGCTCACTTGTACTGCAAATAAAAAAAAATACTGAAACTCAAATGCAGACATATATTTTTAAAAGATTAGTACATTTTTTTTTAATTATTCTAAAAAAGCATTTATTTTTAACCAAAATTATGTACTCTGGATGACGGCTTTGAGACCGTTCCAAAATATTACAAACAAATGCGGTTTCGTAGCCCCTGGAGATCTTTAATCCGATAATGTACATATATTATGTATGTGTGTACGCTAATACCTACTATATGTACAAAACAAAAAGTGGTTGAAATACCAAATAAATATATCTATTTCAATCATCAAATAAATAAATAAAAAACAGGTTCGCGCTGCATACTGCACTCAGCAAGGGAGGCAGAGGGAACCTAGTGTTAAGATATTCCGTTCCCCACTTTCCGCTGAATTCTGGAGGCATTGCTGAGTGGCGGTATGGTTATGAAGTCACTATACCTATATAAATATCACTTAAGCTCATTTCCCACGGGATTTTTTTTATTATGTCGTTTAATTTTAATTTAATTGGACATTATGTTAAATGTGCCAATTAGAATATTTAACAGTTTTTATCTCCTTTAAAAGGTAAATACTTAAAAAAACCCATCAGTGTGATAAATGAAATGCTTAATGAGTATATTAACGATATTTTAAGGTTATAATAAAGTGACTTTTTAATTTAAAGCATTTTGTAGTCTTTAAAAAAAAACTATTAATTTCTGACAGCCATTAGCATAAGTAAATATTTATAGTGAATTTATATGAAATAAAGAACATTCATTAATCTTTTAGGAAACCAACGCAGACAGCATCTTTGTAATTTAATACCGTCTCATCACATAACTCAACATAACAGTAAGCCAAATAATTAGTTTTGTCACTTCTTAATGTAATTATACTAGTTCTTGTATGTATGACGTGTATGATAAAAAGTAAACGCTTACTATAGCTGTTACGAATAAATATAAACTAAACTACTCAGAGAAGAGATGAAGATGAGAAAATCATTATTTTTTAAAAGCTTTTTTTAATGTAAATATTAACCCTGGCAACACATTTATGAGCGTCAGTCACACTTTTAAAACGAATTTAATTCTTTTTTTGAAACAACTAGATATTTTATAGTAGGTCAAAAATATTTATTTTTATGTGTAAGTAATATCGAAGACATTCAATATTATATTTATTTTATTTTAAGTATATAGATCCCAGTTCTAATTTATTTTTAAAAAGCAAACTTATTTTTTAATGCTACACTTCTTCTGTTCTGTGTATAAGTATTTACAATTATTTTTAATCTATGATTTTGTAAGAAGTTAATTAATAAACTCAAAGAAAATAATTCTAAAAAAATATCATATATTTTAAAAAGGATTAAGTTATATAATACCAATCAATAGTAAGTGTTATGTAAAGCTCTAATGAATTAATAACGTATTGAAAGTCCAAGCATTAAATTAAATGCTATAAAAGGTTGGTAAAGGAGTGGTAAGCCACAATTACCATTTCGCTATGGCTTCGTAATGTAAAATTGACTACGAATAAATAGTCTTTCCTCTCACATGATGTAATCACCTCAAGATGACACCAGCTCTGCTACCATCAGGAACAGAATATGCAAGCAATAAGCTGCATACAATATTAAGTTATATAATTTTCGACGTAATTTCATACTGGGGCATGTATTTGCATATATTTTGTAACTTATATGTTATTTTATATTATAAAATAGCACAGCCATATTTTTGATTTGGATTGAATAAGTTTTGTATTTGTCTATTTCACAATTGACAGACGGTAAAGGAGACGAGTTGTTTGAGGTATAACAAATAAGTTTAATTACTAAAAAAAAAATTAAATCAGCTTCACGCTTTATCCCGGACACAGCAGGATAGGCAGAGGGAACGTAGTGTTAAGACACACCGTTCCCCACTCTCTGCCGAATTCTGGAGACATTGCGTGTTGAGTAGTAGAACTCAACGCGCGCTTTGCCTCTACACCAGAGCGAAGAAAATAGAACCCACAACCGTCGTGATACAGTCACACCATTGTGCCGCTATGCCACGACGGCCGCAACGACTCGGCGGCTTAATTACTATTAACAACATAATATAACATTTGATTTTAATTTGCTCGATATTATATTCGAATAAATAGTGGTAATTATGTAGCCATTTATAATAGAGTCTCTCCGTCTTTCGTCATGATATAAATAAGTTAAAAACAGAACTTTTTTTTCGGTCTTGAGGTTAATGCTGTTAGCTCTATTGGCTTTTACAGCGACACCGGATGGGGTAGGAAGAGGGTACTCTATCCCTGAAGATATGCAGGCACTGTGTGGCTGCCTGTGGGAGTTAAAAACAGGATAAAAAATTCTTAATTTAAATCAACAATATCATGTCACGTTAATCGTTAAAATGCAAAGTAATTTTTCTTATAATTTTCTTATCCTTATCAAGATTCTGATTGGCAATATGAAACTGCTGTTAATTGTTGTTATAGACTTTTATGGGCCGAGCTTCTAGTATTACGGATGTCTGTACGTCCGTGCTAGGATCGTCTCTATATATATAATTATGCGAGGCACGTATCAGCTTCATTGCACACTTACGGTGCATCAATTCATTTAATAAGAGCTCACACAACTTGATTTAGTATTTTTATATGGATTCGCATATTACTAAGGTGCTTAAACTAATATTAGATTTATTAATATGATAACTGTCTATCTGTCTTCATATATTTATTAAACCTACTAAAATTATAAATTTGTGAGGATGGATGTTTGTTCCACTTTCACGAAATATAAATTGAAAGGATTCAGGTTAAACTTTATAGTAATAATACCTTACATGTCAGAAAAACACATAGGCATTGATTTATGTAATTAAGATATATAATGTTTTGTAATATTAAGCTATAATATAAAGCAGGTGAAGCCGCGTTTGGGTCGCTAGTTTAAATTAAATTAAATAGCTTCACGCTGTAATGTCTTCAATAATATATGAAATCTACAGTTAGGACACTTCGTTCCACTCTTCCACAAATAAAATGAAGCATTAATTAGAATTGATTGGAAAATAATAATACTAATTATAATTATAGTTCAACATATTTGTTTGTCTATTATTAAATGGAGCATCTAAATAAACCGGACTTGTATCCCTTTTCCCACGGCACACAGCTCGCTAATTTTCCCCTTTCCCTTTTCACCTTCCGTATCAAATGAATAAGCTGGTGGAAATAATCCTTTCACCATGCCTGTGGTATTGACACTTCTTTACCACGAAGCAAATTACCGATCTTAACCCAGATATTAATTGATTTGTATCAAATATTTTACCTTAAAATTATATACATATGTAGCTGTAAACATTAAAAAGTTGAGTTAAGTATATTTCTTTAGTTTTCTTTTTAGGCAATGAGAATTTAGTGTTAGGACACTCCACTGTCTACATAATTTACGAATATGGTGAAATTTCACCATGTTTGCTTATTTTGAGGCCGTCGTTGCGCAGCGGCACAAGGGTGTGACTGTAACGCGACGGTTGCGGGTTCGATCCCCACTCGAGGAAGTGAAATATTTATTTACGTTTATATTTCCATTTCTTCGTTCTGGTGTCGAGGCAAAGCGCGGCGTTGAGTTCTGCTACTCAACACGCAATGCCTCCAGAATTCGGCAGAAAGTGGGGAACGGAGTGTCTTAACACTAGGTTCCCTCTGCCAACCCTGCTGTGTGTGTGAGCTGATTTTTGAATACTATAAATCAAAATTATCGTACAAACCAAAATATAAGAAAATAAAAATTATTTATAATTATAAACTCATCCATTTGTATTCAAATTATGTTGGTTTATTGAATACAATTATTATTGTATAGTGAGATTGATTATTTTTACTACCATCATACACCACTATGAACCACGTTTCTGCTGTAAAACGTTCGTAAAATTATATATTTATTACTATTACTGTACTAACTGTATTTATCGTTGAAAGTAGCACGACTTATTAAAATCGTAATTCAATATGTTTAATGAATTTTGTCAATGTTTATGGGTAACATTATAAATGGATACCATTTTCTTTTTTTTTAAATCGCATTTAGTGAAATTGGTGAAGAGAGTATAAAATGATACAGCACTCTACCGTTCAAGTGGACGTACAGAAACATTGCGGAATTTCATCCAAAGCTAAACCACCGAGCTCTATCTTATAAGACTGATATAACACCTATACTATTACTTTGTTTGGATTTACAGCCATCAGATACGTCAAAATCTTTTACAAATGAATTATAATCGATACATATTTTTATACATATTATTTGGATTCAAATTCTGCTACGTTCTAATTTTTATAAGTTTTTTGAAAAAGTTATTTGAAATTTATAATAATATAACAGCTATATATATAATTTCTTTCAAATATATGCAAGTAATAAACTTATTTAAATAAAATAATATTATACTGTGCTACTCAAATTATACGTTTATTTTAGTATGAAAATAAAACAATACATAAATGCAACATTCTCTGCAAATATCTAGATTATATTGTCATTATAAAGGCTTGCAATGAAGAGGCCAACTTTCCTTTTTTATTTATAAATATTTGTACAATGTAGAGCGAGCAATTTAAAAAACAACGTGACAAGTGAAGGGACTCACTTTCTTTCAATTTCTTCGAGTGTAACACTGTTTTATGTATATGTTTAATAACAATGAAACACCAGTAACATTTTCTTTATTACATGAACTTACTTGTGCTAAAAAAATAACCTATAAAAACTAACAAATGAAATATTAGTTTGAATTGTAATTAGTTAGTTGAAAATAAACTCTCCGTATAAAATTTCACGAGTAATAAATAACCTTTAAAGCATACACACTTTCACATTTATATAATTATGATGATATTACGGATTATAATTATATTGATGATATAAATATAATTTCGATGTAAAATCATTATACAAACTTATTTTTGCCATATATTAAAACTGCAGACGCAGACGTTTTATAAATAGAATGATTATATTAACTTTCCAATGCTTAGATTTCTTGTGTTGATGATGAAAATATCTTTTTCTTATTTAAACAATTAACAGATAGTTTTAAAAAGGATACCACAGCTGCTTGCCACTCCCTTGACAACTTTCAACTACTCTAATCGATGACTCTAGCGACTACGTGCAGCCACTCTATCCAGTTAAGAAGTTTTCTAATATCATCTCGACTAGAAAATGCTCTAGCCAACTCGTCTATTCAATAGAAGCTATAGCCAAAGTTTATTAAATAAAATTATTTCAATGATAGATTACTGCAAAAAGTTAACATTTTCACATCAAAGTAGCAGTGCTGTATGTAAAAGCATGGTTGGACATGATGGTTTTAGATTCAATTTTCATTCTGGACAGTACTTATAAGTATGTTTGGAATGGCCTTGCAATCATATTCTACTAATATTATAAATGTAAAAGTTTGTGAGGATATTTGTTCTACTTTTACGCAAAAAGTACTAAACGGATTTTGATGAAACTTTACAATAATATAGCTTATATATCAGAATAATACTTAGGCTAAAAATTATTATTTTTGATATAAAAATATCTTTAAACTATATTTATTATAATATTACTATTTATTATAATATATTTAAACGAATAAAGCCTAGGCCTCTAGTTGGTAAAATAAAAAGGTAGGTGTTGAGTGCACTTACCACGCAACGTCTCTTTAAAATCGACCAAGTGAGATTCGGGCTCGCGAACAAAAGGTTAATTGTACGGGTGACCTCTTAAATATTTTTTTTCTTTTGTTTATATCATCTGTTAAAATCTCAACTGTTTAAATATCATGGACAGAAGACGACGAAGACAAAGACGCCCAGCGGAGTCTTAATAATAGGATTCCGTTTTACCCTTTGGGCACGGAACCCTAAAAAGATGAAAGTAGAGAATTAATTATTCTGTGTCCAGATTTACCAGGCACATCGCAAGAACATTAAAAGTGTTAATCATTTGTTATTTCAACTAATGTAAGATCTATCGATAAAATAGTTGTCTCGCTCGTACTAAGTCATACAAATTTACAAGAATATAGTACACTACATGTGGTAAACGCAGATGGTAACCACAATAATAAATGAGAAATGCATAATAAATGAGATAAAATAACTATTTACATGTATTTATGTATCCCCTCGATCAAAGAACTCGCAGTTGGGTGCTTGAAGCAAGAAGAGAAATTTAATTTATTTACCTTAAATGCCTATCCGATGCTGCGAGTGGAATTCAAAATGCGAGACCAATTCAGTCATTTGCAAGTAAAACGTTTTAGTGGAAAAATGTTAAGGTAAGCATTAACCATTATTAGTATTAGATTCATTAGCCCTTCGTGGCGCAGTAGCACAAGACTGTAACGTTCGATCCCCGATTCTATTTTGAGTTCGATCCCCAACTCAGGGGAATGACTAGAATTTATTAATAGTTTCATTTCTTCGCACTGGCACCAAGGTTTGTTTCCGTCACTCAACACGCAACGCCTCGAAAAATCCAGCGGAAAATGAAGAACAGAGTGTTTTAACACTAGGTTCCCTCTACCTAAACTTCTATATTACGGGACAGCATGAAGCTGTTTTGTAGTAGATATATAACATTAATCATTTAGCACAAGTTCATCCATTACATTAGAGAACGGAAGGCATACGTTGGCAGTTGGCACATTGTTTTCGTTGAATTGTTGTCATTTTCAGTGCTCCCGTGCCTCCCGTCTTTTGTTATATTTTTCTTTATTTTCTGCTTTTAAAAACATTGCATAGCACTTGCCAGAACTATCATGGAATGTTTTAAGCCAAGCCAAAGTATGTTATAAAAATAAATATTCGCTAAGGATTTGAAATGCTACAACTTCTTATTTAATAAAATACAAAATTTGAAGGTAGCGAAATTTTAACTCACGCTCTTGGAAGCCGTCTATGATCGAAGTGTAAGTCCGGATACACATTCGCGGGTTCATATCCCGCTACGTTTAAATTGATATACTTTTTCTAAATAAGTATTTTTCTTCCCTATGTGTGGAACAACACTTTAAAGATGAAAAACAAAACCTAAAACTGTTACACTCCCGTTTAGTCACAAAAGCCAACAGCTGCAGTACTATGAATTCATTGTTACATTAAATTCAAAATTCAAATTCAAAATATTCTTTATTCAAATAGGCAATTATTATAAGCACTTTTGAATCGTCGGATGAACATATGAACAAAAAGCTACCACCGGTTCGGAAGGCAGTTCTGCTGAGAAGAGCCGGCAATATTATATATTTAATATTGATTTCTTCAAACAAATTAGAGACAACAGACTAATCTATTATGTCTAGGATTTGTTAAACGAAAATAAAATATTCATAAAATTCATTCTTTATTCCACAAAATTTCACATTTGAAATTAATTCACTTTCACAGTTCTCAGCAACATATACGAAAAAAAGTACATACAATTGTATTAATTACTGTTTAAAAATAGTAGGTACTACTGTAGTAAGTAAATTCTGCATCTATTTCAACTTTTCATCGATCTCGCAGCGTGGTGCATCTAAGAAACAGCTATAGCAAGAGGTCATAAAACAAAACTCGAGCCTCATTTATCTATGGCATTTAATGGTACTTCTGTCACTATGAGCTCCATTAATTAATCTACTGCCAAGGACTGGAAAGCGCTGCTTACATTACGGTAGAGTAAGGCCTAATTTAGTGATCTTATTTATGGTTAGATTTTTATATTAGTTTATTATAGTTTTATATTAAAAGAAAAAGAAAACTGTTAACCCAACGTATGTACCAAAAATTCATTAGGTATAAAAAAATACTGTTTTATCGTATCGCCCTTTTAGCGAGAGGACCTGACTTTCTAGTGTTAAAACACTACTTTTCTCATTAAGACTCTTCCGTTCCCCACTTTACGTCCCTACTTTACTTTTAAGTATTGAATGGCGGAAACTTAACGTTGCGCTTTGCCTTGTTACCAGAGCGTGGAAATGAAAATATTTCATTTCCCCGAGTGGGTATCGAACCTCTGGGAGGTAATAAATAGGTCAATAAGCATTGCCATTTCTTGCAGTGATTGCTTCATCAATAGATAAATACAATCAAAAGGAAAATAAATAACCTTTCCTCAGCAGTCGGGAATAAAAGCATATTAAAATTAAAACGAAATTTGAATTATTTCTAAATAAAATTAATAAAGCCAATGTGGAATGGCATACTGCATACACCTTAATAACGAATATAGATGCCTACTGCAGATCTGAACCATTCCTCATTTGCAGCCACCAGGCAGGTGCTGGTGCAGATATCCGATAGTATTCAACAGTTACATGGATTTAATGCATGAGTTATGATTTATGCACTTTCTACCATTCGTAATGTATAATATACTCATTTTATCGAATAACTATTCAGGTTAGATACTAGCTATAAGTTGCGTATGATCAAGCAGACAAGAAGCCTTCAATAAGAAATGAAAGCATAATATTCTCATTTATATTACAATCCGGTTTTTTATATCTTTCGATCTACTTTTTTTATTATAAAATTTTAATATTTCTTACATATAATGATGTTGTACTACCTGCATTGTAGTAAAATTGCTACGTTGTCGCTAATTAGAGATTAATGAATTTAACAATATCGTTTTGTATTGGTTAATGAATTGCGTAAATTAAATTTGAAATTTGTTACACAAAGTGGAATTTTAAACCTATTTATTTATTAAAATAATAATAAACATTATTATATATTTCTCTATTTTATACTTCACAACTTTCGAACATCGCTTAAAATTTATGTTAAATATGTTATGTTATTTGGCAGAATTAAAAAGGTCTTTGACTTCCCTGTTATCTTTCTTCCAAGGACAATGACAAAACAACATGACAATTACAAAAAGAAAAAATTGCTTCACATAAAAGGGGCCCTTAATTAATAAAAAAAATCGAAAATACATACGATTTGTCTTCAGAACAGCCAAGTTAAAAAAAACACTTCTATAACTCCACTGTATATATAGATTCTCTTACAACCCATCTGTATTTTACTTGCTACGAGTATATAAAGTGTCTATAAGCCATTCAAAGACCTAGAAAGTACTATTAATCTCGAGCCCAAGTTCAGGACCAGATTGGAAAGCCGGACCACACCGACGGGTTGCGCTTTCCATGTGCGCTTTCAAATCAGACCTGGTGCACATTGTGGCCCTAATGGTATTATAATATGATTGTGTTCGACAGATGATGTATTGAACTTCATTTTCTTGACTTAATTTAAATAATATAATATAATATGTTTTGTCACTACTTGTGAAAGTTTATATATTATCCAGAATTAAATCAGCTTCACGCTGTATCCCGCACACAGCAGGATAGGCAGAGGGAACCTAGTGTGCGCCTGGGCCACGACGGCCTCAATAATTATCATAATTTATAATATTTACCTTACTTTATCCAAACCTAACGAATTTGAAAAATAAGCAATTATTTACCTAAATGTTTTAAGTCTATTGTTTCTTCTAATTTATCATAATCCTCCCTATAACAAAAGAAATATCAACAAATACAAAACACATACACTTAATAAATTATTCCGTCGTAGCCAGTATTTATTAGATAAAATAAATTCAAATTTACCCGTTGATCCCGAGCCCCGATAGAAGCGACTCACTGCCTTCAGCCTTGTAATTACAGCCCGTCTCATTAATTTGTACTCAACAGCAATTTGTTTCTATTATTTGTAACGTTAATTCTCCCATTGAATCAGAAAGATGTAAAAGATGTTTAAAATAATAATTAAAATGTACGGATCTTATCTAAGATAATTATATTTCAACGCTTCTTTTTCCGTGGCCAGTCGTGGTGGATGGTCACAAGGTAAACTCAACTGGTTGTGGGTTCGATCCTGGAGGAGATGAAATATTTATTTAATTTCATATTTCCATTTCTTTTTCTCTAGTGTCGAGGCAAAGTGCAGCGTTTAGTTCCGCCACTCAACACGCAATGCCTCCAGAATTCGGTGGAAAGTGGGGAACGCAGTGTCTTAATATTAGGTTCCCTCTGGCTACCCTGCTGTTTGCAAGATACAGCATGAAGATGTTTTTAATTTGATTCATTTTTAAATTTAAGTTTGGGAACACTTAAATAACTCATCCGTCGTAGTGACAGCGATATGATTCTTTGGTTATAGTAATAAAATTTATGGTAAAAAAATAAATAACCTAAGCTGGATCCGATTAGAAACGTAGCTCGATAAATAATAATGAATAATTATTTGTCTATATATAGACAAATATTAATATTTATGAAGAGTTGGCAGAGAGGAAACTAGCTAGGATGGATTCTTTAGACGTCCCAGTTCTGTGAAATGGTGATAAGTTGTTCCTAGAGGCCGTTTTATAACTCTCTTGCTTACTGCTAGTGATAACTTCTTGTTAATCTAACGTGCAAGTTAACAAAAGGTAGTATTTAATTAAATTCATGAATTTCAACTAACTTTAAAAGAATTGGATATAATATAAATACAGATCACACTTGCCTCGGTCACTCAGTAATTATTTTATAAAATTTAAATTGTGAAAAGCAACTTAATTATATCAATATTGTTTTTATTCAACTACAATTATAGAAGGAATATTAGCATTATTAATATTGATTGGTTTTTAAAAAATCTACGTTTATACATATTTATTGCAATTATCTTGTATTATTACTCAACCCAGATTAAACGTTGCATAATGAGATTACTTTCTAACGCGAACTTTTATATCTGAATCGTCTGGTCATATGACTTTTAAGATTCTTACACACTCTCGATTCTTTTCTTTTAAATGCAAGCGTCATGGAACTTTTTTAATATTTTTAAATATCAGCCAGTCATATAAATGAATGTAGTAAAGCTTTCTATTAAATAATTCAATATAATAATCATGTTTAATAAATATTATAATTAGAAATTAGTAACCACAAATCCCTCTGATATCGGAAATAATTAAAACAGTAGTAAATAACTCTTTAGAATTAAAATTAAATATCGTCTTAGATAAATTAAAGCACCTAATCAATATTAAATGCCTAATAAATTATGTATAACCATCCTTAAATGTCACGAGCCATCTCCTCTCACTTTCCTACATTGAAGCGTGGGACTTGGCAGCTTTATGATCCATTCTAGTGTAAATGTACACTGTCCAAGTCCAATATAACCACTTTTACTTTTAACTAACGCAGATGAGAAGTTAGATAAATGTTACATTACATGAGCACTCAATTTGGAACGTAATTTAAGATTAAGCATACTTAAGTCTTGTAAACAAAATCATTTGCAAAATGATACAGTACAGTTTATGTATATCAAAATAAGTAATGTACCTATAGATACATACTTGGGCCAGTGGTTGTGGGTTTGATTCACGTTGTCACTCGTGAGGAATAAAGTATTTAATATTTTCATTTTATCTCTTCGCTCTGACAACGAGGTAGTGGCGTTTAAATCGCAATGTAATATATCACCGGATAAGAGTGTAAATTTACTAACAACTTATCAAGCAAATTATCAGGATAAATTAAAAAAATAAGTTTTAATAACTATGTTATTACACATTCTAAAATTGATTTGTATTATTAACTACATTTAATAAAAGAAACGTCAAATTGTATTTTTTTACACCTTTAAAGAGTATAAAAATGTACGTACGTGCCCTTTTTGTTTTCTCAAAAACCGATTTGATAGGCTTATACTATAAGCTGAATATGTTACAGATAAATTAAGAAAAAAGCCAAAAAATGTAAGATCACCTATTTATTATATGCTTTCATTATAAACTATACCGCACACAGCAGGGTAAGATTTCGTTATATATAATACACAATATTCAAATAATTTAACTGTAATTTAAGTCAATACAGCAAGACCTTAGGACGATCAGCCCCCTTATTAAGTTCTAAACAACAACAAAAATAATGATACCCGCATTCACTTAGGCGTATCTAGTTGACAGTGATGTAATAATCATTTCAAACAATGGATCTCTATTGTATAGCAGCATCCGTCCGTTCCAGTCGCTCACACTTGACTCTTAGAAGTCTTAGAAAAGAATTCGCGATGAAATCGCACGCTCCGGCGCTCGCGCAACGAGTGTAGTGTATCTAGAACATGTATGTCGATTTCACTCAAAATCTAGAAATCTTTTATTACTACTGAAAGTAGAATATTCTAGTATATTGTAGTTGTAGAAATGTTCTTGTTATATAAGTAAATTTATATGAAAACTAGCTACACCTACGTATATTGGCTAAATATGCAAATATAAAGACCACGCAGCTATAAAAGAAGTTATAATGATTTACAGATAAAATATAAACGAACGAACGAACGAACCTTTCTGGCTTAAAAAACTCTTAGGTAAATACACATAATTTAAGCATCTTTAGACAAAAGTAATAAACTTTCTACCGCATTCTGGAGGCATTGCGTGTTGAGTGGTGAAACCCAACGCCGCGCTTTGTCTTGTTACCAGAACAAGGAAAATTAAAATATTAAATATTGCATTACCTCGAGTGGGAATCGAACCCACAACTTGTTGCGTTTACAGTCGCACTCTTTCATACGACTGACCTCAAACATGAAGCTTAAAATTAAAATTAACTTAGCAAAAAAAACGAAAATGTCAATATATGTATGTCACAGTGATGTAGGTATAATTAAAGCTAACTCAAATGTAGTCTAAAATCAGCCAACTCGATTTACAAGTTTAAGTAACACTTTTAACATTACCCTCAATGCAGACAGTTCGCGAGAAATAAAATCCAATTTCTTCGTTATTCCAGTACATACTTAAAATTCTAGTATCGTTTTTGTAAAGTAATATCAAATTTATTTTTATTAGGTAGTAATCAAATTACTCCCATTTACATTTAAGAAATGCTTGAATTGGTGTTTTTTTCGTAATAAATGGAACTGTAAATCTGTAAAAATGTATTAATTATTCTTTTAGAAAATACTTGTCAATTTATTTAGTCCTTTATTTACATTATACTTATCTTTTTAGATTATAATTTAGTTAAATTCAAACAAAGTTTAACTATATTTGTGCCTCGAAAAAATCGGCGGGAATTAGGGAACGGAGTGTTTTAACACAAGCGTGAAGTTGTTTTTTTTTTAATTTGAATATATGTGTATCAACTCTCCTTAAATAGAAAACGTATAGTGCCATTATACAGAGACCGAACAATCACAAAAATATCAGTACCGTATTTTACCGTAGTAAGCTTCCACTAACAATAAAACTATTATCGCAGTTAAAATACTATTCTACATCGTTATACGCACGACTTTTAAACAAATAAACATTGGTTACGTGCTGTTTATAATAATTCACAATTAAATTCGAATAACCGCCCGTTACAAAAATTGACTGTAAATTGTATTATAATGTTCCCAAAGCCAAAATGTTGTTTTTTGTAATACTTTTAACCTACTTTATTAAAAAAGTGTATACAAAAAGTAGACAAGTTTAGCTAGCTTGTAGCTTGATTCATTAACTACTGTATTTAATGAACTCTCTGAAAAAGTTTTTTTTTTTTTGTATNTATTAGCTATTAACGGTCAAATGGAATTAGTAATCAAGATGATCTTAGTGATATCTATCTATCTATCTTTCTATATATACATGTATACCATCTTGTACCGATTAATTTGAGGCTTCTGTATTTCTATGTATAATTATTATATAGTACGATTATTTTTTTTTAAATATATTTATTTACTTTTTCTATTAATTTTTAAAATATAAAACAACTTTTTGTTTTAATTATGCACTTTACAAACAATATGTAATGTAAGCGGATCACAGTGTAAACCAAACGATTTTTTGTGTGATTGTAACGCGGTGGTTGTGAGTTCGATCACCACTCGAAGAAACGAAATATTTACTAAAATTTTATTTCCGTTTCTTCCCTCCAGTATCAAGGCAAAAGCGCGGCGTTGAGTTCCGCCACTCAACACGCAATGCCTACAGAATTTGGCAGAAAGTGGGGAACGGAGCGTGTTATCACTATGTTCCCTTTGCCTACGCTGCTGTGTGCGGGATACAGCGTGAAGCTGACAAAAAAGATTTACGCTTTTTTCTTGTATTTTTTATCAGTTCGTTCTGTAGTTTGATGGTTAATGTGACTAACAACCTGTTAATGATCAGGTTCACATTCTTTCTTTGCGGAATGTGAAACTAAATCTTATTAATATTCATTGTTCTCAGAAAATTACAGTGCCCAATAAAAACAAGGTGCTCTTCATCTTAGATAAAATTAAACGAACTACATTAACGAGCTACAACAAAGTATAAGCATGCTTCTATAATTATAACTTAATTTATAGAATATCCTGTAAATTCATTTGCAGGAAAATGAACTTATGTTTAAATTTTATGTTCAAACTTCACAGATTAAGTATTTATTTACTATATGTTAAAGAAAAAGAAAATTATAAATAACAATATCAACAGTATGTTAAGAAAGATTACCATAAATAATCTATTTGAAATATTTTATAAAACATTTTATTTTAGAAAAGCTACAAATAAATTCTAGTCCAAGTAAGAGACGTGAGTCATATGAAGTGAAATGACAAAAATATCTACACCTTAACTAACACAAACCCAATAAAAAATATTTACAAACATTTTATATTAAAGCTAAATATAACGTACCGAAAGGATTATAATCATTTAAAGTTTAAGTTACGTAGAAAACTTTAAATATTATCAAATGTCACAAATAACTCAACGTCTATTGCAAGCATCATTAATAAAAAAAACGGCGAACTCTAAACATCTGTTTCAAATTATACAACAGGCAGCACAAAAACTCAATAGAACCTTTTAAGAGATCGTTAAATAGTGAGAAAATATCTCAGCTCGGTGGGAATCCATTACTTTTTTGTACTCTGACAGTGACATGACACTGCCACGTAACGTTGATTCGCGAACCTGCGCTGTCAAAACATTATAAAAATAACTTACTCTAAAGCCATTAATAAATCTAAGTTTATATTAATACTGCCATTTTTTTAAATGTAAAAGGGGTTAAATAAAAAAGGTCGTAGAGTGGCAGAAGCGTTAAGATGCGGAAACCAGTGTACCATTTTTTTTACATTTGTAAAATGTTATATTACATCTAGAACAGTAAAATCGTTTCTAGAAACACTATAAAATATTTTTTATAGGTTTTCTAAAAATTATTTTTCTTCCATTTTTCATTGGGTAGCGATAATTTGTAAAACTCGTCTTACAGAGTTGCATTTGCATTATTATATAAAATCTTATGCATATATAAATTCTTATCGAGTATATCTTATCTTATGCATATATAATTCGAGTAGAATCAATATTACCATATGTTTAATACTTAAACTACGAAACTTAAGGCTTCCTTTTATTTAAATGTCTTTAATAAATTACCATACAATAAGTGGTTGTTTGGGTTAACTGCCAGATTAGAAATCACAAGTTCTGGGTCAGACCTCATAAAATATTTATGTGAATTACACGTACTTATTGAAATGTGTTGACTTAATGAGCAGCTGAGTGCATATGCTTAGTGGGAGGTGTGTGTCATCAGGATGGTTATCAAATGACGGTTTCATTGAAGGGCAATTATCATTTTATTACTTTGTGAATGTGGACCTATACAACTTTATGTCGCTCTTTTATTTGAATTGTTAACCCAATTTTCTCCTTTATTTCAGGTGTCCCGCATATAGCATGGTAGAGGGTACAAAGAACCTAGTGTCAAGGCTATCCGTTCCCCACTTTCTGATGAGTTTTCGAAGTATTGTGTTTTGAGTGGCGGAAATCAACGCCGCGCTTCTTCTTATTGCCAGACCGAGAAAATGAAGGTATTAATAAATAATAATTCGGTTCTCCGAGTGGGAATCGAACCGTCAACAGTCGCATTTACTATTTATTTATCAAATAAGATAAAAAAATTGAGAAATTCACATGAGAATTTCACCTTACTCACCTTATAACCCACTCGTAGTTTGCACTGTAACGATTTAACTACGAGTACGTTTAAATTTCATTGGCCATTGAGTCAAATTGGAATAAAATGCAATTAATAAATCTTTTTGCTTGGAAATTAAACAATATTTTCTCAACATACAGGGCAAACTAGAAAGTATCATATTTTATTTTTTTAAATATATTATAAGATATCACTAAAAGAAATATTTACATATAATGAATGAATAATTCAAATAAAGAAAACTTAACCAAGACTACATACAATAATAAGAATATACCATTACTTTCTTGGGTGTATCCTAACTCGGTCAAACACCTAACTGAATTTGATTCGTAATAACAAAAGTACGTGCTACTACAACGAGGTCGTAGATTCAAATCCAGTCTCGACTGGCTTTATATATCTCGTCACGTATTCAGTAATACAATGCTAGTAATTTGTAGTAACTGTAGCACTGTTGTTCACTATTGAACTTGGTGAATAAGATCCCGTGTCTACATTTTCTTGGTTAATTTCATTATATTTTGTTTATGGTAAGTTATTCAGTTAAGGCATAAGTATTTTTACTTTTTATTAATGCCTAATGCCTAATACATGATTTTGAAGCAATCGTCTTTATTTACAAGCATCACGCTGTTTCCCGCATGTAGCAGATTAGGCATAGGGAGCCTAGTGTTCGCTCCCGACTTTCCGCCGAATTCTGAAGACATTGCGCATTGAATGGTGAAACTCAACGCCGCGCTTTGCCTCGACACCAGAGCGAAGAAATTGAAATATTAAATTTCGTCGACTGGGAATCGAACCTACAACCTGTCGCAATTACAGTCACATGCTTGTGGCATGACTTGCCTCAAGCAATCGTCTTTGAAATTTTTTAAATAAATATTAAACTAACTAATTTATAAGTAACGTCAGAAGACGATTCTATGTTTAGATTTATAGAGATATTTATATTACATAAGTAGAATTTATTAACCGTACAATAATAAGAAACGCTAGTAGCCCGTGGCCATGGCTGATGTAATCCTGTAAAATTAAGAAATTAAAAGCTATTGTCTTAAGTTTTAATATAATTATGACTATAAAATTATCTAACGTCATTTATAAAGATAAAAATTACGTAAAGAATTTCAAAAGTTTTCAAAAGTTTATGTTATAAAAAAATCTGTTTCATACTGTATCCCGCATACAGCAGGGTAAGCAGAGAGTACCTAGTGTTAAAACCCTCCGATCCCCACTTTTCGCCTAATTTTTCGAGATGGCTATCAAATCACTAGTACCAACTAGAGCAAAGAAATGAAGTTATTAATAAATAATGCATTTCCTTGGAGTGGGGATCGAACCCACAACCCTCGCGTTACAGTCTCACACTTGTGCCCCNACGAAATATTTACTTAAATTTATACTTCCGATTCTTCACTCTGGTATCCAGGCACAAGAGCGGCGTAGAGTTCGGCCACTCAACACGCAATGCCTCCAGAATTCGTCGGTTAGTAGAGAACGGAGTGTGTTATCACTATGTTCCCTTTGCCTACGCTGCTGTGTGCGGGAGACTGCGTGAAGCTGACAAAAAAGATTTACGCTTTTTTCTTGTATTTTTTATCAGTTCGTTCTGTAGTTTGATGGTTAATGTAACTAACAACCTGTTAATGATCAGGTTCACATTCTTTCTTTGCGGAATGTGAAACTAAATCTTATTAATATTCATTGTTCTGAGAAAATTGCAGTGCCCAATAAAAACAAAGTGCTCTTCATCTTAGATAAAATTAAATGAACTACACTAACGAGCTACAACAAAGTAAGTATAAGCATGCTTCTGTAATAATAACTTAATTTATAGAATATCCTTAGATATAATAAGAAAATGAACTTATGTTCAAACTTCACAGATTTTAAGTATTTATTTACTATATGCTAAAGAAAAAAATATATAAATAACAAAATCAACAATATGTTAATAAAGATGAGAGTACACAATCTATTTCAAATATTTTACAAAAATAAAATATTTTAGAAAAAGTGAGAGACGTGAGTCATATGACGTGAAAATGACAAAAATATCTACACCTTAACTAACACAAACCCAATAAAAAATATTTACAAACATTTTATATTAAAGCTAAATATAACGTACCGAAAGGAAATTATTTAAAGTTTAAATTACGTAGAAAACTTTAAATATTATAAAATGTCACAAACAACTCAACGTCTATTGCAAGCATCATTAATAAAAAAAAAACGGCGAACGTTAAACATCTGTTTCAAATTATACAACAGACAGCACAAAAACTCAATAGAACCTTTTAAGAGATCGTTAAATAGTGAGAAAATATCTCAGCTCGGTGGGAATCCATTACTTTTTTGTACTCTGACAGTGACATGACACTGCCACGTAACGTTGATTCGCGAACCTGCGCTGTCAAAACATTATAAAAATAACTTACTCTAAAGCCATTAATAAATCTAAGTTTATATTAATACTGCCATTTTTTTTTATGTAAAAGGGGTTAAATAAAAAAGGTGGCAGAGACAGTGAGCGTTAAGATGCGGAAACCAGTGTACCATTTTTTTTTTACATTAGTTTAAATGTTATTTCACATCTAGTACAGTATAATCGTTTCTAGAAACACTACAAAATATTTTTATAGGTTTTCTAAAAATTTTTTTTCTTCCATTTTTCATTGGGTCGCGATAATTTGTAAAACCCGTCTTACAGAGATGCATTTGCATTATTATATAAAATCTTATGCATTTTTATATAAACTTTTAAACTATTTCTGATAACAAAATTAATATAACTCGAGTAGAATCAATATTACTATATGTTTAATACTAAAACTATGAAACTTAAGGCTTCCTTTTATTAAAATGTCTTTAATAAATTACCATACAATAAGTGGTTGTTTGGGTTAACTGCCAGATTAGAAATCACAAGTTCTGGGTCAGACCTCATAAAATATTTATGTGAATTACACGTACTTATTGAAATGTGTTGACTTAATGAGCTGCTGAGTGCATATGCTTAGTGGGAGGCGTGTGTCATCAAATGACGGATTCATTTAAGGGCAATTATAATTTTATTACTTTATTTACGGAGGTGGATGTCGATCTATAGAATTTTATGTTTATTTACATCGTTAACTCAATTTTCTCCTTTATTAACTTCACGCTGTGTGACGAATATAGCAGGGTAGAGGGTAGATTGAACCTAGTGTCAAGAAACTCCGTTCGTCACTTTCTGATGAATATTTTGAGGCATTGCGTGCCTTGCTACCAAAGCGAAAAAATTAAAATATTAATAAATAATAATTCGTTTCCCCAAGTGGGAATCGAACCGACAACTGTCGCGTTTACAGTCATACGCTTGTACCACTGTGCCACAACGGCCTCATATCAAATAAGATGTAAACAATTGAGAATTTTACATGAGAATTCCACCTTACTCACCTCATAACCCACTAGTAGTCTGCACTGTAACGATTTAACTACGAGTACGTTTAAATTTCATTGACCATTGAGTCAAATTGGAATAAAATACAATCAATATGGATTATCTTTTTGCTTGGAAATTAAACAATATTTTATCAACATACAGGACAAACTAGAAAGTATCATATTTTATTTTTTTAAATATATTATAAGATATCACTAAGAGAAATATTTACATGTAATGAATGAATAATTCAAATAAATAAAACTTAACCAAGACTACATACAATAATAAGAATATCCCATTACTTTCTTCTTTCTTGGGTGTATCCTAACTCGGTCAAATACCTAACTGAATTTGATTCGTAATAACAAAAGTACGTGCTACTACAACGAGGTCGTAGATTCAAATCCAGTCTCGACTGGCTTTATATATCTCGTCACGTATTCAGTAATACAATGCTAGTAATTTGTAGTAACTGTAGCACTGTTGTTCACTATTGAACTTGGTGAATAAGATCCCGTGTCTACATTTTCTTGGTTAATTTCATTATATTTTTGTATATGGGAGATTATTTAGTTAAGAAATAAGTATTTTTACTTTTTATTAATGCCTAATACACGCTTTTCAAGCAATCGTCTTTATTTACAAGCATTACACTGTTTCCCGCATGTAGCAGATTTAGCGTAGGGAGCCTAGTGTTCACTCCCGACTTTCCGCCGAATTCTGAAGACATTGCGCATTGAGTGGCGAAACTCAACGCCGGGCGTTGCCTCGACACCAGAGCGAAGAAATTAAAATATTAAATTTCATCGACTGTGAATCGAACCTACAACCTGTCGCAATTACAGTCATACGCTTGTGCCACGACTGGCCTCAAGCAATCGTCTTTGAAATTTTTTATATAAATATTAAACTATTAATTTATAAGTAACGTCATAAGTAGAATTTATTAACCGTACAATAATGAGAAACGCTAGTAGCCCGTGGCCATGGCTGATGTAATCCTGTAAAATTAAGAAATTAAAAGCTATTGTCTAAATTTAATATAATTATGACTATAAAATTATCTAACGTCATTTATAACGATAAAAATTACATTAAGAATTTCAAAAGTTTTCAAAAGTTTATGTTATAAAAAAATCAGTTTCATACTGTATCCTGCATACAGCAGAGTAAGCAGAGAGTACCTTGTGTTAAGACACTCTGATCCCCACTTTTCGCCTAATTTTTCGAGGTGGCTATCAAATCACTGGTACCAACTAGAGCAAAGAAATGAAGTTATTAATAAATAATGCATTTCCTTGGAGTGGGGATCGAACCCACAACCCTCGCGTTACAGTCTCACACTTGTGCCCCTGGGCCACTAAGGCCTCAATACATTTATAATACATGAATTGTTTGTTTATCTTTGTCAAAGGTTGATTGTTTATAAAATTTTTAAAAATTTTTTTTCGATAGACGTAAAGCAAAAGAGTTCAACGCGCTTTATGTAAATTCGAATCTCAGTTATATACAATAACGACGAGCGAAAATATATTTTTTATTAAAGTTACACCTTCATTCCTATTATAATATAACCAGACTGTGGTGCCAGTGTGGTGCAAGTGTTTATTTTTAAATAGTTTGAAGGCATCTTAAAGAGTAAAATACGTGAAAGAATGTTTCACATCAGTTCCACACGCGGCAACGCAACGTAGATTTTGAATTGATAGAACCTACTAATACGGATTTCTTTCATTGTTACTTTTTCTGTAACTTCACGCATGTTAACATGTAAGTGAGGCCAGTTGTGGCTCAATGACTTACGTGATGGTTGTGGATTCGATGACACTCGGGAAATTAAATAATATTTATTAATATTTTATTTATCTCTGTCAAACCATACTGGCTTAGCTATATAAAAAGAAATAAATTCGGAAATTCAATACTATCGACGTCGTCGTGGTGCAGTGGTGTAAAGACGGTTATGGGTTCGATTCTTACTCAGGGAAATTAATTATTATCTAATTATTAATATTTTCATTTCTCTATATTCCAAAAAAAAAGAACAAGTATACAAATATGTACCTATCTACCTCATCTCCGTACCAAATGTAAAGTAATTAATAATATACGGTTATATTGTCAAACGGTGAGGTAATAGCCGTTAAGTTGGCAAATGAATGTCTAAACAAGTGAAGTCGTACTTACGCTCTGTTTAGCACCAGGAGAACTTATCTCCGGACGTGGCAATGTTAGAATTACTGTGCATTTACTGTGCACGATGTGATAAAATATAGTGCATATATTATATATCTATAATCTATGTATAATAATGATTTCCACTTATTAAAATACTTTTTTTAAGAAATAGATATTTTCTCTCATAAATTTTCTTTGATAGCACCAGCATATTGTTGAGTTTTTCTAACAAATATAAAATGTTTATATAATAAACGAAACGTATAAAACAAATGTATGACTTGGTTTTTAGTTCAGAACATGCATCTACTTCATTTTTATATATTTAGATTCAATTTCAATTTATCCGTAATGTTTCAAAGGTTGTCTGGTAGAGATTGCTTAAAGCAATAAGCCGCCTTTACATACGTTTTTTTCTTTCAATTTTATTTGTGTTGTTCTTTCTATATATTTCTTTTATGTGTGCAATAAAGTATATTCTATTCTATTCTATTCTATTCTATTAGATCTATTATTTCATTGGACTTGCTCAAATGCACCAGAACATTAATCTACAGGTAATATAAGCCCATGTGGGCGTCGATTATAATCAAAAATCTATCTTGCTTCGAGCCTTATTATAAAATGGTGATAAACTGCTTTATCATATTTATGTAGATAGTTTAAAAGAAAAACATACAGTTATTTGTAGGATACCATAATTTACGCTTTGTAACAGATTAATATTAATGTAAACTTATATTGCTTTTGATTACAGAATATTAATAGGATTTCGACATAATAGTTAATATAATTTTACCTTTTTTTACCTTCAGTATTATGAATTTAACTTTTGTAGTCATTGATTCGTGTAACAAGCTAAAAAATAAAACAAATTTTAGATAGTAATTTGCAAGCGTTGACCACGCTGAGCTAATCCCAAAACGAATAAAACCTCCAAATCTATTTCCGATTCAATAAAAGTTCCCGTTACCGATAATTCGCTTTCACGGAAAATCGATTCCTAGCCCAGATCTCGATACAGCCGTATCGACAGATCTACCGAGTTACACGCGCCACTTTCTATACAATTGATGTTTTAATAGGCTTTGCATTTCAAAGCTCATTTTTTTATGATTGAGAAAAGAAATAAGATTATATTGTGATTAGTGAAAAGGGTGACGAATAGAAAAGACGATAGAAGACATTAAATAAAATTTTGAGAAATCAGGAAAGGTATGGTTTTAATGACATGAAAATTCAATTAAAAAAAACTGTCCTTCAGTATCATAGAATAGGCTTAGACAAAGAATTATTTATTATTTATTTCTGTCTGTGCACGAGAGGGTAACACAGTGTGTCAACAACATCCAAGTTCTAGGAAAGTGCGTTTAAATGAAGTAAAGGAACGCTTGTAGTTTTGTAATTGCTTTGAACTAGATGTGACCACGTTGTAACAGTCATATCATACTATGTTACAAGTACTCTGCCTCACGACAACAAAATAATAATATTAATTATATATTAATATGAACAACAGATATTGAAATAATAGGTATTTCAATATATTCGATTTGAATCGTAAAGTGTTACATTATAAAAAAATCACACTTAATTTAATCACCAAAATTTAAATGTCCCGAGCGGGACAGACATGGTCCCGCTTTTCGTGAAATGCTCCACGCACTTTGAAAATTCTTTTTAATTATTTTATTTTTTTAAAAACCTATTAAAATCTCAGAAATAAAAATCCACCTTTTCCCAAAACAAAATCTGGCAACACCGGGGTCAACGCACAGTGAATCCCGAATATTCCGACTGTGTGTCATTAACGCGAGCTGATGCGAATACATGTAGAAAGTTAGATTGTCTTGATAGAAAACGGACGACCAACTTTCTTCGTGTTCAGATAAATTAGAATTACGTCTTCGTGTTTTTGCGTCTGGTTTCGCCTCATTTAGGTTAACAATATCCATATTCCTGGAAACTCTACAGCTATATAAGTAATAAAGGTATGCGTGCATTCGTAATTATTCTGTAGGTACTAGATATGACCAGTCTGTTTTATATTACTAGCCACCGTGGAGCTGTTCAATTTCAACCTTTCTCTCTCTCTCTCTCTCTTTCTTTTTGAAGTGATATGTCACATCCTGCATGAAAGTTATGTAAAGCAATTTTCACAATTGCCAATCACATTTTTATGGTTCATTAAGTGTTAACCGGAAACTTAGATTTTTCATTTCATTATTCCAATTACATAAACTATTTACGCGGTTTATTTTTTATGGACCAATGACTGAAGATGGAGGACTGTAATTTTATATTTTATCTTTTATCTCACATAATTATATACAATAGAATGCGATAGTTAATTTAACTAACTCATTACTGGCAAAAATGGTTGGAAATCTATAACCAATTTTATAATGATAAGCAAAATAAACTAAAGAAATTTATTGAAAATAAGGTTTTATATAATAAACAAATATAGATATGGCACAATAATATTCTATAATGACCATATAGTTTAGTTTTTGTGAAATAAAATTAATTATTAGATAATTGTTTCAATCAGCAAAAAAAATAATATTAATAATTAATTGTGAACTTATAAAATAAAATTAATTTGTAATTTTTTTCTAACTAATTGTTTAAATGGAACACAAACAACTCAATACTTATATGAACAGAATGAAAGATAATATTTTAAAAGAAAATAATTATAATAATTTAATACAGTTATATACAATGGAGTAGCTGCTAGTGGTGTATCGATGAGGGGTAATAATTGCAAGGTAACGCGGTCTAGCACATGGCAAGTGCCAAGTGAAGCGTGGCTGACGGAAATAACTGTCGATGTTCTCAAATGAGTTTAAATTGTTTATTATAAAGTAGAAAAAAATGTACATATAAATAGTAAAGCCAGATCTGATAAGTAAATGCAATAGTATTTGATTTCTGCTCACATGCTACGAGTACAAACTACATTTATTTTTTATTTTTTTTAGGACATAGGGAATTGAGACATTATATTCTCCATTTTCCGCCAAATTTTGGAAGCATATCGTGTTGATTGGTGAAACTCAACGCCGCGCTTGGCATTGACGCCAGAGCAAAGAAATAAAAAAAAATCCTCGAATTGGAATAGAACCTGTTGAACGAAAATTGTCGCGTTAACAGTGACATGCTTGTACCTTTACGCCAGTACTGGTCTCCTTTTAATTTTTTATCTCTTTGAAAATAATACAAATATGTAGTTCCCACTACAGCGTGCTACTAAAATTATATTTAGGTAACATTTAATTTGTACACCGAAGTCGCGAGAACGAAATTAGGGGCAATAAATTAAAGGCATTTATTGTTTAGTATTCCTCTTATAGCAGCAATATTTCGCAACAACTAGCCCGTAAAATGGACTGAAGCATAATTCGACATAATATACCTACCTACTACAGAACTATGCTTTAATAAATACATTTAAAGTTGTGAAATTTGTAATCAAAGATAATTATTAACATCATATTAATATGTAAATTAGCTTAACTTTCTGTAAATTTCGAAGAAATTTATGTTAATACAAAAATAAACAAGACTCTATCGTGATCATATTATATTGTTTGGCAGTAGGTACACGATAGTACAAGTTTCTTGTGATGATGGAGAACTCGATTCTCACTAACAGAAATGTTAGAGGTACCATCATGGCTGGGTGACCTACCCCAGAAAAGTCTAATGCCCAGTGCCCATCACAGAACTAAAAAAAAATGCCTCGAAAATTAAAAAAAACAACTTATATCTTAAGAGAACATATTTGTGCAAATTCAATATCTAGACCACCCCTCTCCCCAGAATATATCCCTAGATACGGCTTTCTAAATAAGTGGAAAATGAAGAATAAATCGCTCTACACTATCATTAAAAACAATTTTAATATTCTACATAACGTATGTAAAAATAAAACACATACCTTTAAATTCAGCGCCATTTATGGACAGTTTAGTAATAAGAATGCATGCTCTACTAGGTAATCACTTGAAAAACCTACTGACCAGCGACGTTCTTAATATGGCTACACTGCAAGTGTACTTACGAGTGACGACTGAACCGTGCAAGGAACTTTAATGAATACATTATTTTTCCATCAGATGCACACCTTGTGAACTTAAAATTGTTGAAAATGTAATTAAAGATAATATCAGTGTGTTCTTTATTAATGAATTTGTATAAATAAAGTACAAATAAATCGTTTAGAACTAAAAACTTTTTTTTTGTTGCGTACATTTAAATGCGTAGCGCAGCGGAATCGATGTTGGAAAAAATGATGTCGAGAAAGTTTAATCTATGTTAATAATGACATTCGTTCTGAATAGTTACAGTGTAAATGAGATAATAGTTCGCTTTTCTCACACTCGGAAACAGTTTTTCAGTTTTGCGACAGAACAAGAAGTGAGGCCTTGATTACGTTTTAATAACGCGGACCCGCCTGTGCCTACTGTCAACAATTACTTTAAAAACAACAGAAACTATTTCTATGGTGTTTTACAATGCTAATTACATATTTGCATTTAAAATAAGTCACATATTTTTTATTTTTGTTTTAAATTAAACCTGTCAACGCAGATTATTATAAAACCATAAGTTAAAAAAAAAGAAACATAAAAATGGTCGATAAATTACAGATATAAATAGAAAGTAATGTTTCGAAAGATCTTATAAAATGCGTTGGCGTGTCTCCAAGTAATAAATAACAGTGTACCGAGTTCTACTGCAACTGCAACAAAGCTTACTCCTCCCTTACTCTATGCGTGGTCGACATTTATCGGAATTTAAGAGGACAACGCCATCGGGAGATATGAGCGTCGAGTTAACAAAACAAGATTTCGCATCCATTAAGATATTTATTTTATATATCATTATTTTTTTGGATTTTTTATTATATTTGTCGACTAATCAAAGTATATATGTAAAACAGAAAGATAAAAAAAGAGGTAATAAGGAAGTCTCCCTTAATAAATAGCAGAAAATGCTTGAAGTGAGGTTTTAAGACGAAGAATTCAGATGAGTATTTATTTAGATAATCTACTTCAATATTTATGAATACTCCTTGTCTTACAGAAGTCGGTTAAAAATGCAAGGAAATAAGAATTTGTATCAATATTTATTCTTATTATAGTATGTTTACACAATATTACGTAAATAACTTCTTTACCATATTTTTTAAAATAATGAAATGTTAAAACAAATCAATATATTGTTTTTTATGAAAAATTCACTCGCATACAATAAAACTTATCATATGTGAAGTTTTTGCTGCGCATTGTCGACTACAATGGCTGTACACATGATTTCAGTCGGAAAAAAATATAGTCCGCCACTACCGTGTCGATAACCTTTACGGAAATATGGTTACATAGCTTTTAATCAATTTCATTGTCACTGAATCTCGCAAAGTATTGTCACAAAGATTATATAGCCTTAATTCATAATAATTATAAATACAGCTTCACGCTGTATCCCGTACACAGCAGGGAGGCAGTGGGAACGTAGTGTTAAGATACTCCGTTCCCCACTGCCTCCAGCATTGAGTGTTGAGTGGCAGAACTCAACGCCGCGCTTTGCCTCGAGACCAGAGCGAAGAAATGGAAATATATACGTAAATAAGTATTTCACTTCCTCGAGCGGGGATCGAACCCACAACCGTCGCGTTACAGTCACACACTTGTGCCTCTGCGCCACGACGGCCTTCACCTTTAAAAAATACGTTTTTTTAGCCAAAACGAGAAATGACCTAACGAAATCTTGTCTACGCTGACAAAGCCGCAGGCTGAACACTAGTCTATATATATAAAAGGACTTGTCCTCACTGACTGAGGTAAGACGCACGCACAGTCGTAACCGCTCATGGTAGAAACTTGAAATTTGGACAGATGTTTATTTTCGTAATCTGGACATCCACTAAGAAGGGATTTTGAAAAATTTTATCCCTAAAGGGGTGAAATAGGGGTTGAAAGTTTGTATGGAAAAAAATTAAATCAGCACCGATTCTTATAAAATTTAAAATTCAGACTCGTAAAAGTATTTAATTGAACACGTATTTCATGGTTTTCTAGAATTATTTCCATAAGGGTGCAAATAAGGGGTTGAAAGTTTGTATGGAAAAATTCTTAAATCACCACCGATTTTTATAAAATTTGAAATTTAGACTCTTAAAAATGTTTCATTGAACACATGTTTCATGGTTTATTAGAATTCACCCCTAAATACGTAAGCGAAGCTGCGCGCGTCTGCTAGTATTATATATATTCTATTTGTTAGTTACCATTGTTTATTACGATCAAAAGTTGTTACAACCAACAAAGTATACAAGAGTTGCGAATGGCGGAATAATTTAAAGATTAAATTTTAGTAGTGAAGTAACAATCGAGAGACGTTAAAAAATATATTTAAATTAATAGTAAATATCTATTCAAAACAAACTAAAATTGAATAACTATTTTATTATTTTTATAAAAGAAAGGCTTTGGCTCTATTTAGTTCAATTATGCCGCCGTTTGTCGAGCTTAGAAGTAATATAAAGCAAATTTCTATAAAGTTTTGTATTATATTTAACATTATTTAATAGAAAAGCACATCAGAATGATATACATATGTAATAAACTTATTATTTATGTAATATAGTCACTAAAAACACTAAAAATACCTAAGTAGGTACATATAAAGTATTTTTTCAGCTTTACGCTGAATCCCGTATGTAACAAGGTATGTAGAGAGAACCTAGAGTCAAGACACTCTTTACTCTACTATCCACTCTAATTCGATATAACATTTGTCCAGTAGAAATACTATTATATTATATTATATATAATAAATATTAACGCATTTTTCTAATTAAAAAATCGTTCACGATTCAAGAAAAGATAAAATTAATTAATTATTTTTTAAATAAGAACGTTTGATATCTGATATCGATAACTACAACTGAGAAAATACGACTATTTTGTCGATTTGAATAAGCCAAAATGTTTATATGGAGCGTAAGTGATGCCGGAGGAGCTTTTGTTTGCGTAATTGGATTTTGATGCTGCCTTCAGGCAACTAAATATTTAAACTAATCTACTATAAAAAATACCTTTACAGACTTAATAAATGTTTTAAGATTAGTATTACCTACGGCTCTGATAAAAACTGAACTAGTAATTAATAAGATTTTTAAAAGACAAAAATAGGTATATTGACTGGTAGTATAGGTATATAATGTATTACAAATGTATGTTGACTTTGATAGGTTCTTGTCCTCTTTTTTTTATGGAGTACCTTCTTATTAATACGAATTTGAGTTTATTTTTAATTAATTTTTTAAAAAATATATATTAATGGAATATGTAATTACATATGTACATAACTGTTGTTGATAAAACTTTATCTTCTTATTCAAAATCTGGAAGAATCTACATNCACTCTTTACTCTACTATCCACCCTAATTCGATATAACATTTGGCCAGTAGTAGTTA
This sequence comes from Heliconius cydno galanthus, assembly GCA_036379175.1. Taxonomy (NCBI): domain Eukaryota; kingdom Metazoa; phylum Arthropoda; class Insecta; order Lepidoptera; family Nymphalidae; genus Heliconius; species Heliconius cydno. Next base: position 123,718 of record JAKRZM010001331.1, read on the forward strand.
GAAATACTAAATATAATAAATATTAAAGCATTTTTTAATTAAAAAATCGTTCAGAATTCAACAAAAGATAAAATTAAATAATTATTTTTTAAATAAGTACGTTTGATATCTGATATCGATAACATCAACTGAGAAAATACGACTATTTTGTCGATTTGAATAAGCCAAAATGTTTATATGGAGCGTAAGTGATGCCGTAGGAGCTTTTGTTTGCGTAATTGGATTTTGATACTGCCTTCAGGCAACTAAATATTTAAACAAATGTACTATAAAAAAATACCTTTACAGACTTAATAAATGTTTTAAGATTAGTATTACCTACGGCTCTGATAAAAACTGAACTAGTAATTAATAAGATTTTTAAAAGACAAAAATAGGTATATTGACTAGTAGTATAGATATATAATGTATTACAAATGTATGGTGTCTTTGATAGGTTCTAGTTCTCATTTTCTTGTGAAAATCATTTTTATTAATACAGATTTGAGTTTATTTTTAATTAATTTTTAAAAAAATATATATTAATGGAATATGTAATTACATATGTACATAACTGTTGTTGATAAAACTTTATCTTCTTATTCAAAATCTGGAAGAATCTACATGGAAGAGAGAATCTAAATAGAAAAGAATCCAATGTTTTAATAATGTAATAAAAAATGCAGATACATACATAGTACGTATATAAGAATGTACTATGTATATCACATAATATACATTTATTTTGAAATAGGAGTTTGAAATGTTTAAACAAAGTTCTATTTTAAACTGTAAGCACTCGCCCCAAACAAATGTATATTTCTTTCACTATATTTATAACAATAAATATATTGAAAGAAACCTCACGAACGCGTCAAACGTTTTGTTTCATTATTTTACACGTAGTTAGTATTAGAAAATTAAAATAATGCTTACCGTTTAGGCACGCTAATCCTACGTTGCCGAAAAAGATGGTCCATTGTCTTAGACCTTTTCACTTTTGCCGAATGTCCCACAGAGTATATTATAAGGAACTTTCACTTGTCTTGATTCCGAGCGAGCTACAAAGCACGAGCGACGGTGGGTATCACTAAATATGTATATTTTTGTAGGTTTATATGTTTGTATTACACAATCAAACGGTCACAATTGTCTGTATTATTTATTCAAAAGTCAATGAAGTGTTTCGATATTTCGTTGTTGATGCTAAAATTTATTAAAAAATATACAGATAATTATTATTATTGTTGCTTATGAAAGTATATTATGGATATAAGTTATACATTATAATTTATAATTACAATATTCAACGGCATTAACTGTAAGAAGCATAAAAAATATTTAATATTAATTATATTATTTAATATATTAATTTAAGTACTTTTCTTATTTCTATTACAGAGTAAGTAGGTACTTTACTGAAAAGACCACGAATAAAAAAATCTAAATCTCGTAATGCTATCCTACAATTTCAGAACCAAATAAAATATTAAAATAAATAATACACAAAAATATATTGTAAAAATAACTCAAATTACAATACGGAAAAAATAAGCCTTGAAAAAAAATTATATAAAATAAACACTTTCTAAGTAAAATAAATTATATAATACATTCGTACATTATAATATGCATTTATAACATTTATTAAAACAAATGAATAACTGTATCCCGTACACAACAGAGTACGCAGGTAGAACCTAGTGTTAAGACACTCCGTCCCCCATTTTCCGCCGAATTCTGGAGGCATTGCCTGTTCAGTTAAAACAAATCTCTATTGAATACACAAAAAAAAAATAAAAAAAATACTTTAAACTATTTCTTATGCTCGTGACCAGGAATAGATGCTTCATTCTACGATCTTTAAATTCGTGACAGTATCAAAAAGCGATCGAACTAATATGAAGAAAAAGCATGAAACACGCTTCACAAAAGGTTACCGGTAGACATCTTTTTATCTTCTTATTCAGGTCAATTTCATTTAATTTTGTTGAAAAATATCCAACTGAGAGCTAATGCCGTTAAATAATAATATAAATAGAAGTAGTGTAAAATTTTAAAAAACGTATATTTAAAGTTAATCCATGAATTAGCGATATTTAATAAACAAAAAAATATAAACATAACATTTTAGAAGGTCTTAATTTTTTTTTAGTTTTAAATGTGCCTCGATTTAAACTCTATATTTAGTTTAATTAGAATATCTCTCGGATAAGTTAAAAAAATATATTATTAAAGCTTAATCGAGTTTTTAAAAAATTTAAGCAAAAAATTAATTCTACAATCAACACCCAAAAAAAATAATGTTATGAAAATTAAAGTACATATATACACAAATAAAGAAAAAAAATACAGTATTATAATCGTTGTGTATATCGATAAATAAATATATTTATTTATATCTCACCATTATAAGTAAAAATAAATTAATGTTAATATTAGAGCTTATTTTCAGATTTTTATCAAGATAACACGTGTGGTGATCGAAACGCGAAGAGCTTTAGACGCGTGCAGCCGTGCGAGCGCTTTCTGAACACTGGCGGTGGCTCAGAGGCTGGCGGTCGGCCGGCGGACGACTCTGTACACTCTACTAGGGGAGGCAAGCCTTAATCACAAATTAATATACATATTTTATTCATTTTTTCAGCTTCACGCTGTATGAGCAGGCATATTGTACAGAAGGCAGAGGGATCCTAGAGAAAGATACTCCCATCCCCATTTCCGCCGAATTCTCGAGACATAGCGCGTTGAGTGGTGGAACATAACCGTGCCGTGTTTTTGATTCATTCATATAAATGTTGATTCTAATAGCTTTATTTAAAAATGTATTTAAATCAATTTCAGTCATTCCATTGATTGCGTTGATTTAGAAAGTCATAACTTCAAATATGTAAGATTTTCTTAATAAACCGATAAAAATCATTATTTTAGTAGGAAAAAATTCTAAATTACATTTTTTACAAAAAACCCTAATAATGCACTATTAATTTCGATAAGTTTCGTAAAGTCCTTAATCATTCTTAGAGTGCTTGGTTTAGACTATAAGGGTGTATTGTAGTTATGTAAATTCGATAATATTATTTGATAAAAAATAAGGTAATAAGGTTTTGCCATATTAACACCAGGGGAGCTTCGAATTTCAATTATCAATAGTCAACCATATGCATCAGCCGAGTTTATTTTTATCTGATCAATACTCTAGGTTGATGAGATCTATTTTAAGGTTAGATATAATTTAATTGAAAAAAGTATATATAAATATATGTCACAGTAATATTATGAACACCGTAAGTTTATAATTTATTTTGTAAATTCACGTTCGTTCATTTCTTTCCGAATTTGGTAATTAGTACCTAGTTCATGGGAAGTAATATCTTAAGGTTTTAATTACGCAGTGAATTTCATAAAAAATAAAGCAAAAAGTATGCATAAACGTATATCTTGATTTCGTTGACTTAGAAGCTGTTTTTTTTTTGCTCCAAATTTCAGTTTTCACGCGATATTGAAATAAATAGACAGATAGATAGGGTCAGAAAACAAAGTGATCCTATTAGGGTTTCGTTTTTCCTATTCAGATAAGGGATTATTCGGAGTAAGGATTTGAAATTTGTCAAGAAGTAAGAACTTAACAGTATACATAAAGAAAAAATCGAATCAAAATAGTCTAGTTTATTAAAATTATATTTGAGTTTCATTACACACAAAATAAGTGCAAACGGCTTACCAAATAAAGTTTGTCGACTTTTATGAGTCACATCCCTGTAGTTGATATATAATCATGAAATTGGTAAAAACCCTCGATAAGCGAGTACGACTTGCACTTGACCATTTTTTTAACAGAAACTATATCATTAAACAGTGTAAAGAGGGCATTGGAAAATAACACAATCATCATATACTTACTTGATGCATTTTTATACGTTGTTTAAAAAAGAAGTCAAGCCTACTGCCGTTATTGTTTGAGACACCGTTTACTGCACTAGTTTACATGCCCACGATGAGGTATACTTATATATCCGATTTTTAGTTAACTGTTACACGGCGACGCGAAATTAAGCGAGTAAATAAGAAAATGTATATATATACTATCAATCTGCTATATATAAATTTCAAATATTTTTGAATAAACTTGGTTGATTTTTGAGGTTGATGGCAGTGGACGAGGCGAAAGAGATATGTAGAGACCGTAGCGTTTGGCGCTCCGTTCTCTCTGACTACCCCGCTAGGGATAAAGCGTGAATCTTTGTATGTATGTTTAATTTTTCTATTTTACGTTAAAATGTATATAAATAGTAGACAAAGCTATAGATAATTTAATTTCCTACAAATGACTCATATTTTTATTGCTAGTTTACGAGATATGACGCGAAAACCCTTTGCATCTCTTTTGCGAGATGGCGCCCGAGGTCGAAGGCCTTTAAAGGTTGAAAGGTTTGAAAAACGCTAAAGCCTAAAAAATATAATATTGCAATGGACTATTAGTATTTTGTTATATATAAAATAGACATGACATTTCAAATACATATATTTATCAAATAGTGTATTACAGCACATTACTTAAAATCTATATGTATATTATAAAGTAACACTGATTATATTAATATATATATTAAGAATTATACAATCTAGTATATCATTACATATAATATACGATGTTGCAATTATGTACAGGTCATTCGAGGTCCTGTAAGATTGAAGCCCTGAGCTTCTAGGGGACATTAATAACTTTCATAATTTCAAGAGATTTTACTGCTTAAAATTATTAAATTAAAACTGTTTACATATGTCATACAAATTTCGTGTTTGAATAAATAGATATCTATTCATTTTCAAATGTGATATCACAAAATTTAGGACCCCTTCCGCCCCTTTACTCTATGAAAGAAAATGTCACACTTTATTCTTTGTCAGGAAACAAAAAAATGCGTTTGTGTTGATTTTTTAAATTTTTTTTTCAATATCTTATAAACATTATATAATTTTATCAAAATATTTTCATAATTAAGTAAAATTTACCAAGCACAAATATATATATTATACTTAAAATATGAAGAAATATCCTTACTTGAGAAAAATATCATTATTCGTTTTTTTTATATAACTATTTGTTATAGCTTAGACTGATATTTGATCAGCTGTGTTTTTTTGTATTATGAAGCGTAATATATACAAGACAGTGATTATTAAGCAGGATTTATAATATCAATAAAAAAAACTGCAGGATTCACCTATTCTAAAGCCTTAATCCTAATAAAAATGTTACAACATTAGCTCAGATAAAAAAAACATAAATAAATAAATTTAAGCACAATTTTGTAATGTTAGCTTCTACTATTTACTATATTCGTAGTATTTTCATATTTTATGCAAAAAGCAGTTTAAATACCAAACATTTATTTTAAACCAATTTAAAAAAAAGGAGATTTTATATTCGCCAACTATACAACTTTTCACCAGCTGTACTGTTGTGTTACAAAAAACACTTGTACCTATAACATATTAAAAAAAATAAAGCTATTGTTTGGTTTTTAATGATGTAACTTTACCCCATCCTATATACACAAACACTGTGGAATATGAATATATAATGTCAAATTGATTGTGACAATGACAATCTAGACGTTGTCTCTTCACTAGGTCACTGACAGAATCTTTTTGGGGTTTTTCAGGGTAATTGTGGCCCAATTCTCCGTTGCCATAGCAACCAACAATTCTTGTATTAGGAAACGCAGCTCGGAAACAGTTTTGCTCGTAAGTGTGCTTCTGGTCCCTGCCAATGCATGATAACTTAAGCGCCACACTATGTTCAAACTGCGGCACCCTCTTAGCAAACTGTTTAACAAAAATTATAAAACATATTTAGTCTTGTAATAATTTTAAAATTAATGCTGAAGTTGCAACAAACAGAATGATTTAAATCTAGCAGCTTTGCGCTGTATCCCGACACAGACGATAAAGCAATGTACACGTTTCTTCTATAATACATCCACCATATAAGTCAAGTAATAGTTAAAATAATTAATTTTAGGGAAGAAATTTTAGTCTAGCGAATTAAACATGCTTTTAAATATTTATAAGTTAATAATGTGATAATAAACATTTTATTTCCAAATGTTTTTTTATTTAATTTATATAAAATGTTAATTTAACTTGTTGACTTGTCAAAGGATGAATTTGAAGAGTAAAACGCGAATTTGATAAAAGTAGTGTGTATGATTTAGAAGTGCAAAATCTATTAACATCACGACGTAGTGGCGCAGTGCTATAAGCGTGTGTCTTTAAATGGAGGGTTGTGTTTTCGATTGCCACTCGGGAAATGTATTATTATTTATAAATATTTTCATTTCTTTTCTTTGGTCAAAGAACTCGCAATGGCTTGAAAATTGGACGAAAAGTGGACAATGGAGTGTCTTAACACTAGGTTCTCTCTACCTTACCTATATGCGGAATACAGAGTGAAGCTCGAAAAAAAACCATTACAATCTTTTTTGCTAAATCAATTCATACAAATTGAGTACTTAGGACCAAAATTAATTAAAATTTGCCTTTAGTTGTGCTTTCCTTTGACTGACAATTATGAAATTGGTGTGCAACCCTTAGTGCAACTGCTGTATTCCACACACAAAGTGCAGGCAGAGGGAACCTAGTGTTACGACACTCTGTTTCCCATTCTAGAGGCCTTGTGTGCTGAGCAACGGAACTCAGTGCCGCCTTTGCCTCAACACCAGAGCGCAGAAATGGAAATATAAATTTAAATAAATATTGCATTTCCTCGAGTGGGAATTGAACCCACAACCAGTCGCGTTTACCGCAACACATTTGTACCCCTAAGCCACAACTGGCCTTTCATTAAAACTTACTTAAAAGATTATAGGTTGATCAAAGTATGATATATTATATTACCTCATTAATATTATCCTGTATTTTAGTCTTCACAATATCTGATGCTGGTATAACTAATGAATACATACTAAAATTATGTTCATTTTCTGGATTACTCTTTGGTACTGTAAAGAAACCCATTGAAATTAAATTCTCACTAACAAAGGTTTCTTTATTATTTACCCCATCAATGATGTCATTTAAATAACACTCTTGAAATATTGTGTCTTCTATGATACACCCTCCAAGTGCATAAGGGTAGTCTGGTTGGCTGAAAAGTAAATATATCATACTAATAATCTATATATGAGAATTTGGCTGCAATATAAAAAAAAGAATTTCTTAAGTAGTTATAAATAAAAGTCCACAACAGCATATACATAGCTTTCTTAGCACATATGAGTATGTGAATATATGGGAAAGAGTGAATTATAAATACAATTAACTTGTTTATTTTTTTACCATTAAAATTTTACAGTATTATCAAAATTTATACTTTGGTTTCTTAGCTTCATGCTGTCTCCCACAGCAGGGTAGGGTTCTAAGTAAACATCTAGTATTAAGATACTCTATTCCCCATTTACTGTGCCCTGCACCACAACTGGCTTCATACACATTTGTTGCTTTCAACATTTAATAAGATAAAGCAATTTGGACTGATAGTCTAAAACCTATCATGATAAGATTAAGAGGCTTAAAAAGCTATATAATTATTAGTTACTACTAAATACATATTTTTACTAAAAAATAGTTTATGTACCAAAGCACATAAATTTACAAATACAAAATATACACTTACACATCTTTCAAGTAATTTATGAATATGATATCCTCCACAGGATGTAATAAATATTTGTCAGTTACAAAGACTAGTACGCCTTTTACAATTCTGTCTTTTGTTAATTTATTTACATAGTCATAATAACAACGTTTCATAGAAGCATATGTCCTTAAATCAAGTGTGTGGTATTTTACATCTGGTATACCAGGAATGTACAGTCCTCCCATAAATGGTAAAGGTTTTAAATGTGTTATATAATGCTTATATGTTATTGAATGGGGAAGAGGCATGTATGATAAATATTCACATTTCATAATATTCAAACAATCTTTTGGTGCACTGCTAAATTTATGAACCATATCCAATACTGAAACAAAATAAGATTTAACTTATTATTTCAAAACTAAAATTCATGAAGTCACATAAAAATATGTGTATTTATTGCTTTGTTTAACTTACAGGCATGTTCTTTATTACAGGGTTCAGAGCATGTAGGAGGTTGTATTTTATTACAGAAACTAGTTAAGCAAAAACCAGCCGAATTTGTAAAAATCATAACAACTAAAGGTTCATTATAAAATTTTCCAGACAGCTTGAATTTAACAGAAGCTTTATTAGATTTAAAGCGAAGGTCCAATGCAAAATCTTCTGGACTAAGCTGCTCTTTTTTCAATGATTGCATAGCAGAATGCCAAGTTTTGCATACTTCTTTACACAATAGCTTGTCCTGCCAGGCAAGATTGCTTAGTATTTGCTTTACTATTATATAGTTTAAGAAAACCTTTTGCACTAACAGTTCACTTAAATTGTTTTGTTCTGATTTAGGTTCAATATGTGTTTTATTTAAATATGCAGAAATATGGTCATCTAATTGTAATTTTACACATTTGTTTGTGTCAGATTCGTCCCCAGAATTTCTATTGTCACTCTTAATGGATTCCATACATGTAGCGTTCTGGGACCCTTCTGACATTTTTTTTTTGTTAAATTTCTGTCACTATATCATAATCCCCTCGATGAATTGGATCACCTTTTAGTAGTGCAAGTATGAAGCAATACAAATAGATGAAGAAAAATATTAAATAATACACAATATATATCATAACAGCTCTAAGATGTTTTTTCAATTGACCCCTGTTGTGAATTTCCGCGGGGTCATATGCGCCTAAATTACCTTGTGGTATTGTAAAATATTCAAATGTCAACCATATCAGCATAGGCAAATTCAACAAAAATAGTATAACCTGACCATGTAATAATAATAAAACAGTAATCAAGGAATGGGCTATATATTTAGGTAGCAGCCAATAATTTAATTTTTCACAGCACTCTTGGGCGTTTAAATAATCACATTCTAAGTCTGATAACGTAATTATATAGTAAACTAAAAGAAACAAAATTGCACCGCTATCGATCAGAGCAATGGAAAACAACAAGGTTTCAGCTAATATCATAACTACTTTTACACCACAACACTAAAGCTTTATAAGCTCGCTTAATAATATTAGTGTTTATACTTCAATTTATAAATATATTAACACAAATCCTTCGCACAATGGATTAATCTATAACATTTATTTTAAAATTCAATGATATGAAAATTACCACAAATATAGAATAGAATTGAATAGATTATTATTTATTATAGTGTAGTAGATATGTGTAGTGTAGATTATAAAGAATAGAAATGTACTTCTGTCACAGATAATAAAATCAATCAATAAACTGCGATTATCCATATTATCATAACATAACATTTTATGATAATATTATGCCATATTATGGCAATTTAGTTTACTCAATAGTTATAAGTTATCACTGAAATTACATCAAGAATATAAGTATGTAAATGTAACATACTTATATATTAGCTATGTAGTAAGTATATTCTAAATATGAATTGACGATAGATCCAGACAGGCCGAGATGTTTTAATAAACTAAAGAGAGATGTCGTTTAATACCTATTATTATCTAAGCCTATTACTTTTTTTATATTGAAATAGGCTTATTGCGTTTGACTGCATGAAACCTGATGCAGCGTTGATGCGGTCTACGGAGTTACACGCTTGCCTAATAAATACCTATTCACTCTGTTTTTGAGAACCCCTACACTGTATGTTATAAAAAATACATAAGTACGTTGACAATGAATTCCTCGAATGAAGAATGCAGTCTCAAAACGTTTTGTTCGTACGTTAGGAATTTCCACCATGTAAGAATGGGGTGCATTCGCATACTTCAAGACTATCAACTAATTTATTTATCTTCTTAGTTTTATGGTGTAGGCATTTCCATCAGTATCTAATTGGCAAAATAATGACAAAACTATGTATATTATGTAGTGTTGCCTATTAACTATTTATATAAGAAGGAGCATAAGTGAATAAAAAATAAAACAACATTTTATGTCAAAAATTTTTTCAACAATACCTTATACTAGTAAAGGCTTGGTAAATATATACAAGGCTTCATTATACGGCAAGGTAAAAAATCTAAATGTACATTAACATTCAGGATTATTTATCACAAAGTTATGAATACTTGGCTCTGCCATAAAACTTACATGATTGCTATTGTTTATATAATTGTTACTATTATACATATTACCAAATCAAAGTGTAATGGTAAATACAAAAATTTAAACGACATATTTTGGTTAATGGAAGCAATATAACGAAGCCAGTTCTATCCATAACTAGATAATGTAAACTGCCAAAATTATATAAATTCAGCACTGTATATCACTTCGGAATATAAACTATTAGAAAACAAATGTTAAAACTCTCCTAGAATAATTACAACAATAACAAATACGCAGATACAGTACATACAATATACACATTTATCAAAACTTTAATCTCACTTTATTTATTGTTAAATACAAAATTTATGCTAATTCACCAAAGTGGTTCACAAAATGAAACACACGCTTACGTAAATCACGGTAGCACGCGTAACACTTTACCTACAAATATACACGAAAAAATAATAATTTGCTAGAATGGATAGGTACAATTTGGATGAGCAAATAGAAATTTAATAAATATTTTAAAATAGTTAGTTTAAATTTACTTAGATAATGGAATATTACTTAATTTTTAGTAAAGCAAAAACAAAACATACTTGATTGATTTTAGTTGTTATATTAAAACATCTCCCATCGTCAGTTAATATGTATAGCTATGTCCTGTCACTTTCAATCAGGACTTGCAACCTTCAAGTTGTGACTAAAACATATAACACAACTATAATTACTTACAAATGTATAGCACCAAACCATATGTGAATGTACTTTAACATTAATTGACTCCCTAAAGTACCATCACATATTACCACCAACAGACATTCACATTATTAACAAAAGAAATTTAATTTATATTTAAATTGTAAACTACTTTTTACTAGAGTATTTATTTTTTTATTTTTGTAAACATTTTAACATTGGCACATCCGGCTCTGAAGCCACGTTCGTTGTCGAAATCGGTATTAAAAATTAACAATATAAATAAATGCAAATAATGGCATATTGATTCCGTTACTAGATAGTGCTCTTCACTTGGAAACTCAAACATGAACGCCAAATAACAATATACTAAAACACGTCTAATGCACACATTTGAACAAAATCAGTAGGTATTTTAAAATGGGCATGTAAATAAATAATACTACAAAAATATATGCAGGCACTCCGCACATTGTTCAATAACAATTATAGATAAGGTGCACCTATCCTAAACTTTAGATAATACACTGGAATGATATTTTTTCAAGAATGTTACGTTCATACAATATTTATAATAATTTTACAACATTATTATAATAATATTTAACAAATTAACAGAAGAATATTCATTGTTTCAATTACACCACACAAACATCAAACTTATGAAGGGTCTATAGACTTAAACAATAAGTGGAAGTTATAGGTACAATTTACAAACAATGAGGTAGGAATGCCTGCATAAATTATTGTATGCCTGGAGTTTGGTCCTACTGCTACTTTAACTAAATGAATTCATATCTAACATTGTTCCCCACCTGGTCCCACCCATGACAATGGCTTGTGAACGCACTTGTTTCTCTTGTTTACTTTTTAGGTAGTAACATTTATTACGTATTTCCTTTTTCGTGAAACAATTTTCTTTCATTTCGACATCGATATTTGCATTTGCTCTAAATTGCAATTCAACAAGACTTGGAATGTCATTTATTAATAGGGAAGTTAGCAAGGCCTCAAATGGTCTTAATGATAATTCCATCTCAATATGTACAGGAAGTATCATCCCTTATGATATTTTTTCCCGTAAGTTTTAGTCATCGGGCGGAATGCAGTTATCCACAACTATGTTGAGTATTATTATTACGTTTTCACTATATACATAAGTAGATATGCCACAGTAAATAATAAGGATATATTGTTAGTGAGCCAAGTATGTCACTACTACTGCGCGCGTGTTGGTGAATGGCGCTTAACACTCACTAATAAATAAAACACAAATCACTTAACTATCTAAACACTAGCAATTTAAACATATATTAAGTACCAAGTAGTATCCATTCAGTCCTCTCACTGCAAACACTATGTGTTCCATGAAATTACAAACTACTTTACTTCCTATTGCTTACTAAGTCACCACCTTGGAAGAGCATGTCACAACAGCGTGACAGGAGTCTAGCGAGTTATTTTAACGGCTACTCAGTAGTTTGAAACATGAACGCCGGTTTGAGGTGACGTCTAGACTACAATGACACAGCGCCGGTTTACCACTGTGACTGTTGGATATGACAACATGCGGCATAAAGAGATCATAGTATAGGTATAGAGAGCGTCGCCCCATTTCCTAAGAATAGTGTTTCCTAGAGGGGCGCGGCGGGCGCGCCAGCACCCCGCTTAGCACCGGATCGCACTGTGGCATGTGGCCGCGACCGAACAGGTTCGGAATCAACTCCGTGTTCATATAATCACAGGTATCGCTATCTACATTCATACTGGGACTCAGCTCGAAGTTGTTAAAGTCGAATTCGTAGTCTTGCTCGTCGTACGTGTTGTGTCGAGTGTCCTCGTTGTGGAAGGGCGGTAGCGATAGATCGTTCATGTCTTCGAACCCGACACGAGTGTGATCGAGCAGATCTCCGTTGGCCAGGGGCGTCATGCTCATGCGCTCCGGAACGTCTATATCCATGGCGTTGTTGCTCTCGTCGCCATCGCCCGCAAGCAGTCTGTCGAATAGGTCGTCGTGGTTTCCCGGACTCGAATCAGAATGGACAAAGTTTGTGTGGAATTCATTGTTTGTCAACATGTCGACGTTCAAATCGGCGTCAATATCCGACAAGTGGCCAACGTCACATCTACTACTGATATGGTTTAAGTCCGTATGATTCATCAATTGGTGAGAGACATCGCTGAGCTCTCTCTGTAGGATACTACCGTCCAGGGAGTCCGGCAAGTGGGTTTCACCAAGCAAATCATCTCCCATAATATCCGTCGGGGTATAATCATTCGAGCCGGCGGTCAGGTAACCTGCGTCGATAGACCTATTCGGTGTCACATTACCAACCGCTGATGGTGGAAGCTCACCGTTCTGAACTAATATTTCGAGCACGTCGTCCATTATTTGGCTGTCTTCGGCACTGTGATGGGGTGGTGCGGTGGTCACCGAGGGCGCAACGGGCGTAGGAGGCGCGCGCTCCGGTTCGTAGTGCGCGGTAGGGACGATCGCAATGGGGACTACTTTAACCCCGTTGAGGATGTATGCCTGGTTGGTCTGCTTGGAGGGCGCGGCGTCCGCGCAGCCGTCGGCGGCGGCGGGCGGCGACGTGACGGTGAAGAGTCGCAAGAAGCGGTCGGGCGCGGAATCGGGCGTGGCCAGCAGATAGCGCGGCGGTGGCGGTGGCGGCGGCGCGTGCTGCAGTGCGTCCAGCTTGGCGCGCAGCTGCGTCACGCTGAGGTGCGCCTGTAGCAGGCGGCGGCTTTGGTCGCTGGCGGCCGCGCCCGTAGCCTCGCGCCGCACCGCCTCCAGCTGCTGGCGCGATTCGTCCAGCTGCCGCTCCAGCTCCTCAATGAGGCGGCGCTGCGACTGCACGATGTCCTCGGAGGGCTCCGAATCGGCACGCGACTCGGGCGACGCGACGGACGCCACAGACACAGGCGATCGAGGCGGCTCCTCTTGCATCTCCAGAAGGAACGGACGCAACCGATCGATCAGTTGCGGCTTAGGACCCGAAACGCGAAGATTCCGTCTCTTGCATTCGGCGCGCAAATCTGACACTTTCATGTCTTCAAACCTCGCCGCGGCTAATGATATGGAGGGTGCAGGCGGGAGAGGCGGCGGGGGAGGCGCCAGCGTGTCGGAGGTGTCGGACGCCACTGAAGCGGCGGAGGAGCCCGCTGGGGACGCCGGCAGCATCAATTGTCCGGTGTGCAGTTGTAGCAACAGTTTCTGCTGTTGAAGCAGAAGCTCGTACGGAGTCTCAACGGAGCCTGGAGGTGATGAAGCTTTTTGTGCATTAGGAGGTCCTTTATATTCGTGGAACTTTAGTCGGGACTTTGGAAGTTGTTTGGGTTTTTGCTTGGGGCGCTTCGGCCTCTCTTTTCCGGGCGCAGGATGCTGTGCTTCGCCGGTGATGCTAGCAGGCGACAAGGTGGAGGGCGGCGAGGGTGACGGAGACACCTCCTCGACGGGACCGCAATACGACGATGGATGCTGTGGACGCCCGGAAGCTCCCTCGCTAGTCGCTTTAAAAGCGAGTACACCACTTTTGACGGCTGTTTCTATTGTTTCTTCCGTATGAAGGATATTTTTTTTAATAAGCTCCAAAGGGCCAGGACGATGGGATATCTGATCGTTAAGTTGGTCTGCCAGACGTGCTTTCTTTAACATTCGTTGCTTCTCAGCTAAGCTAGGGTCTACATGGCTCTCCTGAAATATCACATATATATAATTTATTTCACTTTATTAAAATACATATTATTTAATAAATTTTAATTATAAAAACAACGTAACGCAACACACCTGCTCTAGTATATGTCTCCTTTCAAGTTCCTGCCGATCTGGTCGACTCTGTATTTTTGCCTTTAGCAAATCTCCCGTCTTTGCTCTTTCTAATTGCATTCTTTGTTTAAAAAATGCTGGAGGTGTTTTTGATGCTGTGAACAAATAAAATTAGTGTTAAACATATACAAGACAATTATCGCAAAATTTTAATTTGTCTGTATTCTATAACAACAAAAAATGTTCATTTCTTTGCCAATCGGTCAGAAAATCTCATTAGCTGTGGTGTTTAGACCGTAAATAAAATTCCATCGCCCACGTTGAAATTTAGTTGGGAGCTGCGCAGGCGTTTGGGCGCCTAACCAAGACTCGTCATTTGCATGATTAGTAGATTAGTAATTGTTCTACTTATAGTAAGCTTTTAGAACCCAAATGTTAGTTATTACTTACGCGGCATGATTCCTTTCGCCACAAGCTGGTTAAGAGGTGGTCGCATCGAAAGCTTCACCTTTAACGCTGTAAAAATAAACATATTTAAATGTTATCATATATATTGTTATTATTAAATTAATTTACGGTCTTCTTTTCCTGTTTAGACACAACAGCAGTATTTAAAAACAATTTATCCGTATATGTGACATGCGACTTCAACCAGCCGACATCTAATAAATTATTAACCAGTACGGTGAATTTTGATTAATGTTTACTTTGATCCAATTAGATTTTATTGAGTCACATTTGAGAAGGAATAATATGACGCCAGGTGACGAATTTTGACGTAACATACTGCGAGTATTTGAGCGTCGGCGGTCGATACGTCGATCGATATATTATTACGATTATATCGATAAAGATGTGAAGGGGGCGTGGGCGAAGGTGAATACAGAACTATATTCTTGTTTGCTGTAGACGAGCAAAGAGCAGAAAGACGGGCGTACAACGTTGGCAACGCGCCAACATAAATAAACACTGCACACAAGGAAACTAGTGTTATGCCGCGACCGTATTACAGACGAAACATTCACTACCAATGGGATGCTTATTGTGGGTTACTGGGCTCACTGCAGTGTACCATTATCTGGTGTTATTTTTAATCTTTTGAAATATGCGTGAAATTATACATCCACATCTTATTATATTAAATAAATTAACACTCGTAAACGTGTCCACGTGTCGTATGACGTGGGCCGCAATAAAAATATATTCTCTTAAAATTTAACGATGTCGTTAGAATGGCTCTCGCGACTATATTTTTCGTGTATTCTCGTAATGTATTTTACGAACATTTTATCGTCTTTCGTTGTAATAGAATTAGTAAATATTTTAGGATCCGCATAGCAGTTCAGTCATTGTCGGGCTGTTTGATATATTTTAATATGTACATGATTTCATTTGCAAGTCAAGGCAATTGAGGAACATCAAAATTACTCCTATTATATGCTGCACAATTGCATATGAATATTTTTAATGTATTGTAATAGTCAGAATTCTAAACTTCAACGAGCGCAACCATATGACTAGGTACTACAAAAACATATTAGATCTAAACTAGTTGTGACATTCGTTATTGACTATATTTTTAACTTTGTCCTACGTGCACGTAAACACGCAACGGCTTATTCACTGTTATTTTTATGTTATTTATTATTTTCAAAGCATTGAATAAGGCTTATTTCATTAAAATATAATAAAGCTTTGTTTACTTCGTTTAATTCGCGCACGCTACTCTCAATAGTTATAGTGCTAAATGAACTTCATGTGTAATTTTAATAACTACATTGCTCTTTAAATTAGAACAGAAAGCAGTACCTTATGCTGGTGAACAGAACAGAACAGAACAGAAGCAGCACAAGTTTGTTATTTGGCTGAAATGTCACTTACATTCTTTATGTTTGCCTATCGCCGGCTGCAATGGGCTGTCGTCGACAATTACTTTTGGGGGCGAAGCTCGTGGCGGCGAGCTGGGGGGCTCGCTCGTGCCACTGCCGCTCGCTTGACGACAAGCCATATCTTCTGCACCCGAACTACAAAAACTAAAATTAATCTAAATTAATACTACCACCTATACGGATGAACTATAACAAAAGTTATAAAATTGTAATTATTAAAACCTTTTGCAAGACATCAAGTATTTATATGGATTACCTGAAAGTGTCGTCTTCCGGGGGTGTCGAGGGGGTCCGCGGTGAGACTGGCGAGTGCGAGGGCGATGCTGCCCTACTACGATCTCGTCGCGGCTGCTTGAACCACTCCGGGTAAATTGCACTAAGGGTTTCCACCAGGTCGTGGTCTAGCGTTACCCGCCACGACGCACGCCCCTCCGACCCCTCCGATCCACCACCGCCACCACACGATGAACGACTCTCTGAAAAGTAACAACCACTTTTAAGTTTTTACACGAAACACAAATTGAATTGAAAATTATTTTTTTATGATATAAATACATAAAATTTAATTGAAATTCACGCACATACAACGTAATGGAATGGCAATGTTTTTGTATTAGGTGAGGTGCGCCTGTATGGAAGCAGTGTCATTTATTACTTTCAATGGGTTAACAGATTCAAGGACAATAAAGATTTTATTCCAAATGTTACGTGTTTGTTGTGACATACTAACATATCATTTAAGCAAATTAATAATGAGATTTTTTATTTCACCTTTCAATTAGTAAATATTTTGAATAATATGTTTTTACAGTAGTATATTTATGAATTTGGAAATGTTAAGGTTATTTGAAATATATATGTAAATTAGAAATTATTATATACTAATACTTGTAAAACATCAACAGTCGGAAGTTAATAAATCATAGGCGTTCTCAAGTTATTTATGGGTTACTAAAACAAAAGTTAAACTAATTTCATGTTGTACGTAATATAATAAAAAAATATTTGTATATTATGTAATATTAACACATAACAATCGACAAGTCGTTTATTTCATTAATTGTAGAATATTTTTTTCAAAATTATTCTCCAATATTTTACAATGCAAGAAAATTTTCGAATTTCGGTCCCTTTAACGAATAGGTATATAAATATGCATTAGATAGTTGTTATGGTTCATAATTATTTTTATAGGTTAAAAGTTATAACAATATAATTAGAGATTTTAATATTTATGCTTTATTTTTTGCAGAATTTATGTTAGTAATAGATAGATAAAAGTTCTACATTTTACTAATTTTCACTATCTTTCAAATATAACTCGAAAATCAAAGTCATTTTAACTAGTGTTATACAGAATACAATTTACTAAACAAACTGTACCGCACACGTGTGTACAGCTCTGACTCATTACGTAGGTATGTACTTGTGTTACGTGCAGATTACACAAGTTATATTATTTTTGACAAATATACAACAACAAGTTATTTTTATAGTATTCGATGTAATCACTTTTCAAATAATGTAAAGAATTATTATTTAGCTTCATGCTGTATTTCGCACTAACACTAACCTAGTGTTAAGACACTCTCTATCTCAATAAGAACGGCCGGCCTCAATATTTAATTTTACTTTTATAAATTTTCTATATTTTTAATTCACAATATTTTTAATAAATATTTTTTTTTAATTATAAAAGATTTTCTTTTCTAAGGAAACTTAATTTTTCGGACACACAAAATAATAAATCAAACTTGTCTATAATCATTTAATATAATATGCAACATACATATAGTGCACTTTTTTCTCTTTTCAACAATATAAATGTAATAGAAAAATGGACATATCAATCTATCTATCTATGTAATCCTAAAGTAAAAAAAGATTAATAATTTATCGCCTCGATTTTTCCAATGAACGAAAGCAAATTCTTTAGTGGTTACAGATACTACGTTTCTAGAACAGCATTGGATAAATCCACATCTAAGGAATGGCCTTCATTACTTACCTAAATATAAGCAAGACTTTTATCGATGCCAAATCTTTTATTTTTTCTTATAATTTTGATTGGTAGATATAGATAGATAGTGTGATATTTCTTTTTCACAAAATATAAACAGGTATATTTTGTGTTGAAAATATTACAGCGTTGTCTATTAGAGATCTAATTTAAAATTTTTATCATTTCAATATTTTTTTAAAAGTCAGCTTAAGCGTGATGTATATGTCAATGAATAAGAATTAATATCGTCTATAGATTAATTATTTATTCTATATTTTTTTTAAATTAATTAAATTTTAAAAAAGTTTAAACACAAGTTAATTAGGGGGGGTTAATTAAGTCTAAACACAAGTTAATCAGGTAAACAGTTTAGAAGTATCCTTAAGTATCATTTGTTTCATCATCAGACCCATTAGGGGTTAAACAAATGATATACACGTCTATTACAAACCTTCAAGGTGAAAAGTTATCAACATAATTTTCAACTACGACAATTTCTTGACTATAACGATGTTACGGTAGATAGGTTCCCAAAAATTTAACAGTACCGTTACATTGTCATGGGGTATCCATGACAATTTAATCAGAAAACCTAACCAAACTCTCATCAAACTACCTTTGAAGTACATGCTTTTGTCATGGGTGGCATTGTCAGAACTAAACAAACTGAAATGGGTTCATACCGGGAAGCACTAGCTTTCATATAAAAAAATAACAATTAAAATCGGTTCATCCAGTCAAGAGCTCTCAAACATAAATAATAACGACAAATTAAGAATTTCCTTCTTTTTCGAAATTGGTTAAAAGTATAACAAATCCTATAAGAGAATTGTATGTATTAGCCTACTTTTAAAGTCACATGCAGAATTGATTCTAATCTTGTACTCACTACATCACTGTACAATAATTGCGGTAAGAAATGCAATAATAGACTATATCTTTTGGCGCCAGTCTTCATCATATAAGATTTCCGCAATACCAGTTTACACACATATTAAAAGTATTACCATATATGTAAGTATTATATATATATCTCAACTATGATTATCTATGTATAATTAATAAATTATTTACCTTTTAACAATTACAGTTTATCGTACCGTAACGGTACGATAAACTGAGACCTTAACGGTACGATGAGAAACCTTACGTGAAGGGTGTTTTACATTTTAATATCGATCTTAAAATCTTTGAGAAAGTGATAAAAATTAAACAGTCAGCTAGGTCAGTTACGGAGAATCATTAAATTTACTTCCGTAAAGAGCTCGAAGGATAAAAGAGTGACGTTATACATGCACGCGGCACTGGCCACGTGGGCGCCGCCTACAGCCTATATTTTTTTATCTAATTAACATATATCCATTCACATTTACTTTATCCTTCATACACATACAATTCTTATTATTAATGAATAGATTACATCGTTTATTATACAATCTAGAAAGAGGTAAACAGTAAAAGAACCGGACAAGTGCGAGTCGGACTTGCACACCGAAGGTTTAATATTAATTTCAGAATTGTAGATCAACGGGAAGTAGGTTAGGCTTACAACGTAAAAGGTTGACAAACGTTAAGTTTGTGGGCGTATGCATTAATTTTGTATGAAATTAGTACAAACACAAGTTTGTAATAGTTTTTATCTGTAATATAAATATAAATTTCTAGTTTCCGTTTTATATTACTGCTTTTGGACTCTTTAAATATATTTTTTACGCCATACATAATAATATCATAGATTATATGACTGCGGAAACATTAACTGTTAAATAAACAATTACTGCAGGTACCAAATCAGATGGGAATCCCATCAATCATCATCATCATCAATATTTTTATATTTATATAATTCTGTTTTTACAACAACGTAACGTTATACTTTGGAAGTACTTGATTTTTAACCGGGCCCAAAGTTCACGTGTGTCTTGGAACCCTGACATGTCCTAAGACGGTACTTCATCTAATTAATAATAATATTATGTGTATCATTAATCAAATAAGGCACGAAATACATCTTGTGCTACAAGAATATTAGCNCGTATGCACTCGTTTTGCATGAAATTAACTACAATAATAAAAGTTTATAATAGTTTTTATCTTTAATATAAATATAAATTTCTAGTTTCCGTTTTATATTGCTGCTTTTTGAGTCTTTAAATTTATTTTTGACGCCTTACATAATAATCTCATAGATTATATGACTACGGAAACATTAACTGTTAAATAAACAATTACTGCAGGTACCAAATCAGATGGGAATCCCATCAATCATCATCATCATCAATATTTTATTTATAATTCTGTTTTTAACACAACGTAACGTTATACTTTGGAAGTACTTGATTTTTAACCGGCCCCAAAGTTCACGTGTGTCTTGGAACCCTGACATGTCCTAAGACGGTACTTCATCTAATTAATAATAATATTATGTGTATCATTAATAAAATAAGGCACGAAATACATCTTGTGCTACAAGAATATTAGCCATAATTATTGGTAATTCTATGTCTATATTTAAGAATAAGCTTTTCAGATACTATTCAGAGTTAATTTCTCTAATATCACACTAAATATGTTTTGTGGAACGAATCTGAAAACAGCAACAAGTGACCTCGTTCCACTCATTGCTGCTAGACTTGTCGCTCGGCCACATAAATGAAACAAATCCTCTCCGTGTACACTTGCTTATTGAAAATAACTGTTTAAAATAAAACCATATTAAATAATTTTAATCGACCAGACCAGCCTTGTCATAGCCCAAACATCCTAAATAACTGCCAAATAGTTGAATATGCGCATACGCATGTCCAAATAACATAGGCGGCGCGGCGTCAAGATGATCCTCTTCAAATTTGATAAATGACTTACATTAAATATATCGATATATGGAATGATGGGCAGCAGGATAGCAGTTCAGAAGCGTACACGTTGCACAACACAAAATAGGTTTGGCTTTCTGCGCTACGCTAAATTCGGATCTCAATTGACTTTGTAAGTCGATGAATGAATTGCCAGCAACCATACGCGTGTTGTGTATATTTCAACGAATGTTGCTCACTGATGACAATATTTATAAGTCATCGTTGCAAACGTCATTTATTTTTAGTATGAAAGAAATAATAATTATCATATAGGAGTAGGACGATGAATTATTATTAGGCATTCGTATTTATATAATGCACATATGAATAAACAATGACGTAACTATAAATTTTAAATAGAAAAAAGAATAAGCTTAAATAATATAAAATAGGGTGGGTCTCTTAAGATATATCTAAGCATATTTAGCGGTAACCATAACGGAGTGATGACGTAAAAGGATGTTTTCAGCGAGTCGGCAACAGCGGCCGCCTGTTTATTGTCGGAATACAGTTACAGCTATACGAAGATTTGCCTATACAGAATTGCAGCTGTAAAAATACACAAAATTACACTAGTTTTAGCGCTCGCACTAAGCGTACGTACGTACAGAGTGATAACCGCTGCCAGCCCTGTTACGCAACCGGTGGTATGCGGCGCCCACTTAAATGGAAACATAACAACGGATTACAAACAAAGAAAAAACAACTGCATATTTTCTTAATTAATCACTAGTTGACCATTGATAGCGGTAGTATTTTTACCATTTCGATCGTTACCTATGAGGCTGTGACAATTATCTATAAAGTTAAATCCTTTACACATTAGCTAAGCTTTACTGCGGACCTAATAATCTGCAATAGGGAAACAGGAACGTATCTAACATTTAGAATTATCATAATTTTTTTATTTTATCCCCGCATTGCGCGAATGAAATAAAAGAAGACATCTATAATTATTAAAGAAAAACATAAAATGTAAGTCGTATTTTTCTTTACTATTTAAATCGATTTTGGATGCCAACAATGTTAACATGACACAAAAATAATGACTATATATTCTCATAAAAAAAAAGATATTTGTCTAACTTAACATAAATAAAAATAGCAGTTCGTCTATTTTTCACTTTGAATAAAATCACTATTTTGTCTTACATATTGTAGAAAATAATAATTAGAGTTTAGTTATATTTTCGGAATAATATTAACTAGTGAATGAGGAATATTTGAATATGAATGTCAATTTACGAACATCCTATTACCATTCCTTAACAGCTTTAAAATGGGACAACAGTAATTACCTTATACCTTATTTGAGAGAATTATAACTTCATTCCGATTATATTGCGTATATAAATTAAAGAAGTATTTAAGAAATTCGTACCGTTGGTTGCTGGTACCAATTTTAACTTGTCTAAGTTCGTAAAAGCAATTCAGTTCTGGAAATATCGACTGAATTATTAAAACATTTAACTCTAATACAACTTACACAACAAAATATACCGCCTAAATACCAAAAATAAAAAGAAAGTGCAGAATTATAACTTTAGCAATTTTCAAATTAATATACCTAACCTGTTATTTTTAAAATCTTCATCGTAAATCCTTAAAAAGTAAAGGCCTGTAACAGAAACATAGAAGGATTAAATATATGTATATAAGTTAAACGAATAATAATAAAATTACACAAAAGAAAGCCTCAATAATATCAATAACAGAAACTACGACAAAGCATAAATGTGCATATAATTTAGCTACCTTATACCAATACCAGGAGGAACGAAGCTTAAAGCTACCATTTTAAACTAAAGACAACTAGCAACGAAATACATCTAATTATAATTACTCGCTCTAACAATAACGCCTATTGTTCTACCTAGTGTACAATGATAGCACTATAAAATTCATTTTTTGGCAACATTATAAGACCTGTCGTAACTGCGAAGTAACAAATTGCCAAATTACTTGTCAGCTTGAGAAAGCATTTAATTTTGATAGATTTTTATCGTACGTACCTAGCGTCTAAAAAACTTATTCTTTTACTCCTTTTATTCTATAATAATTTACTAGTACACATATTAACTTACTATATAAATTGCAAAGGTATTTACAGGTATAAAAACAAATTCACAACAAATAATGGAGATGAAAACTAAGTAGACCAAATCAAATAAATGGAAGTCTAATAAACGGGTTTGACAAAGCCAATAGTTATTTTCCAGTAACAATTGTAAGATATTCAAAGCAAGAACTAGTAATTTCACGTAAACCAGATCATAATCTTCTGGAAGTGGATCACGTGACATTGTCCATTCATTTGTCATATTCTACGTTGTGCCACAATTTGGCACTGTGCCGCTAGACAATACTTTGTAGAAGGAAGGTAATTTTGTATCTATATTAAACAAACTAATATTTTTTTCTGTTTGCTCTATTGAAATAACCTAATGATATAAAAATTCCTCAGCTTTATAAATAAGATTTAGAAGAAGCACTAAAAGCGTCTTAGCAATTAGAATCTCATCTCTCAGATCCGAAAAAAGGTGGTACTGGGTATCGAATTATCGATAAAAAAAATAATTTACGAGTTCAGGATATAAAAATGTAAACGAATATTATTACCATACTAAATAAGAACTTCTCGAATTCTAGGGATAACTATAAGTTTCTGCTTAAAAGCACTTAGGAATGATGGATTAAAGAAAAGGTGGACGAGCTAGCCAGTTGGGCGGGACACGCGAATAACAAACGAGCAAAGCGAGTTCTGTTTTAGGTCAACGTTGAACAAATACCAAACAGGTCGCTTGGACGCTTCCGGGGGTCTATTTCTGAACTCCATCTAAACGACGCATACTATTTCATGGTAGAGTTTTGGCGACTATTGGCAATATAGAAGTTTTTCTTATCTACCTCAACGATTCAGACGTTACAGAGAAAAGTATTATATTTGAACCTCATTTTATGTTCACATGTTTAGTTCTTTTTTGTTTTCTTTACTTTTCTTATACTCTTCAAATATTTCGAAAATATTAATAACACAACGTAATATAAATTTATAAATATACATTTAAGATTTCGATCAAGACGTTAAATATTTTTGTGTAATATGTAACATAAATAGCATGTTGACAATAAAAGTGTGGCAGTGAGAATGCCCACTGCCCCAGCACCAAAAATATATATTTTTAGGAAAGCGTTATATTCTTTTTCTTATATTGTAGAACTTATATTCAATTCTTAGTTAGATTCGTACGTGATCTCATTATTAGATAGCGGATTTCTCGTGCAGTTGTAGATAGATATGGGGTATAGGGTAAAATTACGGCCTAAATAATAAAAATACAGGTATAGATTACGGAAGTGATAATTCGTATTTCGCAAAGCGGGTGCGGCCCATTTGGGTCGGTCATCGTCACCACTTCTATAATCTAAATAAGGAGCAGAAGTTCAATGGCCCCCTTCTCTGAATAGGAAGATCGTTGCTTATGACATACAAGCAGGTGTAACAATTAAATTTCCAAATAATTAAAATAAAGTATAGCACTTTAGCAAAACTTTTAATATTGGTGACAACACTGATACCTTTTTACGTTCAAAGATATTGAAGCAACTGTTCATTGAAAAAGCAGCTACTACAAGGCAAGAATATCACTTAAGTACACGTGTGACAAGATGACATATTTAAATAGGTCAACACAACTCTAATTTGTGTATAACTTTTGCTAGCATTTATTTAAGTTTCTCGGAAAGTAGTTTTAATTTTAAACAGCAGTTTTCTTGGCAGACCAAAAAATTGGTTTTCGTATATTACCATTGCGTGTTGACCGGTGGAATTCAACGCCGCGACGTAAACATTATGTCTTTTAAACAACAAAAATAATTCTACTAAATTATTGATTATTCGTTACTAACACAATAGAAGCTGAAACGAAATACAGCAAAACAAATATATATATATTCAAAATGTCAAGCATAAGCCATGGTAGTAAAAAGGCTTTGTATGTAAATGAAAGTAAATGCGAAAAAACAAAACTGTAAAGATATGCGGGAGCGACAAGAGCTAGTAAAATTATTGAACTAAACTACGAAACCTAAACGTGGAAAAAATCTTGGACTCATTCCAAGCAGCTGATTGATGAGGATGGTCATTTCGTACAACACGGCCAATCCCGAGCTTTTTCTTATTATTTAGCAAAGCAGTGGACCGATCTATTTTTGAGATGCAAAAACAAGCATTTATAAAATACCTATGCGTTAATATACTCACAGTAGGAAATAGAGATTAAATAAATTTCAAATGATAAATGGCAAAAGTAGATTATTTTAAAAAAAAAGTCTTAACACCACTAGCAAAGGAAGCAAATTTATATTACAAAAAAATAAAATTTAAAAATATTTTAAAATAAATTTATTGATGTTACAGGCGTTGATTTTACCAATGTGTAGGTGGAAGTTGAATCTCTTCCATTTAGTATAGCAACAGTTGTTGCTGAAATAAGTGTTTTACAGAATTCATGATATACTATATTTATCTAGGCATTATGATATCTTCTACATCATCTCTTGTATGAATTTTCTATTATTTGTAACACAGAGCTGAAGGCCTATTGTTAAATTTAGTAGGCACTGACAATAGAAATATTATTCGAGATGAGCTTGTTTCTAGGACACTTTACAGGTATATGATACAAATTAAATACAGAATTCTTAAGAATATTTTCAGAAACTACTTTTACTCTATCTAAGATTTGTAGTTGCTTCGCCGACATGCATTCGATAGTTCACATACATACATACACTCGTATGGCACTACAAATCTAGTTACCTAATGTTTATGTCTGAACTTACCGATCTATTGTTGCCAAGCATTTAGCCATTCAGTAAAGAGGAATGTGAAGGTTAATTACCTGAAAATATGAAATAAACAATTAGTACTACTACTAGTACAAAGCATTACATTGTAGTTACTTGTTTCAAATTAGTAAAATGCTTTTAATTATTTACTAAGCAATCCTTACGTTTCAGTTAATTATTTTTATTTTGTATTAATCTGTTGTTTTGTACAGTTTGTTTTGTATTAATCTGTATTAAAAGAATATGTCTCGGCAAAAGGAGTACAGGCCAACCAGGTGGACCGACGACCTTAAGAAGACAGCGGGAACCCGCTGGATTCAAAGGGCGCAGGACCGGACGGAGTGGCGACCTCAAAAGGCTAATGGATGGAAAAGAATATTTCCCTATTTATATAATTTCCATATAATAAAAAAATAGAATCAGTGTAATTTCTCAGTAATTACACGCAAATAGAGCAATAACAAGTAAACAAGCCTGACAGCTACGTCAATTACGCTACGCCAACAGCGACGATACGGTCTGGCCCACGCGCAGTGCGTCGTAAACTAACCCTCAAGTCAACACGCATGGGTCTCACAAGGTTACTCTAAGACTTATTATTACAATGAGATTTACTGTAGAACGTTAAATCTACTAATGTTTTCGTGTATAATAATTATACTTTAAATATTTCTTAATACATATATTATACAAAAGAAATGTTAAATATTGTAAATAAGTCACAATTCTGTTTATCATACCTTCTATGCATATTATTTATGTATAAATAATAAATGTACATTTATATGAAGACATACGTTATTCATGACTGTACCAATAAACATAGATAGATACCTAATTACGATATATTTGTCGTTTACTTGAAAGCAAAACAATTCGCAATGCCTCCAGAATTCGGCAGAAAATGGGGAACGGAATGTCTTAACACTAGGTTCCCTCTGCCTACCCTGCTGTGTGCGGGATACAGCGTGAAGCTGATTTAATTTATTTTTATTAATACTGAGGTATCAGTTATGGACTCCTTTGTGAAATTGTTGAAAAGCCATAGTGATATTCTATCAAAATTAATTCAACTAGGTGGCGATGAAAATTAACAAAATTACGTGAACAGTTAAAATATGAATATAAATTATAGCTAGGCTACGTGTTTGCAGTGAGATTATTTATGAAGAAACTTCCATTAATTTAATAGGTCAAGCGAATCAAGTTCGTTAATCTCTGAACTGACACTATTTCATGAAGTGCTCGCTGTGACCAGAGTCGTATCGACAAGCCAAAAGGATCGGTCATTCTGGCGGTGGACCAAGGAACGCGAACTCAGGCCTAACTAATGTACATTACGGTACCCAAGTTGGCATTTTGAACGGTGGATGTTGTCTGGCGGCCAACACTCAACTCTTAAATTTATCTTCTTCGTATACAACTTTATATTCGCAGCACCACAGATTGTGTTTATTCATATAAAATGAATGATCTTTGAGCTTAGTATAAATCAAATAATATGTAATATTCAGACTGGCTAATACAAGACGCGTTGTAAACACTGTGTTGTTCTTGGACGTGCTCGAGTGACAGGTGCATAAAATAGCCGTTATTTTAGACCACTAATCCTTTCACGCTTTCATAGTTTGAGAATTTAATCGCAGTATATTAGAAGTTTTTTGTAATGTGTTAAGTAATTATTTTTTAATTATCAAATTTACTTGTATATAATATATTCGGACCCAGACCCACTATGATGATACTGGACGTGACTATAAACGGAGTGTCTTGGAAGACTTTATCGTGTGACCACGATAAATGGGGTATTTTTAGTGGTTAACTTGTCTTCTGAGGGTCAAATTTAACCAAGTTCCTTTCAACCTATGACATTCCTGAGGGATGCCTTAACAGAAGATACAAGTTTATTTCGGCACTGCTCAGCCTTTTCTCGAGAAAGACCTGCACGGTCAAACTATACTGCATCCACTATGCTATCGTCTGCATAGCAATGAATGCAAGAATCTATTAACATGTTATTGATATATAAGAGAAATAGCGCAGGCATAGCAGCGTTCACGGGTTCGATTATTCAAATTAAATTTAAGTAATATGGTGCAATAGATTGCGAACAAATCACAGTGTACCAAACTCGGCCGAAGCGAAAACGGTCGAAAAGGATGACGCCCCCAAGCGACACAGCACAGACAAAAATAAATCTGCAAGCTAAACAAACTTAATATTTCCGCCAGGCACGTGTGCACTGACACAATTACAGCATAACTTAATTACATACCCATATAAAAGTACATACATACATAAAATCAATATAAGTAAATATTTAATTGTATCATAAATCATGTTGAAATTATTTTTAACAATATTAAAGTGTTATGCTACACTTATGCTATGAAGAATTATTAAAAAACCGAAAGAAATGGTATTGGTAGTATGTTGTGTTTGTCTGTATTTTGGTTTAACTTTTTGCCTATTTTTAGAAAAACGGACGAGTAAAATATACCATATTTTATTTAGTAGCAAAAAACCAAAAAATCTAATATATAACGTAAACAATAAAAAAATACTATAATGGGCCATAATTTCACAATACATGTACCATATTTACAATATAAATCCATATTCTAAGAATTATATTCTCTGTCGCGTAAACAATACCTATAACGTATTTCCCGTGGACGTACAGTGCACAAAATGAGAACTTACAATATAAACTGTATTGTTTGTCAATTTTCATAAGTTGTACCCCCCGATGACCTAAAATAATGAAATTGGTATGGAACTCCGACTAGCACTTGTTCAGTTTATCTATCTACCTATACAATTACTATGAAAATTAAAGAATTTTATCGTAAGTCAATAATTTTCACTATAATAATTACCTACTATATTATATACTATAAAGTTTAAGTGTTGCAATTGTCGAATTTTAAAAAAATTATAATAATGAATAGACGGCCGTTTAATATTGTTAAAAACGTCAAAACAAATTGCTGCCCTAATTTACCAGCTCCACGATGATAAATAAATACCTAGTTTCAAAATGCGGTATTGCGAAATCGTTAATGGCGGTAGATATTTTACTCTTTATAAAAATAAATATCCTTTTAAAACAATAACATCGAAAGCTAAATTTCTAAATATACAAATCTTGACACAAGCAACGTTTCAATTATTTTGATAGCACTATCAAATATTTGGAGTTATATGGTCTTGTTGAGAGAGCATTCCTATCTTTTATTGGACGGCTTAGTTTGCCAAATTATTTGGCAAACTTCTGTGTGCAATTGAAAATGTTGTATTTATAGAATGTATTGTTTTTTGTATTTGTATATAATTAAAAAAAAAAAACGAAAACCAGGAATAACTAAATAATACCATTGGGGTTAATTCACAGTTACATCTATTTTATTTCAAGCATTTAATCTAAGCGTGGTGCCATTATTTAATAATAGTTAATAGTCTCTATAATAAATAATTATATTTACGAAAAAAACTTACGGAGATGTAAAAATACTAAGAGAATATGAATACATGATCTTTTCTTTAAAAAAAAATTCTGTCTGTTAGATTTGAATGATATTTATTTTGCTATATAGCTATTAGACCTGCGCAAAAGATACTAAAATTTAACAGCATTCGGACCAATACCTGACACAATGATTTTAAAACCTTATATCCACATTAAAGAATCGTAGATAAAAAATGACATAAGACAAAAAATATTATAACGTTTAATACAGATTATCGTTAAAGAAATAATATTGTTCTAACAAAATTACCACCTGCCGTTTTACGAGTTGTGTTTAGAAAGAAAAGTATAAAACTGGATAGAACATCGTAAAGCAACACAACGAGGTCAAGGTAGATTTAGAATGAGGACGGCTTTACTAATTACTTTTTAAAAACATATATAGTTTTTTGTGGAGAAAAAAATTATCACAATAAATAAGTTGTCCTTAATTATATAAAAATAATCTAATATACGCATAGTAATATTACTTTACAAATACATATATAAGTAATTGTGACCGATTTTAATCATTAACACTGCTTTTTATTTGTGCCGCAAACTTAAATAAATAATGGAGTAGAGAGCATTAGATATAGGTCGTCCATATTAATTAAGAGTTAAAATGCTAATTACAACAAACAGGTGTATAGGAAATAAAAGGTATAAATAAACCGACAGACCCAACATAATAATTATTTGCGACTAAAGTTGGTCTCATCTTTATTAAAAAAAATATTTATTACTAGCGTTTACTTGCGACAAAGGGCGGCGTTGAGTTCTGCCACTCAACACGCAATGCCTCCATAATTCGGCGGAAAGTGGGAAACGGAGTGTATTAACACTAGGTTACCTCTGCAATCCAAATTTACTAGTTTTTATTTCACATATTATTAATATTTTCATTAAACGAAAAATTTCAAAACACCTGATCATATTATTTATCATTATCTAATTAATGTTATTACTATGCTATTCATTATTTACGTGGAAATCAGTTTTAGGCCGCACTTAAGAAGTGAAATGTAGAAGGCACCATGAACGCCGGCCGGCGTTGAACAATAATAAAGATTAGAAATTATTTCGACGCATCACTTCGAAGTCACTATCCCAACACTTACAACAGTAATTATAACTACTGAACTTGATTAATTCATTAAGATTTAGACTCTTAAAAATATTTCACTGATCACGTTTTTCAGGGTTTATTAGAATTCACTCCTAAGGGTCCAAATAAGCAGGCGAAGCTGCGCGCATCTGCTACTATATAATATGGAGCATAATCTTCCCTCAGAGTGGATAACGGAACTACAACCAATGTGTTTACTTGAAAAATAATTGCTAAAAAACAAGTGTTTTCACACATGATTTACGCAACACACAGATAACCTGTGCCAAAATTCTATTTGTAACAACAAACCGAGACGAGTATATTTAACTGCAACCCATAAACTGTCGCGGTCTTATTTGGGGGACAATAGTGATATAAACAATACTAATACAAGTTAAATACGAAAATATATATGACGCCATTTAAAATGAAACGGAATAACAAATATTATTTATCAATTTTTTTTAGTAATATAAAATGTTAAGAAAAAACAAACCGACGAATCCAATAACACTATTTTTCCTCTATATTTTTGCACCAACGAACGAAAAAACTCCCTAACCTTGGGGTTAGAGGTGGAGTTTGAGAAAAATTGATATCTAAAAATCGATTGCATCTGAGTATGGTGGTTTTAGCCTAATACTAATTGTAGGTTGTATTTCAGTTTCATTTCTGTGAATTATAATAACGACTGTTTGTGATTCTTC
Organism: Heliconius cydno galanthus; assembly: GCA_036379175.1. Lineage (NCBI taxonomy): Eukaryota > Metazoa > Arthropoda > Insecta > Lepidoptera > Nymphalidae > Heliconius > Heliconius cydno. The sequence goes on from JAKRZM010001331.1 coordinate 155,280, forward strand.
AAAACAAACATTCCGTTCTTATGTGCGACAGAATTACCTACCAGCTAGCTATATACGCCAACGCTCGGTGCATAAATAGATTCATTTTCTTGGATGAAAATTCATAATTTTTATACTAGGATCGATATGAGAAACGAGAAAATGTCTGAATTCACCGACTATTTACAATCTGACAAAACATGATGTCAATGGAGAAAAATGTTGAACCAACACTTCTTGTAAATTATTTCCATGGGAAAATAACAAAATATATTTGAACATAGATCACTGTTTACAATAAGGGGCCATAAAAGTTGTCGTAAATTAACCAATGCTACAAAGAAAGAAAAACAAATATTTTTCTTTACCAATTTCAAATATTTCGAATTATAGTAAGTATAGCTATTTAAATAAGATTTCAAAACATATAATATCATTTGAGATTAAAAGAATATCCACGATAAATCTAACTAATATGTTCAATTTTCTGTGTCATAATCACGACAACGATAAAATAAAAACCATAATCTTAAGAGATTCACCAAGTCACCTAATATCAATAATAATAAATAGCAATATTTGACCACCTGGAGTAACTGCGAAAATAAATGTTATTGTAAATTCTTGTGAGATGTTAGCACAAAAAGATTTTATATAATCTGATTAGTTATTCCCAAAAACACATATTCGCCCTTTATGCCATGAATGCATTTAATTAAAAAAAAATTCAATATAGTTTACCTTACCTAAAATAAATAAAATAATCGAATCTTAAACAGCAGATTTATCGCTTTTTTTGTTTTGTATAAATTTATAAGTTATTTACTAATAATTCACTGTGTACAAAAATGTAATATATCATTTTAATGTAAAATAAAACTATATACCCTACCCTACCCACAAAAGCCACGGTACGTTTCTTAAGGGGGAGTATACAAATGAATTAATAATAAATTAATTTACACATTTCTTGTCAAATTATGTATTGCCCTATATGAATTTAATTTTTTTAAGGACAAACTCAGAAGGGCAGTTATAAAAGGAATTGCATCATAAATATAATTCAATAAAATAAATGTTCAGTGTTGATGTAGCACAACACACAGCCATCGGGTCACTGTAATCAATAGTAACAACAGTGCTCGGCATTGGCATCGTGAGGACTACAACGCTGTCACACACCTGTTGAAACATTGCGTACAATCAACAACACTCCCTCGTGAGAGCGTAACGCATACAAGCCATGTGGCATATTATTATGTTCAAGTTCAACATCGACGATACATTCAATAAATATATCTATGCGCTCTTCTTTTATTCTGTCTTCTACAATATAGAAGAATAATTTGATTCAGTAAAGTAGGTTGGAACTTCAAATTCAATCTTTTTGAATCTCAATTTAAACTTTACGCAGAATCACAATAGATTTCAAAGCAATTAACAAAATTATATCCTACATCTTTCTATAACATAGAAAAAGTTTTGTGGGAGTCATTTTAACATAGCAATGTGAAATTAAGAAAATCTTGTACAAGCATGAAGCACTGTCTTAAGTACTATAATAATAATATTTTTTTAACGTATTGTGCGGCGGTTCCTCTCTCTGGAGCCCTAGCCACCGATGGCTTGGACCCTTGTCCCGCCCTCGGAAGAGTGGTTTTTTATATTTTTAAATGTATCTTTTTTATAATAATTTATATTTAAAAATGTAAAATTTATTCACATATTTAATAAAAGTATATTCATATATAATTTTTAACAAAAGAAACCGACTTCAACCGGGTCCCATGATCAGAACCTAACCAAACTCTCATCAAACTACAAGGGTAGTTAGTGTAACCCTTTCCAATAAAAAAAGAATTAAGACTTAGTATGTGTTTTACTTAAGAATACCTACCATTTTCAGAAATTAAAATGGGAACTCTAGCTTAAGCTTAATAAAAAAAAGGACCATCAAAATGGGTTCACCCCGTCAAAAGTTCAGGGGTAACAAACATGAAAAAAAAACCAATAGAATTGATAAAGTCGGTTAAAAACTGAAGTTGACATTAATTTTTTAAATTAACAAGCCCAATGGTAAATCTGTTAAAGATTGCATAATGGACAAGTGAATCAAAGTTTGTATTAGTAGCGTTTTGTTTACGAGCTTTCATTACATAAGGCGTCTCAGTTTGGATCGTCCTCCCTATTTATAATACGTACACTCTGAATGCTTCGTGACACATAACACTTACTCCACTGACTAAGAGAGGTCTAAAGATAATTTTCCTTAACCAAGCCGTTAAACAGATTTAGCGCCGAATCAAAGTTTTCTTTTTAATTTAACTTATTACGACTTGAGGCCATCGTGACACAACGGCATAAGGATGTGACTGTAACGCGACGCAATGCCTCCAGAATTCGGCAGAAAGTGGGGAACGGAGTGTCTTAACACTTAGTGCCCTCTGCCTACCCTGCTGTGTGCGGGATACAGCGTGAAGCTGAAGCTGGGTTCCGTACCTTTTTATCTCTGGCGGGGTAGTCAGAGAGAACGGAGTGCCAAACGATACGGAAAATTATTATTTAGCTTTCATACATAACAAAAACAAATAAATCTGACCATTTAAGCAAAGGAATATTAGCGTTAGAGGGAATGAAAAATTATAAATTGTTAACAAACAAAATAAAATTACAGCTAATTATAGCCTCAAAGTTGTCGTTATTGATTCGCTGTTATTCATTATGACATGGTTATTGTCTTATCTAAACATACTCGTATAATAAAAATATAACAGATCGCTGTCTCCACATATAGATATCTGAGAAAAAGTAAGACTATGATTTTTTAAAATTTTTGCCTGGTTGTAAATGTGCGTTTGTGCACGCTTATCTCAGAAACGGTTTAACCAATATAAATGCAGTTTTCACTATTGTATTTTGCTGAGCTTCCCTAAACATTTGTAGTGTTTGTTTTATTTCAATCGGTTCATAAATAAAAACGTTATATCAATATAAAGTATTTTGTTCAACTAAATTGCTGTAACATAAACAGCTGTTCTATTAAATTGACCCAGAGTTCAGTCTGCAGTAGGTATATAGGTAATATCTTTAAAATGTTAATGTTATTAGAAGACAAAAGCAGTTCAGTTTAGTAAATAATAAAAATATATAATTGTGTTGTGAAAGCAAGCGGGACGCTTCTCTATGAATAAACTCCGTATCCTTTATGAATAAATATTACAAATCTAAATATATGAACAATTAACCGAAATTGTTTCTAATATTTATTTATTTATTATACAGAAAACAACAGCATATTTATTTATTGTATATTTTATTTATTGTAGCAGTCCGTCTTGAATTTTAATTTTGTTCGATAATTGTACTTTTTTCCTTTAAACTAATACTAAGTATGGCATAAACTATCTATACTAATATATTAAACTAATATTATTGTTTAAACGCTGGTCCGATTTACTTGTTTGTGTTATGTATGAAAGCTACATTCCTCAGGAGTGCTATAGGCTATATAACATTATGTTATAATATTTCACGCGTGCGCTGAAAAAATAGCTAAATATGTCAGTAGACGGTATGGCAGAAATATTCTATTAGTTCTATGTCTTATAAATATGTCACGATAAGGCATTTTGTGACACAAAATAATTGAAAATTGAAAGGTGATATTTCACCAATTTTTATTTGACATGGATATTGAAATTTACGAGCGAAGGTTGTACCATCATAAAGAACATTTTATGAAGATAACCTACGGCTTTTATAGCATGTAATTTGGACTTATAATTTTCGAGAAAATGTAAAATTAAAATAACTCAACGCTCTGTTAACGGCCGCAAGCCTAGGTTTGACGCGCCCTTGCCGCCGATGACATCCTCTCAAGCAGCCACGTAGTGCTTGCACTTTCTCAGAATTATGAAAACAAGTTGTTCTTGATTGTAGATATCAATCTGTTCGTAAATGCAGCATAAAAAAATGTATTATAGATGGTATACGGGCAAAGCCGCCAGTGGTGATAATCTACCCCGTAATTGTCGAACTGTAGCAGTTTGTAAAGAGTATTTTAAAAATATAATCTAAAGAAATGAAAGCCTAAGCACGTGATGTTTGTGGTACAAATACAATTCTTATCCATGGAATGTGTAATAAGAATGGCTTTTGGAGCGATTATACTTACTTAAAAATACTTAAAAAAATATATATTTGTATTATTTGATGAAAAGAAAGCAGCGGTAAAATAACTGTGATGGAATCATATTTAGCAACTTTGAATATTATAAGTACTGTTAATCCTGTAAGTATTGCTCACAGTATTTTTCTTTTTAAAAGCTTTTATTTACAATATGTATTGCTCAAAATTTTGTACCAATGACGACACTGGGTTTTTTTATATTTTCACTAAATTGAAAAATACACTATCATCAATTTTAATGATACCAGACGTAAACAAAAAGACACGTGGTTAATGCCTTGTGAAGACAATTAGGATCCACAGCATTCATCAAAGAATAAAAATATTAATATATAATAACAGATAGTTGTTTAATAATTACAGCAAACGAAATTAAGGGGCACATAATTATTGGAATATGTTAATCGATGTAAACATTTTTTTTGTTAGCCAATACAATCAGTACCGTACCGTCGCAGTGCCTGCAGCGCTTGGGCTCCGGCGGTGCGAGCTCGTCGCCGAGTTCGCGGTGTCGTACCGGCATGGCGGCGCATCACGCGCCGGGCCGCCACCACCCGTGTCCGAGCGGGACTCGCACTCGTCACGCCGACCGTTCCCCTAGCGGCTCGGCAGCCACTGAGCCCGACCGGCCCGCCCGCCCTGGTCGGTAGGCGGCGCCCATTTGCAAGTTATTTTCGGCGACTGTGAGTCACAGTTTCAACTGCAGTGTATGCGGCGAACGGCGCCCGCGCATCACAGGCTTTTCGGTACTACCCTGGACAACCGATCATTTCGGTTGCTCTGGACTTTTACATAATCCATATTACGATTTTGACATTTTTCAATAGTAACTATTATGATGCCATCATGAGTTACCGATTGTGCTTTAGAGACACAATACTAAAAAATCATATACTATCTTATTATATGTACTAGGATCCATCAAATGCTGTGCACGGCGGGTGAAGCTGAGCGAAGCTATGTTGCGTAAAATTTTGCGAAATTTTCTGGTTTGTCCGGTTCTGTTAGTCTTAGGGTTAGGTTAGTCAAAGTTCTAAATCTTTGCGCATTAATTTCAAAACGTTCCACAGCTTAACTCTATGAGACAAATTTTGACCATTTACTCAAAAACTACAAAATACAATTATTACCAAAGTTTGGTGATATTTGTAATTGTAGTTTGTAATTTGATAAAAGCTCCCAATAATAGTTTTTCTCATATATCTTTCATGTATGGACAGCGATCAGTTACAATTTTATTATATATAGGTAATGCTATGTAACTAAACTGTATTCAGCCACACACAAATTCAAACAAAATGGAAAAATATGATTGACATATTCCTAGTGCAGAAAAATTCATGGTTGTTAGGGGTGCTGACTTAGGAACACTAATCTCAGACACAGCTTAATGAATTTAAATGCAGTTTTCACTGTTGTATTTAATTTCCCTTAAGAATTTTAGTGTCAATATATTAAGTAAAAAAAATATCTATGGAGTTATGGAAGTAATATGCTAATAAAACTATAAATAATATTATATAACAATGTCTATAGAACTTAATAATTTATATTATTATGATTTAAATTTGTGGATATCGATGAAATTATATTTTCAAATTTTATAAAATTGCACATATACAATGTGCAGCTTTGTAGAGCACAAGTATTGCAATAATTTTACATTAAAATGTGATGCTTTGTCAGATTATATCCAATTATGAATATAATCAGGAAATATTTATATTAATATAAATAACATTTTCTTCTTATTCTGACAAAGATATCAGGGTATGATATAAGGATATAGAAGTAACTATTTAGCATTCCAAAGATTCATTAGATAATGTTGCAAGGTGACGAGTTTAGAGCATGACCTGGGACTTATGGCAAAAGTGCATTCATTTTCGTTTTCATAACCATATTTTATATAATTTTACTAAGTTTTATAGATTAACTGATGATAGTTAGCAAATAATAGAGATTTCATTGTTCTATCCCTACTTTACTGCATACAAATCTATAACTATACAAATTAGTTTTATTTAACAGTAAAAAGGCCATACATTTAGTTGCGAGTTTGTTTGTTATATGCATATCTGCAGCAACAAAACTATTAAAAAAATATTAAACATTTAGTGTATGAGTTGGCCTACATTTTAAAAATAAAAGTATATTTTTTAATTATTGTGCTTATCTCTAATTTTTAATTTACTATATTTTAGGAGAAAAACAAAATGGTATAAATTATAAAAAAGAATTTAATTTGAGTCTATAAGTATACTTATTAAGATTTCAGAACAACAATTATATCATATGTAGTGTTATATTAATAATTAGTTATACTAATCTTCAAATACTAGTCAAAATAAATACATTTTTAGTAACTCTTATTGAAAGTGTTTAGTAAGTGTATATACATGCAAAATATTGCAATTACGTGCAAGGATATTTTAATATAAAAATATATATGATAAATATATTTCATTCCAATATTGTTTTTTTTTGTAAATGGTTTGTCTCTCTAATGGTTTAATATTACCTCATTGAAGTAGTGAGCGTAATTGTATCTGCATAGTATTTGTAAATTTCAACGATTAATTTAACCGGTTTATCATTGAGTAAGAAAAGTTGTCATTAAAGAATTATACATATACCTACTATCTGTATTATACTTAGTCAGCTCGATAATTATAACTTGCTGTTAATACGTAGCTGATAAACTCATTTTTAACATAATTCCGAAGTTCAAATATGTCTAACCTACATGTTTGAATTAACTCATGAGCTATCAATTTAAATAATCACGTTTTACTTCAAAATAAACAGTCAATACAAATAAATTTATATAAAAGTAAGCAGATTGTAAGTGGGCGGCTTATAAAAAAAAATAAACTTACCTGTCTAAAGATTATTTATAAAGTTTTCCTTATTGCAATAATAACATTCGAAAATATATTTTGTATGTTCGAAATATTATATGAATTCCGTTACACCACGTCACAAATTATTTTATTGTCGCATAAAGAAAGAATAGATAGATATTCTCTTTACGCTTTTCTGCCATATTGAAATTGTCACTAATTGCCAGTGTAAAATTTGAAAATATATAACCATAAATTAACGTTGCCACAATAAAATAATCAGAAATCACAGATTATATCTAGATAATACGGTATAATATTATATCGACTAAAAATAATAATAACATACATGTTAATTTATAAGTAAAAATAACTTTACATTACGGCCTTTTCTATGTTATTTCTATTGTTTAGTTTTGTAAAAATATAATTTGCCAATGAGGAATGGTAATAGGTATGAAATAATGCTTCAAAGTTCGGTACAGTAAAGTTTTTACTTATACAAATACACTAGTTTTTGTTTCATTAAAAATAAGCAAGTAGTTATGATTTTACAGGCATTTGAAGTTTGCAAAAATTTCAAATGCCGCTAACAGTCCCGCGGCCGGCGGTGACGTCACAGGTCTGGCAAAACTCACTAGTCGCCAACGGTGATAGGAGATCTCGCGCAGTACTTTGTTTGTTTGTTACTCGCTTGTGTTTAGTGTTAATACAATTAATTAAAATGNATTCATTTATAAGTAAAAATAACTTTACATTACGGCCTTTTCTATTTTATTTCTATTGTTTAGTTTTGTAAAAATATAATTTGCCAATTGAAATTGCTCTGTTTACAATAATGTGCAGTTTTTATTTATTTATAGATGTAATTATTTACCTTATTGACTGAAAAAAAAATAAAAGCGCATATCATCATAAGGTCAATCTTACTTTTTATTTTTTACTACTTTTTTACTTTCAGTTATCTTTATACTTTTTTATTTTCAGTTATCTAGAAGGTAAACTTCACTTCTCTCATATCAGAAATATTGCAAGCTTAGGGAAATATTTGCTTCTCTTTCTTTATCTTAAGGATATAATAATATCTAAATAATAAAAAACTTGCTATCGCATATAAAACGGTCCAAACCAAATTACATTTATCTTCATTTCCCTGGTATGTTAAGGCGAAGGAATGCTTAAGGTTTCTCCGCTCAATAGTCTCTAAAAATGAGTGGATATTGGAAAACGGAGTCTTTAGCTAGTAACTGGTCAGTTGTCGTTGTACTACGCTAGAATCTAGCGGCTAGATGAACGAATTTAGCATTATAGTAGTGTGAAGGAATATTCTTTACGAAACTTTATATAGGCGAGGTAACATCCGTTATCTTATGTAACATCCAATAATATTGTTGTATTTTTTTAATCACAATAGTATTTTTAACTATTGTGGAATTTATTTGTAGGAAATGGAACTATACGTAGGAAAATTAAAAAAAGAACCAGATCAGAATGTTTTTTTTTATATTATAACGGTTACATTATTACTGTTTTGAGAATACAATATTTTTTTTAATAAATAAAATATGCTTGATTTGTACATATAAATAATAACTTTTTAATATATTATTTATTCTAACGAAAACATTATTTAAACAATAATACTTTCTTAATCCCATTTAATTCTAACGGATAATAAGACTATAAATACATTCTTTGGATTGTATCATAAATAATTATTATGGAATGAAAACATGATCTGGTAAAATGCAAATTAATTATTATAATAACCACATTTTTGTCGATATTTATACTTTTATATAATAAAAGAATGTTATGCACAATAACTTGAGTATTAATATAATTCGTGTTAGCTAATAATCACTTAGTTGTGATGAAGAGTTCAGATAAGTTTAACTATGTCCATACACCTTGTAATATGTACTAATGACATGTGATTTATCAATTGAATCATATAAAACCAAAAAGAGCATTTTTTTTCAAAATATAGAGCAATATCCAAAAACTTTTTTGTGTTTTTGCCTTATTAAGTGGTTATTTTGTCTTATAATATCTCGATTACTTTGGTACATAAATAGTATTGCCATTTATTTGAAAATTACAGGACTATTTTATTTTCTTTTATTTAATTTTCCAAATATCGATTTGAACGGAGATTGGTTTATTTACTTTCTATAAGATTCAATTGTAAAATTATTTTCAATATTTTGTTTTAGCACTTGAGTGCTTTTACTCCTTCACAATTCCCATTTTGTTTTATATGATGTTTTTGTATCTTTTTCATAGTAGCAATTTCTTTCTGTTCTTTTCGTGAATTACGCTCTTCGAATTCAAGTCTGTGACGAATTATCCGCTGCACGATATCTTCTGTTGTCATTGTGTTGCCAGAGTCCAAAATCTGTAATATATATAAATTACATTTAGGCTTTAATTTTTACAAGTGGCTTCACGCTGAATGCCGCAGCTGAATTGCAGCGTAAGCAGAGGGCACCTGGGCATCTAGTGTTATGACATACCGTTTCCCATTAAGACACTTGCGTCTTTTATTTTCCGCCGAAATCGAGAGGGCGAGGTGAGTGGCGGAACTCAACGCCACGGCTTATATAATTATATAAATGTATCTTATTTTATATACAATCAAATACCAGCTACTGATTATTGATAATCTTGTATGTTTCACATAATGACGACGAAATTATTAAATTAGCTGGTTAAAACCACAAATACTTCTACACTTATTGTAACGCTAAATATATAGATTAGCTTCAAGCTTTATCCAGTATATAGCAGGTTAAGCAAAAGAAACCTTTTTTAGGGTTCCATACTTGAAAAGAAAAAAGTGAAAACTCTTCTAGGATCACATTTTTATCCGTCTGTCTGTATTGCTGTCCGTTTGTCAACACTATTTGTCTTAAAGTCGGGGGAAGCGAAGGAAGATTCTAAGTAAAATATAATCAAATGTTTGTGCATTGTTTTTACTGCACTTTATACAAGTTTGCTGTATAATCAGATCTTTTAAGGTAAGTGGTTACCTACAAATATAAAATCTGCAAAAATTTACAATACCAAATAAAGGAAAAAAAATCGGGAAATAAAAATTTATAGGTAATACATAAAAAAAAATCATTACAAACTTATTTTTGTTGTTTACGGTTTGTTGTACAAAATGAGTGTATACGTCCGCAAATTTAAGTTTGTAAAGTGCCATAATAAGTAAATGCATCACCTTAAAACATCCTCTTTGTTTCGGCACTTGATATGGATCAGAGCCGTCCGAGTCCAGCGAGATGGGCGTCGCGCCGTGACAGACCACCTCCACTCTGAAGTGGTCCATCAGCTCCGCAGTCACGCTATACGGCGCACCTATTACAACTTCGTGTACGTACTGTAAATTAAATAATATGTTTATTCCTCATATCTTTTAGAGTTTATTTATTTTTATGAGACAATTGTGGCGTAGCATCTCATTATATACGCGACGGTTATGTGTTCGATTCACACTCGCGTGAAATTAATTGTCTGCATTTCCTCGTCCTAGTAACAAGACAATGAGCGGCGTTGAGCTCCGCATCTCACCATGCAAAGTTTTTTTCGATATATTGCGTTGGGTGGAAAGTCAGAAACGGAGTGACTTACGGACTAACGGAGTGACACTAAGTTCCTTTACTTGCCTTCTACTTTTCACAGGATACAGCGTGAATATTAAAAAAGATTATAAAATAATTTTAATTCTAAACGGACCTTGCAAGCAAGTACCGAGAGTACACGCTCGTGGAGATTCATAATGGGGTAGTTGGAACCTTTATAGCGGTTCACTTCGAGATCCGTGTGGAGGCCCACTATTAAAAAGTCGCCTTGCGAGTGTGCCGCTTCGAGGAAATCCAAGTGACCAACATGGAAGAGATCAAACGCACCTGCTACATAGACTACCTGAAACGAATTAAATAATTACTTGGAAATTAAAGACTTTTTTTAGCACTTTTATATTAAAAAAAACTTGTAGAAGTAGTAAATTGGAAGGCGAGCCAATATTACAATCTATACTTAGTATAAAACAAAGTTGCTTTAAAGTGTAGTACGCGTTGTACCTTTGACACGACGCAAAGGATTTGATACTACTTCCAGTCGAAAATATCATGGCAAGAGTCATAAAATACACGCAACCGAAGCTGCAGGCGGCTACTAATTAAAATGATTTAATGAATATTAAAACATTTTAATTAATAACTAGTATATATAAATTATTAATTTACAAAAGATTAAAATACCTGTATCAGTAATTCAGTACTAACAATTCGCGATAGTCAATGATTGATTTGATAAAGTACCGATCAAAACTGAGTAAATGGCACTTCTCGATTGCATTGTAAATAATTAAAAAAATAAAGATAATATAGTTATAAATCTTTTTAATTTAAAAAAAATATTAGGGATTTCCGTAAGTAGCTGGCAGTTTGAATATAAATTATTAATTTTACATGCACGTTACGTAATTACGGTATAAAGTTCAAGGAAGTTCTGTTTTATTTCAATGATCTGTCGAGGTCGTTCATAGTATTGAATTTTAGAACATTAGCTACACATTTTTTAATCAAACGAGTTATAGTCAAAATAAATAATTTATTCTGGAATATCTGGAATAAAAATCATCTAATAAAATTTTCTATAGATTAAATATAAACAAGCCACAATTTATCATTTTGTATTGTTGTATTACAGGATACAGATTATTCTATTATCATAAAACAACTAGAAATAGAATATTTATATTATATGTATTTATGTAAATATGTTTTATCACTTGCTCTTATCCCTTTTATAAAAGTTATTGCAAACTGCAGTACCGTTACAGTACGTTTCATAGTAAAATATGGAAGTATTATTATTTAAAATTTAATTGTTGAATAATACAGTTTTGCTATTTAATCATCAATGAATTAATAATTAATATACAAAGTGTTTTGTCAGCACCACTTTAAATGAAATCACAGTTTTGATTACTCTATAAAAGCTTAATACAATTAATAAAAAAAATTTTAAAAAAAATTCAAACAAATTAAATAATAAAATTATTGGTGTAAAATAAACTTTAAAAACTTTAAGTAGTAACTAATCTATCTAGTAATCTATCAAAGGAACACCGCCGCACACGCCTCATTCCGAAATCGAGTCGCAGGTATTGGCGATAAAGTTTAAATTTGTTTAACCTTTAGTAGTATTTTTGTAGTAGTATGTGTTTACGTTATTGGCGTATGCGTAACTGCGTCACACGAAATAAAGGTATGTTTAAACATCGTGAAATGAAAAAAAATCCTACGTCTTAGCTGTTGAGGGTATCTTGATCAATTTCTTTAGATATGGGTTTCAAAATATTTTACCCTATATGATGCTCCCGTAAAAGGAACGCTGACGCTTCCAGCCTGTATAATTGTTTCGAAAGCAATAGCGAAAAAAACTTAGCAAATTGCTAAAGCTTAGCAAGTGTGTTCCTTGGAAGCGGAGGGAAGCTCTCAGAGAGGTTTCTCTAAAATTAGTAAGGGAACCGGAAATTATCTAGAAAAGGAAAGACACTTACTTTATCCGAAGGTTTAGGGGAAAGCCCACTGCTAAATTGGATAATCTTTTGTGTTGTCGGCAAGAACTGCGAACATCCAGTATACGGTGACCTTGCGGTTGAATCTGTGCCAAGGTTTGACGAATGTTCTAGAGCTACTGAGTATTCTTTGTCACCTCTCCTGAAATTCACATAATGCCTTAAGTGCAATATTTTTTTTATAAAATAATGTTAAAGTTGAAAGTTTTGGCGTTGAAAAAACGTTTTTATATTATTTGCATATTTCATATTTTTAGCAAAATCTGGTTCGTATTTTTTACGTTATCCTATTATCATAAAACAACGAGATTTACGACGCAATCGAATAACAACCACCACTGGCGGTGAGTTTTTACTTTTACGATAGATGTCATTAATACATTAGTAAATTATAAATAAACTTCCTCATCGAACATGCTCCAATTAAGAGAATTCCATAATTAAATACTGTTATTATAATATAATAATCAAAGTATAATTTATAAAAAAATATATAGCGCTTTAGCAAAAGTTGCTGAACGTCATGTCAAAGTCTTGATCTACATCTAATGTGACACCCCAGGACCTCGAGGGAAACCAAGGGAGCCGACCCGAGAATTACTTATATCCAAAAGATACAAATTAAAATAAATATGTAGCCTATGTGTTATTCTGATATATAAGCAATATTGCTGTAAAGTTTAATCTAAATCGGTTCGGCCGTTTTTGAACGAATATAGAACAAACATCCATCCTCACAAAGTTTCATAATTATAATAATGGTAGGACAAGTTTTCCACAAAGATAATTAAGTACAATAAAAAATATTACTTGAAATGTTCTCGGGTCAGAAGTAACATCCTTCCAACTAGGTCTGTTGTAGAAACTCCTGCCGTCCTCATGACTTCCCTACAAAACATAATTTATTAATTATTATTATTTTCGGCTATAAGCATCCCGCATATAGCAGGGTAAGCAGAAACAACCTAGTGCCAAGACACTCAACTCCCCATGTACCCCCCAATTTATGAGACATGGGTGTTGAATGGTGGATCTAAGCACCATGCTAATGTAAAACTAAAAAGACTATATTTATTATTTGTTTAAGAAATCTTTTTCTTCAATACTAATAAGAAAAAAAAAATGTTTAAGAAAAAGAATGCTGAAACATATTTACTTAACAATAATGTTGTTGTTATATTATGACAAAATCAATGTTAAGTAGGGTCTATAAAACTATTAAACATATTCAATAGAATTGAATGAAATAGATTCTATATTTTTATTCAAGACAATATCTCTATTAACATTTAAAGTCCAATTAAATTAAATAATATAAATGTATTTTTTTAGCTTCACACTATATCACACACATAGCAGGGTAGGCACAGGGAATCAGGGACCTTGTTGTTGAGTGGCAGAACTCAACACCGCACTTTGCCTCATTACCAGAGCAAGTTAATAAAAATATCAAATATTTCATTTCCCAGCTTAGGAATAGAACCCACAACCATTTAACTTTAACCAATTAAACATTTCCCTTCTAACAGAAATGTGTATCAGACATATTAATATACTAAGTCATCTAATTTGAAAACATTTGCTAGTTTTTTATGAAATATGTCTTTATTACATTATTATATAGATGCCTATTAGAATTCTATGTGCAACATATAAATAAAAAATAAATATAAACATACCTATACCTGCCCGCTTTTTTAACTAAATGATATGTATCAACACCATCTGCTGTTACTGTTATATCATCTGAAATGTAAATTAAAAAAATATTTATAACAAATCTAAATATATTTTTTAATGTTTCTACTAGTACATCCAAAATTTTGTATAAGTAACAAATTACCAAACTGAATGACCAAATTACCAATCAGATTTCTTCATTTTTAAATAAAGAAATAAAATCTAACTATTATAAGGAAAATAACACAAAAGTCACGAATATCCTTGATTCTGTGATGTGTAGAATTCATTTTAAAAGAAGCACATTTCCAATTAGAATATTGTGTTCAATTTATCTATTAATAATTTTTCATTAATAAATTAAGGTTTTGAATAAAGTTTTACCTCCATGCACACAAAAGTCACATTGGTATTTGTCTAAAGTTTCTAATGTAGTGACATAGGGTGCTCCCTCCACTACTTGGTCCACCCATTTGATTGCGCGAACCATTTTGTATCTTTCTTCTTGTGTAAATACTGGGGGACCTTTATGCTTAGAAATTTCTTCATCTGTATGCACTCCTACAATTAGGACATCACCCAGGGCTTTAGCTTGTCTCAATGAATTTGCATGACCAAAATGAACCATGTCATAGCTGAAATATAATAACAAATTTTGATTTCTTATTTTAAATATATCTTATTTTAAAATAATTATTATAAGTGTTTTTTTTTACTAATAATAATCTACTTATGAGTAACTATTAGCAGTACTAATAATAGATGAAATTTTTCAATGTAAAGATTATCCAAATCCAAACAAAAAATTTAAAGTACACAATACAAATTTAATTACATCAAACATAGTTTCCACAATATTGCGCATAAAGTGGATGTTTTACAAATTTAGTAAGGCAACATAAAAAATTGAAATCATTGATTTACCATCCATCACACCACACACGTATTTGCTTTTTATCGTCCTTGTTGTCACTCATGATTTAGATATTTTTGATGCACGATTAGATTTTAATTTGTAAAATATATTTTTTTATAATTATAAGAATAAAAACAATAGAAATTTTACGAATGATATAAAATGAAACTGACAGCACACTTGGCAAGTCAACCGGCGCACACCGCAACAGCGCACCCCGCACTGGACTGGCCAGGGCCACTGAAAACTGAATGGATGAGCACTTCACTCGCGTGTTCGCGGGATCGAATCGAACGATGTGCGCCGCGCCGCCAAGTCCACTGTCCACGAGTAATGATTCATAACATATTATATCATACGATAACATCATTATATACCACAATGTCTTAAATTCTTAACGATTTAATCTTCATCTTGCTTATAAAAAGCAAGCTCATACACTTTTCTTGAATTATGATATTTTGTATTATAATGTCATAGCTTAAGAAATGTCCATAAAGATAACATTTATTATAGAATCACTCATAATTGTGTTAATTAGCTTCATGCTGTATCCCACACACGGCAGGGTAGGCAGAGGGAACCTAGTGTTACACACCATTCCCATTGTCCGTCGAATTCTGGAGGCATTGCGTGTTAAATAGCGGTATTCAACGCCTCGCTTTACATCGACATCAGAGCGAAGAAATTAAAATATAAATTTAAATAAATATTTCATTACGTCGAGTTTTGATTGAACCCAACTCGACGTAATGAACTCCGTGATATACAGCATTATGCACGTTTCGAAAAGATTTTTTTTACCCTGCATAAGTATATAGTGTGGTTTTCAGGTTAAGGAACTAGACAATGACTAACGAACTTATCTATTAATTAGATAAATTTAAGTGTTGTTAATAATTCATTAGAAATGAAATGTTAGTTATTGAGACGAATATAAACTATCTAATCGTAGAGACGAAATGTAATTGGCTCGCACGACTCACGCCACTATGACGAATAAAAGGCGATTTTATGAATGATAAACTGGACGCCCTTATGCAAGATTCGTTAAAATTGAAATCAATTTTATTTTTATTTTTTATATTTGTGTATGTTTATTTTTTCATTCCAAAGCATCTTACTATTTTACAGAAGCCATTATGTGGTGGCTGGTGAGGGGCATAAACTAACACTATAGCTTGACCTACCACACCAAGGAAAAAAATCAAACTAGTATTCTTGGCCCGGTTCCTTTCGACAACAATTATATAGTGCGCTCTGTCTCTTAGTAAAAATCAAATTAAATCTTTCCCATAGTTTGGAAGATCTTAGCCAAATTTTAGTCAAAGCAGTAGAAACGTTATTTAATATCTTTAGATAGACATTAGACCGAGCGCAATGTGTAGAATATATTATATCATATTTATATCAAATTTTCTATAAAATAATAATAATAATGTATCCCGCATGCAGCAGGGTAGGCAGACAGCCTAGTGTTAAGACACTCCGTTCCCGACTTTCTGCCGAATTCTGGAAGCATTGCATGTTGAGTGACAGAACTAAACGTCGCGCTTTGCCTCGACACAAGAGCTAAGAATGGAAATATTTTATTTCACTTCCTCGAGTGAGGCTCGAACCCACAACCGTCGCGATACAGTCACACCCTTGTGTCGCTACGACAGCCTCAAACTCAGTTTTTTCTATAAAAAAATATCATCATAATTTTGTTATATTATATACTATTTGTAATTAATTCGTCAGTATATTGGATCATCAGTCATTTACATTGTTATGAGTTCCAAGTAGTAAGTAGTGAGTTCACGGTTGGAGTCGTTTTGCATAAGAACGTCCGTCTGTACTTTGTTTGCCACTTAACACGAACTCTGTAGATAGGTTACAATCCTGTCGTAAGTCTACATTAATTATCATTTCATCAGGTCAATAGCTTTTGAGCGTTATATAATTAATGTTTTCTGTATTTGAATAAAACATACTATTTTATAAAAAACTACCGACCCTCTTGCGGCTTCGCCCGCTTTAACTACTGGATTATTCATGTAATGTATGTTTGCAAAGCACTTAAGATAATGTGAAAATTAATTAAACCCTAATGCAACCCGCATTTTCGTAGTTTCAATAANGAAGAAGAAGAGTTAGAAACAACAGACAGACACGAAAAGCGACTTTGTTTTATAAGATATAGGATAGGATAGGATAACATTTTTTTTATGAACTTCTTAGAATAGGAAATCCGCAGGAGAAAAATAAAAAAAACATAATTGGCTTATAATATTCTTATAATAAAAAAATATTTATAATGTTAATCCTTAGCATCTGACACACCACCATTGGTTATGGAAAATGTAGCTTCACTCTCAGGCAAATCTGGTGAATCATATATTTTTGCAATACGGTTTTCGCCACGTCCTTTCCTGAGGTATATTCTCGTCGTCGAAGCGTGTGCTAAAATATTTCCACCGATAGGCTTTTTAGGGTCTGCTTGAAAACTTAAAGTGGCTCCTGGATCGGCTGTCATTTGGTTAGTAATAAAAACAGCAACATTATATTCTTCGGATATCTATGGAAAAAAATCTTATGATTAACCATTCTCCCAGGGTACCTTAATGTTTTGACATAAAAGTATTAAACCCATTTAATTGAGAATAATTAAATATGGATAATGGATATGTATATTTCTTCATCTTATTTTTATAAGGTCTAAAGACCTCTATGTTATCGCCAGTGGTGAAACAGATATGGCCATGGAACACCCGGATGCTGTTTATCTATTCAGCTCGGTTAGTTCCATATATATTGTCAGTAGCTCCTATTATCTCGAAAAGAAGCGGAATAATTATATATTTTTAGTAATAACAATTTGACTTTAAAAATAATATTGTGTCTTTTATAACGTTTGCAAGAATATTTGGATATCGGTCATATCAAAGCATTCCGAAAAATGATAATTGTTGTATTATAAATTCTAATTAAGTTCATATATTCTGAACGATGACCTTTAAAATGGCACGGTATTTGGAAGTAGGCGCAGTATTACCTAAGTTTTTATTCAGCAAATGTTCTAAACAAAGTACCTACATTTATTTTGAGAATACACACTTGTAACAATGGCTAAATATACCTTTTGTAATCTTGATAATACTTGTGCTAACTTCTGTTGCCTATCTGCCAGTTCGCCGCGACCAGAAAAATCAACGCGAAATAACGCCATAATAGAATCTATAATTAATAACTTGAACACGCCTGCTTCTTCGTGGAATTTTGCAGCCACATAATCTAAGAGTTCAGCCTGTAATTTTTTTTTATAAGTCTGATCTATAAAAAGATATTAATCATCATAATGATTCGTGATTATTCATGATTTATCTGAGATATTTAAGAGTTCAAGTAATTCTGGTTCACGAGAATAATATTTGAAACAATAAAAAATAATAAAAAGACAAAACACATACATATAGGAGTTTTGGGTAAAACAGCAATGCTCCTAATGTGGTATAAAATAATAAAGCTATATTTTGTATGAAAAGAACGTGCCTTGACTTGAATTAAAACGCTGAAAAGACTGCGTACAGATATATTAAATGGAATATGTTTTTTATTAATAAAAATTATATTTTTACCAGTCCTTAAAAACAACAATAGTTTTTGCTTGTTACTGTAGTACGTTTTAGCCCCAAAACTATTTTTGAATATAATTATAATTCTAAACATGTTTTTTTTTATCAAATGAATTTAGGTTCACGGCAAAGAAGCCCGAAGGCGTAGTATCGGTTTTATACTATTATCACTTATTATATTTTAGAAGAAAACATGAAAAGAGCGTTACAAAGATAATACACTGAAGATGTTTAAATGTAAAACTGAACATAATCTACATTAAGTTTATATTTAAAGGTGGAAAATTTGAAGAGTTTAATGGTTTCCACATTTTTTATTGTTAAGGGGTAAAATTACGTGTAAGATCTGAATTTTCTAGCGTTTTCTCAAGCCACCCTGTCCTACCCTACTTTACCTTTATATACCTACTATACCTACTCTACCTACCTGATGTTCTGATGTGTACGCTCTAGCGTATAATACGTTATCTAAGACTGCATTTTGTTCCAAGTTGAATCTGTCTGCAATTGGTCTCAGTCTGTCTGGTCGACTGTTATACAGTTGAGGCTAATTATTAATATATAACTATTAATTTCCTTCTTTAATAATAAATTAAAATATATTCCAAACTAGACTAATATAGATCAAGAATGAGCAACATGCGGCCGCTTGTGGGTGTTTATTTTATATAATATTGTTATACAATTAACTATAATAAAATGGTTGCATATACTAAATCGAAAAAATTTTTTGTGACAATTTGGTTAGGTACTAATCGGCGAATTCTTAAAATTTCTGATTAAAAATTTCAAGTAAATAAGTTATTTTATACTTCTCGTGTCTTTTTTTATTTTGCATTAAAATTTGTACATGAAATCTATACTTTTTTGATAAATATAGTTTTGTAAATTATTAATATGTGTTAGGTACTTTATGTGCGGCTCGCCAAAGAAATTTTAAATCTGAATTGGCCCCTTGCTAAATATTGCTCACCCCTGGTATAGATAATTTATGTATTTTAGATAATAATTGTTCATGTCATGTTAGTCTAAAAATACGCATAATAAAACAGTAAAAAACTGTATCAGTATATATCTATATCTATATAACTGTAGATATGCTGGACTTTGCTTTGGTAGGTACAAGTAGATTTCTGGAGTACTTAGGCAAAAGATTATTTATTCTGGGGTGGACACGGACCACTCACTAAAAAAATAAACTAATAACAAATAATAACAATCCACGCATTCGTGGTCGTGGTTAAATTCATATATCACATAACTAATTTTTGTGTACCTACATGACACAATCAATGGGCTCGAGGAAGCCGCAGGTATATTGGGTTAATATAAACGTTGTAAAGTGTAATCCACTTTACCCCATTTTTAACTTATAACCTCCATAAAAGGACAATCCAGCAGGAAAATTATGTTTCAATTCGAACCGGTAGTTGCTGAGTTACGCTAGTTTAATTAAACAAGCTTTATAACATAGTATAGGTAATTAGATAGTAAGATTTTGTTGTTTTTTGTTTATAGCCTTCTCAGACCACCTATCTTACAGGGAGCCCTGGGTCCGAGGGCCTTTTAAAATTTTTGTTCTAATAATAAAATTAATATACTTATTCATGAGATTTGACGTTTGGTCCACCAATTAATTTATTTAACATTTGAGTATTGATACCTACTCCTCATTATTAAACTGTTTGTTTTTTTGTCGAGTTCTTGTAAGATTTCTTTCTTCTCTTTTCTTCTCTAGACGTAGATTAGACGTTGTACGTTATCACGTATAAAAAACTCAAAAAGGATACAATGTGTGTTCAGTGTCCAGAAACATCACTTTGCCACCGCCATAGCCTGACGAATTAGGTATCTGTGTAGTCACACAAAATGTATGGGATAATTGTGTTTTACCAGTACGAAATTCGCCAAATACTTCTGTAATAGCCATTGATTCTACACCGCCGGCGAGAAGCTTACTAAAAAATATTATGACTTAACTTACTATCGTTTATTATGGATAACGCACATTTAATATAGATACTTTTAAAATAAAAGTTTTGCTTACTCTAATTCCATACTTCCGGTACTTATTTTAAAAACTTGCTTACGTCGATCACTAACTTCTAAGGCTGTCATAAATCCCGAAGTTATTATTTTTAAACATGCTTCTTTAATTTTTTCGACTTTTGTTTCTGAAAACCCCTTGATGTTACAAAGTTTTTTCTTCGTGGACATTTGAATACCCTTGATAGTACATATTCCTGCACTTTTCAATTTTTTTATGTCTGCTACATTTATACCATGCTTTTGCAGTATATCAACATCTTGAAAAAAGCTTTCTTCTTCATCATTTTCTGAAATATTATCATCTAACGCCTGGTCTAACATTTTTTAAAATAAAATAAATTGAACAACAATTTTGGCGCCAAAAACGTTGATTGATTGCTTGTTTATTTTATGACGTTTAGGCGTGTGAATCGATACAAAGGAATACGATCGATCTTTTTATACAGTTTTTAATCAGTGACTAGATCGATTGTATCTAAAAATCAGACCGATTTATTGATCAAATTATTGGACAATTCAAATATTGAACAGCGAGATAATTCGTTTGAGGGATACTGAGCGATACATATACTTATTGCGTTACTTTATTTGTCAGTTGTTGGAACGTGTATCATCAGAACGTCTTTTCTCGGTCAAAATCTTTCGTTGAAAAAAAGTAATAAATAATTAATTTTATTTGCTAAACTGATTGTTTTGACTTCTGGTTTAAATTACTATTGAACAATTATTTTATATCGACATCATATTGTACAAATTTGCAAACAGAGAAAAAATATTATAGTATAAAGTGTTCAAATGTGATTGAGTGAGTGATTAAAAAACTATTTTTTAACTCTTGCAGATAAGTCTATTTTATAATATATCTGTTATGTATATTTTATAATTTAGTCTGTTGTTTGACATAGACATTGGACATTAACAAATATGACGTCTATAAATTATCTATGAATTTGATTCTTCGATGCAATGAAAAGGCTTGATGCGGCGCAAATTGAAGACTCTTTAGCTAAGCCTTTCTAAATACTTGAAGAATTTATCGTCTTATTCATCTAAGTTAAGGTAAGGGCGTAAGGTAACCCTACGGAAGTTATAAAAAGTGATTATTTATTTTGTTCATATATATTTCCTCCTATATAACAGCCATGTTGATCACAGTAGTGTTGATTTTACTGAGTTTCGTCGGTTATCGTTTATTAGAAAGTCAAAAGTTTATTAAAGTTCACAAGTATATGTGACAGACCTAAGTTTAGTTTGTGTTGTGATTACAAAGTTAAAAGTCTTTACGAAATGAAAAGTGTTATACAGTGCCAAACATACAGACATCGAGTCGTCATCTTTAAGGTAAGGCTGGATGTGTCTTCAATATACATCAAAACGTAGTTATTATAACTTAAAGATATTTCATTAGAGACATAACTATGATAAATTGTACGTTTATAGATATTTCAAATTTATTCAAATATATTAAATTGGAAACTGATTATATTGTTTTGTGATTTTTGTTTATAAAAAGAAGTGGCAAGTAATTCGGCTTACAGAAAATTGTCTTATGTTTATGAGTGTTATATTTTTAGTGATTAATTGACGTCAGATCCAATAAAAATATTTAAGACTTTCTGGGATGCTTTCAGAGGTCATATTATTGCTTCATGGAAAATTAATGTCTATTTTCAGGAATGGACTCTGAAGATTCTCGAGACGCTACTGGAGATGCGCGATCATCTTCAAGTAGTAGTAGTTCAAGCTCACGGAGTCGCCGAAGTTCTTCATCAGATAGTTCAAAAAAAGATCCAAAATCCCCTCCACACTCTCCTGCATCTCCACGATCTAATGGACCAAGATCACCTTCACCTGAAAGTCATTCTCAATCATCACAAAGGTCCATTCCCACTAGTAAAAGACCACACTCCCCAGATAACTTGAGTGGAGCTCACTCAGATATTAATTCTCCTGAAAACTCAATGCCTGCCTCTCCATCGGCACCTAAATCTCCAGATGACCCCAAGTCACCTAGCGATGTCACTTCAGATATGGGGTGGCCCGAGCAATCTGAACATTATTCATCCACTGCACTTGCTGATGGAGATGGTCCAAAGTCACCACTAAGTCCAAATAGTTCAATAAAATCTCAACCAGGTTCACCAGCCAATAGATCCCAACCAGTGTCCCCAGATTCTGCCTCACAGGTTACATCACCTTCAAGAAACCCTGAACCAAGATCTCCAGCCTCAAGTCCATCCCCAGATAGAACTTCATCACATTCCTATTCACATAGGTCACCTGTTAAAAAAAATGAATGGAGCCCTAAAGAGAAATGGAGAAGACATACAAAAGCTGAGCAAAAAATGGTATCATCTCCAAGAAATCGCAGTAGATCTGAGTCAAGCCAATCAAGCAAAAGTTCATCATATAATAAAAGAACAAGTTCAAAGGATCCAGCTACAGAGGCAATATCTGATGGTAAATTTTGATATATGTGATATCTTATATTTATAATAGTATTAGAAAAACCATTAATTATCCCTACCTTAAGACTTTCAACAAATCATAACTATATTTTAGGTGAAATGGAATCAGATCAAGAGGACAATAAATCTGGCAAGTCTACGACCAGTCAAAAAGTAGAAAAAGAACACAATATAAGTCATGAGGATTTGTCTGATGTGTCTGATATTGATTCAGATGGTCCAGGAGCAACAGAAAAGGAAACAAAAGTAATATTTTTTATTGTTTTTGTAGTTTCATCCTATTACCCTCATAGTGGGGTAGACAAAGGAAACCTAGTGTTAAGACACCTCATTCCTCAGTTTCTGAATAATAAATGTCCCAATTTTTGAGACATTTTTAATTCTGTTACTCAATGGCATATTTTATCTACCACAGCAGAGAAATGACAATTATTTAAATATAATCACCACACATCACATTTGGAATAGAATCCACTGAAAATATATTTTGAAATATATCTTAATTAGCTTTAGAAGTAATCAAATCTACAGGTTAAAATTCCACTGCATCTAGTGTAATATCTTTGTAATATATATTTTTTATAACTAATTACATTTATTATGTTATGCAAATTGAACTACTTTGTTTATAAACTTTAACATTTTATTATATATAACAATTATATAATAAGGGTGCCAGATTACTCTATGATTTTTTCGTTTATTATCACAGAATAAACAGAAAACTCTTCCAACTCCCGATAATAAAACAGAAATAGTGAATGGTAATGATAAAACAAGCACTCAGTCATCCCCTCAATCAGATAATGCAAAAGAAGAAAACAAGTTATCAGAAAAAGTAAGATATGTTTTATTTTAAGTTAATTTCAAGTTCTCTTTTTGTTCTTTTAGCTTTTGTATCCCACATATCGTAAAGTAGGCAGAGAGTTCCCTAATTTCTGCTCAATATGAAAGACATTGTGTGTGGAGTGACGAAATTCAATGCCATGTTTTGTCTTGTAACTTATTGTTGTAAGTAGGAATCAAATCCACAGCCTTTCTGTTTTCAGTCATCTGACTGAAAACTCTCTGCCACTATATAATTTTGGCCTCCATTATTTTTATATTTAACTAACCTTAAATAATATATATTTAAGTGACTTTGAAGCTAATTTTTAAAGCTCTAAAAATTTCATTTATTCTTAGACTCCTCAAGAAAAAATAAGTAACACAGAAGATGGTGAAGAACAGTTGGATTTTGAAGCAGAAGAAGGGGAGTGTATTGAAACAAAATCTAAAGATCTATCTAATGGTGATATTGAAACACAAAATGGTGAGGAACATTTAAAATTTATGAATGCACTAAATTAATAATTAAAAAAAAAAAATTCAAAGTGTTGAAAATGCCTCAAAATTGTAGCTAACTAAACATGTTCTTGAACTTACTTTTATTTAAAATAAAGCAGCGGCCAGTTTCACCACTGGCTGATAAAGTCCCGGGCAGCCTTATCTGCCAGACAAGCTATAATTTTAGGTTTCACAGGTATCAAATAGCAATATCTAGTAGATATACATTTGACACATGCATTTAATTTTGATATACTTATTTGTTATTTAAACATGTAACAAATCATATTAATTGTTGCGCCCATCAATGTGGTCACTATACTAGAATACGAAATAAGAACATACCCACCCAATAAGAAAATATTAAAACATTTCCTTTATGAACAGACGATGTTAAAGCCGGCCGTCGGTCTCGCGGGTCCTCTCTAGAAGAGGGGGAGGTCTCGGACGAAGCAGAACGGAGGCCTGAAGAGAGTGAACCCAGACCTGTATGCAGGTTCTTTTCCAGGGGTGCGTGTACTTGGGGAGTTAGTTGCAGGTAATTTATTCCTTTAAGTTGTTTTTCTATTTTATTTTTGCTTTATCCTTTTCCTGCTTAGCAAGGTAGGAAGAAAGTTTAATTAAGCTTTTTGTAGTATCTCCATTTTCCGTTCAAATTCGAAACCTTATTTGTCAAGAGATTGAACTTAATGCGGCGCTGTTTTTACACAATATATAAAAAATTAAGTAATTTTCGCTGGGGTGTGGGACCGACAACCATCTCGATCGAGGAATGGGTGGATGAAATGCGACATTGTGTGACAAGGTGTAAGAAGGGGTCATAAAAAATTTCAATTTCAGTCATATACACCTGACTCCAGGTCGGCCTCAACTCGTCAACCGTACTGCACTATCGTAATATTTCAGATTCTTGCACCCGGGTGTAACAGACAAGGGCAATTACAACATGTTCGACGTCGTCCGAGGCATGCCCACGACAGGCGCCTACCCGCCGCCCCGCGATTCCGCTCCCCCTGAGTCGGCGTGGGAACGAGGACTGAGGACCGCTAAGGAGGTATAATCCCTTTTTTAGAGTTTATTAGAAATAAATTAATCTTCTGTAAGCCATTCTTATTGGATAGATTTGTTGTCCATTTATCAAGGTCCCTTGGTTTTGTCTAATTTAAATTCTATCAGTCAATCAATCAATTCTACAATATTCAACTTTTTTTTCTTTTCGATCGCTTCCTTTGAAGCTGAAGGCTGTGACTACACACTATTGGTCAAATCATCTTATATTATATAAAAGTTATACAAAAACGTTACGTTACCTTATACAAACGTCAACACATTGCCTTTTAACACTAACATAGCTAATCATATTGTAAACAGTTAGCACAAATAATAATAATAAAGATCAATAAACATCTATAATAATATAATTTCCGTTCCAATCGCTTCCTTCGACATGTATATAGATTTTTTTATTACAGATGCTCAGAATAGCGAACAAGCGAAAAGAGCAAGATATGGATTTTGAAGAGAAAAAGTTGCACCTCTCAGTGGGCGGAGTAGTCCATGACCCGGACGCGGAGTTGGCGTACGCCGCCGCCGCCGTCGGGGCCTCACCACCGCACGACGTGCCGCCCTCGCATCGTGACCCGGAGATGTATAGGTGAGAGCTCTATTTACAGTACAGTCAAAATACATATAGAAAAAACAATATATACAAATTGTTGAGTTTCTTGTAAAGCCCTTTTCCATTTTTTCCTACCTTTTTTAGTTTTTTCCTGAGCCGATGGTAGCTTTATATTCCTTCAATGAATGTGATTGCAAAAGTCTACTTGAATGAATAATATTTGGAATAAAAGTGTTTGTGGCCCTTTTGTTACAAAGCAAAGTTTGACTCAAACTGACACAAAACTGATACAAAATTAGGTGGAAATTTTGGATGAGCATGTTTGTGTATGTTAGCCATTAGTTTTCTTATACCTACCCACCTATTAGCGGGATAAAACTAAAAAGAGAATGTTTGGAAATTAAAGTCGTATGAATAACCCAGATCATATGGTGTGATGTACCGCGGTCGCGTCCCGCGCCCGCCGCTAGACGAGCGCGAGCGCTACTACGAGCGCGGTTACGAGCGCGAGCGGCCCTACGAACGCCCGCCCTTCTACGACGAACATGCGCCCGTGCCGGAAGACGCACAGTTTCACAAGGTGAGTGTTTTATATAAATAGAGCTTTTGTCGTCCGTGCCTTTGTTAGATGTTTTTGTGTTTCTTTTAAATTTTCTTAACTAGCAGCATTGTATAGAACAGAACATACGGAAGCAATCCAAAAAACCTAATGATAACAAAATATCGGATTGTGCCCGGTGGAAGATGAAGCACCGTCATTTTGAGGTTTGAGATTCGAGAGATCGAGATTTGCAATTTGTATAATTTTTGCCTCGGGGAAGCTCCGACTTTGGTTTTTAAAAAAATAACCCGTTACATAAACATATTCACGTACAACACTCGGATGGCCATGACACAGCCACACTCAATTTTTAGTTAGTTATAATTTAATAATTACAAAACTTGCAAGAAAGACCATAATATATATATCTTATTGATTTTATATTTAAATTATAGTTGTATGTGTCCTTGAATGTGATAATATTATATTTCAGAGACGAGTACGTTCATCGCGAGAAGTTATAGTGCAACGTGCGGAAGTAGAGCGGCGAGACGGACGGGAGGGCAGAGAAGGGCGCGGGCGGGAGGGTCGCGGGGACGAGTGGGCGGACCCCTGGATGAGGGCCGAGCCTGCCGCCAGGAGGCGCCGACCTCCGTCCTCAGAGGACTCATACAGTTCTTCAAGGCAAGTTTTTTTTGTTTTATTAATTAGTTTGATACACTTAGATTTCAACCCGTATTCATTCATACCTAAAGTAATGTATTATTTAATTATTTATGTAGTACTGGGCCAATTTTATGTTATAGTTTTCGCTAGATAGTTTGTATGATTTACTTGAAGGTTTTTTAATGAAGACGGGCCTATTTTTAGTACCAGTGACAGTGAAAGCTTGCAAGCACTTTGCTAAATTATAATGAAAAGATGACATTTCAATCTTATATTTCATTCAAATTTCTTTTACATTTTCCCTTACATTTCAATAAAGAGAAATTCCCAATTTAACTAACGAAAAACTCATTTACAATAGACAAACAGACAGAAGTCCACTGACATGTTCTGTCAAAACATACATGTTTTTTAATCATAAATTATTAATTTGGTCACCCTCCTCCGCTTCCTCCCCGCTCTCCCCGGCTGGGTTATGCTTCATAACTAATGTCGTGGTGTTTCGGCTCTCACACGAATCTCATCTCTTCGTTAAACACTGCATGAACGTTCATTGGGATTCGCTTCGTATGAATGTGTGTATACGTACGTACGTGAGTGCGCGCGTGTGTACACACTGTCGGTTGCATGCGTGTGAGTTTGTGCGAGTGTGTGCGTGTCTGTGCACGTGTGTGTGTTCTTCACCCACCTCTCTCTCCTCGGCTTCCTTTTGAGCCCACAGCTCTTCAAATTCCAGTTCGCGTAGTTCAGGCAGTCCTGGCGCCCGGCGTAAAAGGAGAGCGTCGTCATCATCTCGACAAAGGTGAACAAAATAATATTTTTCGCATGCTATTGCTATATGAAACTATTAGGTAATACGTCAGTAGGTTGCTGTTAATGTGAGTTTATATATATGTTTTTTTTATTTTAGCAAAGTAATGTTATGAAAAAAGTATATGACATTCAGTTATTATTGTTAAATGGTTTTTTGGAATAATTATACTAGTAGTCACAAGCTTTGTAGTAATAAAAACCAATACCTCACTATTGTTAAAATATGCCTGTACTATACAAAATACCCTTTAACATGGTAGGTAGACATCACCAATTAAGTGTGTATGATATTTGTGGAATGATTTTATATGTTATTCTAATTTACATTATATCAGAATGTTTAAAGTTTAATATAAATGTTAGCCTTGTTATAAACACATAAGGAAATAGTTTGGGAATATAACTGTGATGTTAAAGAAAATAACCTTTGATATTTTATTTGGGAAATTAATGAGTGTTCTCTTTTTTTAACTTGATATAAATGACATCTTAAAAATGGTTACATAAACAATATAATTAATAAAAGAATAACAAATTACAAATAGCAAATTAAGTATCTTTATTATGAAATTAAATACAAATAAAAATAAAACGACGTATTGGAGCATCGTCTAGCTGCAAACTCGACCCTACATGAAACAACTCGCATGGATTATTTTCATTTCACTGTTCTGGAAAGAACGTGGCTTTAAGTTGCTGCAATTAACACAATGCCTTGAATTCGGGTGAAAAGTAGAGTACGATGTTTATTGGCAAAAGCTTCTTATTTGCTTTTTCTGCTATATGCAGAGATACAGGTGATGCAACAAAATAAAAAAGTTACATTTAGTAAATTAACTATCCAAAGTACAATTTTGTAAATTGACTTATTGTTGGCTTACAGTATAAACCTATTAAGTCTAGTCTCTCAACTTCTCAAGAGAGACAAAAAGCATTTTAAAAAGCTATGACCATACGCATATTATTAGAAGATTTTTACAATTTCGAAAGTTTATTTATTTATTAAAGTTTATTTATGTATTCTCTAAATGTACGACAAGAAACAGATTTAGCAGGTTAGACCCATGGTAATGCTCCAAATTCCGATGAACGCTGAGAACGAAGAGTCTCGGTCCTATATACTAAACAACTGTTATATGGGATATAGAGCGTGTTGCTATAAGAATGTATACCGGCACCAGGTTGTCCCCGTCGGTGATCGTGCGCGAGCGGCGCCTGGCCACGGCGCGCGCCACCGCCATGAACCCGCCCGCGCCGCGCCGCCGTGCTCCCTCGCCCGCCGCCGCGCGCCTCGCCGCCAACCCGCCGGCGCCCGCTCTGCGGCACAAGGTGACTACATATATATGTATTAGTTATATATAAATTATAAACTTTATTAATATCTTTATTGGGATGATTTTATGAATATGTGAATAATGGTTTTTAATATAGCAGCAGACGTAATCAAAGATATAAAATTTTTTTACAAAGACGTAATTTACCAAAAATGCAATTATATTATTGTTGTGTTACGGTAGAGCGTAGAAGTCAATGATCACCACAGTGAGGTGGTAAGGTCGAATCTACTACACTACATTTAAAAAAACGAAAGTGGGCGAACTCGAAGCCGCGCTTTGCTTTGTTAGCAGAGCAAAGAAAATGAAAATATGAAACATCTTATCGGCGTCTACAGCTACACACTTGTTCTTATGCACTATACCAATAGTAAGTTACCGAAGTCATCGTTACGCAGTGATATACATAGCGCATAAGCTAAATAAGCCACATTCGCAAAAATATTTGTATGTTAAGTGAATAATTGTAAATTCCAGACCAATCGTGACGCACAAAGTGTACCTGTAAAAGTGACTGTTTGTGCGTTCGAGGAAATGATATATTTATTTACATTTATATTTTTATTTCTTCGCTCTGGTGTCGAGGTAAAGCGCAGCGTTGAATTCCGCTACTCAACACGCAATGCCCTCAGAATTCGGCGGAAAGTGGAATTAGATTCGGATTTATGACGAAATCAGATCGCTGAAATTAATTCTTTGTCCACTAAAATTATATGTTATAGATTTTCAATTATATTTTAATACAGGTTGTATCTATATTTAATCTGTTACAGGAGGAAATGGAACCATACGGACGCACAAAGTCAAGTCGCAGTCGAAATAGAAAAAAATATTCTAGATCCTCATCTTCAGGTTCAGGTAACATTTAAGAATATAATCGTTAAGAAAAATAAATTAGGAAATATTATAATTTCTGAAACAATTTATAACAGTTGGCTTGTAAGGCATATTTAATAGTTTTATCTGTATATGTATGTATGTATGTGAGAATTTTGTTTCACCCTGTAAGAAGTATTTTGTCCAACTGGATGTCTTTACCAAATTGACCACTCGGGAAAATGCATTCATTTGATGCATAAAAATATTAAATATATTTATATTCATTAATATTAAATATATTTATATTCATTAATATTAATATATTTAATATTTTCATTCCCTCGCTCTGGTGGTGACAAGGCGAAGTGCGGCGTTGAAGGTCACCACTCAACGCGCAATGGTCCAGACATTCGGCAAATTCAGCAAAACGTGGGGACGCAGTGTCTTAGCACTAGGTCCTCTGCCTACCCTGCTACTTAGGGATAAAACGTGAAGCAAAAAATTATTTATTTACAGAATCATCATCGTCATCAAGTGAATCGGAAAGCGAATCCCGGTCATCATCGTCATCCGGCAGCTCCGGTGCGCGGCGGGCTCGCCACGCGCGCCTCCTCAATGCCGCAGCTCGCCCAAGGTTTGTTTATATGATGTCTTTGAATAAATACTTCAAGAACGGAGGGTGTTAACACTGTGTTTCCTCAACCTACACTGACTTGTGCGGGATACAGCGTAAAGCTGAAAAAGAACAGTAATATGGGGATGTCCTGGCGTCGCCTCTGACTGTAGACACGATAATTGTGGGTTCAATTTTCAGTCAACTCAACGACTCTTAGAAGAAATCTTGAATAAATAGACGGCTGATAGTTAACAATTATATAATACTCTAACTCATATACACTTTTACTCCTAAATATTTAAACTCAAATGTCCGACCGATGCAACGCCAACGCAATACGAACAAGCCACTTTCAAGACAATGTTACGCTATCAAAGTAGGTCTGATTCTAACAGAAGAATTAAGAAGACAGCGCGGCGTGGATACCGCCTAACGTAGTCTTGAAATCAGGCGGAAAACGAAGAGTGTCTTGATACTATGTTTTATTAATCTTAACTTTTTTTATAGGGCTAATGTTAAAACGAATTCCAGCTTAGCAGCAGCTGTATCCACTGTTATGAGTAAAAAAGAGGGCTCCAGTGATAAAGGTAATGGTACAAATACAAATATATTAATGGTGCAGTATATAATATTTATGATATAATAAAGTAGAGGATAGAACGGAGTTTTCTGACATTAGGTTTTGTGTAATAAAATCTGTGAATTTTGTGATTGTTACTCAAATTGAACGTAAAAAACATATTTTTTATGTTTTCACATACTACTTCGTGTGTGCAACACTACTTGCAATTTCTCGAACAAAACAAAATTATAATTTTTATCTAGACAACAAGCTGGTAAAGATTTTAAAACGTATATAACGTAACGTAACACATTGGTAATATATTATACATACTTTAGCAAACTTAGTTAAGTCAAAAATATATTAATGTTTATTACAAAGAGACATTTCTGAGTAAAAAATTATATCATGAACTATTGTACTTTCTATTATTATTTTGAGATAAATAAAACAGAAAATGCTTATTGATCAAATAATTAGTATCAAATATACATACTAAACATTTATTATTCATATAATTTGCAATAAAGCTTTATCTGTTTCTATTTTCAGAATTAGTTGGTAAGAAAAGATCGGCGACGTCCCCTATAGATGGCGGGGGTCCGGCAAAAAAATCTGTATCTAGACGAGAAGAGCTATTAAAACAACTAAAAGCTGTTGAGGACGCGATCGCC
The DNA here is from genome assembly GCA_036379175.1 of Heliconius cydno galanthus. Classification (NCBI taxonomy): domain Eukaryota; kingdom Metazoa; phylum Arthropoda; class Insecta; order Lepidoptera; family Nymphalidae; genus Heliconius; species Heliconius cydno. The sequence continues at coordinate 187,583 of JAKRZM010001331.1, forward strand.
AGGAAAAGATCTAAAATATAGTGCTAACTACAAAATACGTATTACGAAAACATGGCATATGTTTTTTAAACATTGTAATGCATGCTACCTTTAAAAATTACACAACTATCATATTATATTTTATTGTCACATGTAATAGGTGCAACGTCCTATGGTGTCTGAGAAAAGAGGCATGAGTGAATCTATTTAATTTGCGGACACCAGAAAGAAGCTGTTAATCTTCGAATGGTTTATCATATTTCCCTTGCCGTTCGGGTTCGGCTTCATTATGTCATACAAGCAAACTCGCATAGTAAATGACACTTAGCGTCGTGCTCTAATGTACTTGTGATGTGCACGGCTCGTGGGTTAGCGGTGCGCTGCGCGGGCGACGGGGGCGCCCCTATATGAATATGCGTTCTGCACAGGCTTCCGCGTGAACCTCCGAAACACCATAAAATATTGCGCCTATATTTTGTTAATGATCATAGCTTAGATTTTAAAGTTAGTAGCATAAGACTGGCATGTTTAAAATATTATTTTATTACCGACACAGCTTTCTATGGTGGTAGTGTTGTATCAGTGTATGGACCTTAACGAGTTTACAAAAATAATATGTAGGAAAATAAAATACATTGTTTTGTATAGAAGTTCTTTTTTTTTTTAATTTACATAATTATTTCATTCCATAGCGATATGTTAAATTTCATACTAACTAGAAGAGTGCAGTAGTCTTATTACATTTATTAATTGGTTTATTAGAACTTAGTACAAATATTTTACATTAGAAGTGATAAGTTTTATATATAATGTTTAAAATTTTATTACTGAGACAACCGCTAAAGCTCTTATACATTATTTATGTATTATGTGAAGTTGATTGCAACAGCATGAAAATGCTTACTTTGAAACAAGTTATTTAGTTTTTTTCTACTAAGGTGTGTAATTTGTATGTTAGAAATAAAAGTAAAGTTATGTATATTTTCACAAAGACTTTATTATTTGTACTTTAGCCAACCTATATATTCCAGAAGTATTGTTTCTAACAAGCACTTTATTTAAGTTTAAATCTAGAAGTTTCACAAGTGAATTATATACTATATACCCAATTCCACAACTTTTAGATTCTGAGTAACTAAAGCCACCTTGTGTTACATATCCCATAATCTCCCGTGCATTATTATGGCGTACAGATGCAACTTGAGGAGGAAGCCATAATTCTCGCATAGTTTTTACATATTCAGATAGTTGTTTTGGTTGGATTCTTCTCTTTGAATTATTCTTCACCTTAAATTAAAAAGTAAATAAAAATGACCATTTAGAAATATTTTAATTGTACATTGCAAATGACATTATAATTAATCATTCAGGACCATATCTTTTTTACTTAGATTTATAATAATTCCAAACTTACCATAGTAGCATTTTTTCTTAATTTTAAGCGTTTTTTTCTCATTTGCTTTAACAATTTATGATGTTGAATTCGTTTTTGTTTCCGCAATTCTGTATTTGGGTCATCATGCTGTGGTTCTATAATATTATCTTTACATGAAATGTCTTTAGTTTGTGGTATGCATATCATAGCATTTCTGGATAAATTTCCTTTTTTCATAATTTGTAAGTATACTGGTACTAAGCAGTAATCAGAGTTTTCCAGATATGATATTTTCTTCTGTTTTTTAATGGAGTCCTGATAATAAAAATATAATTTAGAATTTTAATTTTTTTTGTCTAATAATTTTTAGCACTCAGAATTTTAGATTTATTAAGTGTTACAATTAAAATACATATAAAATATTTCCATTAAATACATATAAATTTTTCAATTAATTACATATTCATTGAATGTTTTGAAAAGCAAAAAGTATTTTTATTCACAGATACCATTATATTATATGTACAGATAAATTGATTGGACCATCCATTACCTCTAAATTATTTAATATATTTTTATCACGCAGAACAAATAATCTCTCTTGTTCAGATTTACCCCAATCTTTTAGTAATTTGTACCAAGGACATGAAAATGGGTGCATAACACCAAGTTTTGTATAATTTATTCTTTTGCTAGGAGGTTTTTTAAAGTATTTTTCTTTTAATTCAAATTCAATTCTATGTTCTTCTAGTACTCCTGCTTCACAATCTGGTGGTAAATAATATTCTCCAGTTTCAAAAGCTAGACTCTCTGCCTCACGCAGTCCACCAGATCTTGCTCCAAACATTATTAATGTCAACCATAATGGTAAACCATAGCCAGAAGGTGTAATTATATCCCATCCACTTCCATACCCTAAAAAAATATATAAAGTTGATACAGTTGTTTTGCAATGAATGAATGATGTGGTGCTATGGTTGTGGATTTAATTCCCACTTTTGGGAATGAATTAGTTTTCTTTTCTAGCTCTGGTAAGAAGATAAAGCACAGTGTTGATAAATTCAGAACTCTGCATGCAATGTAGTGAGTAAGTAATAATACCTTACTCTAGGTTCCACCTATCCTACCCTGGTATATATAAGAAATAGCTTAAGTCAAAAAAAAATTAAGCTACTAAGTTCTTCATTAAAATAGTTTATATGTTTGTTGCTATTAATAGTAATGAGGCCTATTGTGGTGCACGGGCACAAGTATGTGTCTGTAAACGCAACAGATTGTGGAATCAATTCCCACTCAAGTAAATAAAATGGTGTCAAGGTAAAGCACCATATTGAAGTCTACTACTCAACATGTAATGTATCCAGAATCCGGCAGAAGGTGGGGAGCAGAGTGCTGTAATACTACTTGGCTTTTTGTGCCTACCCTGCTACATGTAGAAAGCCTGGGCTGAGAGTGCCTGAAGATGAAAAAAGAAACCAGTAATTTCTATGTATTACATACCAACTCTTTTATATTCTGAATTTTGAGACCCAGGTCTTTGAATAAGGATAATAGGAATACTTTGGAGTGCAGGATCATTTTCATTGATTTCACCCGGCACTAACTGTGTTTTAGTAATATGTTGTATAAATTGGGCATTATTAAGTTTATTTTTCTTGATTATGTCACATATAGAAGAGTTCCATATTGGGGATACAGGACTGTAAGAAGGAATACTTAATAATGAATCAGGATCTATTATTATATCATAGTTATTTTGAGGTTTGATCCTTTTGACAGGGCGACTCAAACGGGGATCTCTTATGATTAGACCTAAAACCAATCTTGGTGGCAATTGTGAAGGGGAATTTATTGATCTTAAATTTTTCCAGTAATCATGTTTTTCTTCTAAATATAATTCCTGTTTCGATTTTAAAACTTCAAGTATCCAATCATCACTTTGTACTGCTTTTATACTGTTGATACAATTAAGAGCTTGAACCAATATTGAATGACTTCTAGGGCCAGTTAATCGAAATCTATTTAAAGTTCCAACCATGACTGTTAATTTGAGTTCAGAATATTTTGTCATTATTTTCCTTTTCTTAACACATGAGTTTTCTTTATGTTCAGAACTTATAGTGTTGTTAGAGGATTTGCATATAAACTCTGTTAATATATTTTCTACCTGTTTACTCTGCGCTGGATGTACAAATAGCCATAATTCCTTGATTAATTTGTAGGAAGCAATCCATAAATATTGAACTTTACCTATAAAATCAAAGGGATATGAGTTGGGCATGAATAAATTTATAGATCCTTCTCTGTTACCACTAAGATATGCTTTAGCACCAATACTGACATCACAACTATTGCATGTAATATGATTGAACATTTCTACAATTGCTTCAAATGGTCCTTTTATCTTAATTGGTACATAATAAGAGATATCTTGCAATAGACAATGTGCTGAAGTAGCGCGATAACAGGCCCTAAAGGCCTTGTCACATGGTCTATAAGCCAAGCGGTGTCCCCATCGGTCTATCATATGAAATCTTTTAGCATGCCAAATGTGTGTTTCTAACCAAATGTTTTTTCTTTGACGTCTTTTATATTCATCTAATAGATTCATTGGACGTCGTCTAAACTTTCGAGAGGGACGTTTTTGCTTTGGTGGAAGACCACTCTTCTTAAGTTGTTCTAAATGTCCCTCTCGCAATCGTCTCGGTAATCGCTTGCAATTGTGACTCATTACTCGTCGTCGCATATGAACAGGCAAATTTTGAAATATGAGTTTAGTTTTACTAGGGCGCAAAATACTTTCAGTCATAGCAGCGATTTCAATGCTTCTTGAAGCTGCAAATCTTAAGCTGTTTGCAGCATGAGGCAGCATTTCAGACCCGCCTAAAGATGCGTCAAATTCATCTGTCTCCATTGTGAAAATCCTCTGTTTATTATATTAATAAGAAAAATATAAGATATTTTTAAAATACCTAACCTAAAACGACATTAAACTATTGTCATTTGTCACATTCTACTTTGACGTTTAATGGTAATGTCAATTACTCTTATAATAATAATCGGGCAAGAGTATGCGAGAATTGGGCACACCTGGAACTTTATAAACCCTATTCACCTTAAGCCATATGACAGGTCAAAAGAAGCTTGTATTATAGGTGATAAAGGTCATAATAGATTAATGAATGTAAATAATATTATTGAAACGATGTCTGTACTAGTTATTAGTTAATAATAATTATGATTTAAATTTATCGATTTCATCGACGTTAAAATGATTTTTATAATCATATTCTTAAACTTTATACAATTGCACATTGTACATATGTAAAATTTAAAGTGAAAATAATAGATGATTAGAAAATAATCAAAAATTAAGATTGTTTTCAGATTAAAAGCGGGGATTATGGTATGGTTCTTTAAATCTGGCGTTCCGTAAAAGCGGGGAACATTGTAAAATAACATACTTCAAATCTAAAAATGTTTCTATTCACCCCATTCAATCATATCGTAAATACACTAAACATCCAAAAGCCAACATGTATTTTTTAATATACAACGTGACAACTAAATTACATGTTATTAACGACTTGAAACAAAATATGAAAGAACTTTAGAATTGACTTGGCTTTACCTAGTTTTTAATTACTTTTTCTAGGGAAACAAATGTCATTGAGACTTGGTTGGTTTTTTACAGGATGATTTTGTTGGGATTTCACTTCTTTCTGCAGAAAGCAGGTAATTGATTAGTTTAGCAGAGCTTTTAAGTGCCATAAATCAGAGTAGGTAGGAGTGACAAGTTGACAACTAACTCAGGTATGGCGTGGGATAATGGGCGTATTAAGTTTTCTTATTAGATTTGTTTTTTTTTCTTGTACTTATACATCAATAGAAGAGCTTCATCACACTGAATAACTTTTGTTAAGGCACCATTTCCATTTGTCCTATAGTTTATCCGAGCTCTTAGAGTTCCCTATCAGATACTCCAGACCTGCAATTTTTGTACATCAAAAGAAGAGATACACCACGCTAGTACGTCGATATCTATAATAGCTTGGCTGGATTCTTACAGTTTCTCATAAGGGTCACCAGTTAATTCGAACTGCTATAGGTACTATCCTTTTCTCGAACTATTTCGCAAAGCACAGGCTTTGTGTCGACTTGGCGGAGACGGATATAATGACAGTCCCACTCTGGTTGAGGAAGGCGGGAGGCATTTGGACATGTTAAGGTAAATAAGCATTAAAAAATAACCAAATATACTTATTAATAAATCTATGAATCTTGAGGCCTGTGGTGGTGCAGGCGCAAGTGTGTGATTGTAAACGCGACTGGTTGTGGGTCCCCACTTAGAGGAAATGAAATATTTGTTTAAAATATATATTTTCATTTCTTCGCTCTGATGTCTAGTCAAAATGCGGCTTTGATTTCCGCCAATCAACACACAATGCCTTCATAAATCGAAAGTGGGGAACGAAGTATCTTAACGCTAGGTTCCCTCTGCCTACCCTGCTGTGTGCGGTATGCAGCGAAAAGCGGACTTATTTTATTAATTCAACCCTTTAGTCACTTGTCAATTATAACTAGGCATTAAATTTGGAAGAAGACGACAGCGGGAACCCGCTGAATTCAAAGGGCGAAGGACCGGGCGAAGTGGCGAGCATTGGGGGAGGCCTATGTCCAGCAGTGGACTTTAAAAGGCTGATGGATTAATGGATGTTTAAATTTGGTAAACATTTTTTTAAGTTTAATATTATGACACCCCCATGAAGACAGGGCAATAATGGATTGAATATCCTTTATATTACCTTTATCAATACTTGCACAAAGTGTGTGTTATAAATCTCCCAATAATCCGAGGACTTAAATTAAGTGGGTAGGTATTATTTACCAGCATTATGTGTCCTTGCTTACTTTTTTAACATAAGGTTGAAATTTTTAAGGCCCTTGTTTCTTTGAGTTTAAATTTAACTGCTCATTTGGATTTGAAAACTTCTGCTTAACTGGCTCTCGTTCTTCTAATTCTGTTTTCGTAAGGGACTGAAGTACCCGATCGTGCCCCGTGGCCCCATTATGCCCCTATATCTACCATTGAATAAAATAAAGAACAAAATAAATAAATAGCTTGAGTCATTTTATTCAAAATATAATTACATAGTGTCAGTAAAAATATACAAGAAAGGTAATTTAAGCACATTCTTTTTTTTTAAATATTTCTAGATACACGCGTGTCAGGAAAATGATTCTTTTTTATTATTTTCTAATGTAAATTCGCATCGCATCGTATTTCTAATTCGATTTCTAATGCAATCATCAATTCCAACTGTATCCCACACGGGGCAGGCAGAGGGAGTCTAGTTTGTATTGCGTGTTGAGTGGCGGAACTCAAATAACTTAAGACCTATATCTAACTTAAGACTTAGGTCCTTATTTACAAATCGATCTCAAGATCAGGCTTAGATTTGAGAGCGGTTTATAAATCCGGGCCTTTGAGATAACACTATAACAATAAATAAACAACAGACATACATACAGTTAAAGATTGTAGTAATTTAGGCCAACATAAAAGCTTTTTTCTTAAGTTAAAATTTTTGAATAGTACCCAATCAGTGTGAGAGATACGAGTATTTGACATGGTTTAGCAACGAATTGCATACTGTTATTGTTTAAAAGTGATAGAGCTTTTTGCCCATAAATGATCCACCATATGATCTCATTGACATTGATGAAGGGACCCTACTAGGCCTCATGAACGCAACTATTTAGCGAACTTGACTGATAGGCCCATGAATGGTCACTTCACATTTTACAAAAACCAAAACTTAATCAAGAAAAAGCAGCAACAAGAAGATAGAGCCAGCGTTTAGAAGTGCGTTCCTAATAACGTAACGACTTAATATTCAACTGTGGTGGGTTGCTTATAAGTATCTATTATATGATCTACGGTTAGATTACTATTTCATACGAAAAGCAAGACGCCAACGTGGCATGAAGGCGCAATGGCGTGCGACTGTAAACCCGACAGACAGTTCAGGTTCAAATTCCACTCTGGAGAAATCTAATATTTTAAATAATATTTTCATCTCCTCCCTCTGGTAACGAGGCACGGCTTAACGTTGACTTCCGCCACTCAACAATGAATGCCTCGATAATTCGACGGAAAGTGGGGAATGGAAGTGTTTTAATAGGAAAGGAGCATCTTAACATCAGATTCCTGGGGTCCTGCTGTGTGCGGGATTGCGAGATGAAGCTAAATAAAATAATTATACAAGTAGGTGCCACAGTTGCAATATTGTTAAGAGTATGTATATGTATAAAATATTTTATATTTTAATAAGAAACAATTTTTGGTATTAAACGAATTTTACGTTTATAAAGTAAAATTGTCATGTAATACCACAAAATAAAAATATATATCAAGTAAATAACATGTTCTTAGTAAATTTGTAATAATATATTTATATATAGATAGTTTTATAATATTATTGCTTACAATCTTATAAACATGACAATTTTATAGGAACATTATGAAGTAGCTAGTTCATATCATGTATCGAAGGGAGCACCGATGATCCTCTAATAACGCCCAATATTAATAATGTATCTCCTATCTCCAGTTAACGTCTATCTCGTACTGTCCGACATATCTATCCAATCACTAACATGCATGCCCACCTCCATCTCTGTCTATTTCAATCTATGGTAGCAATTTTTGGATTAGGATTGGTTATTAACATTGGGCGTAAGATTATATCTTCCCTGGTTTTCAGTTGTTTTCCAAGACGACCAAGGAACAAAATTAGCTTTCACAATGATCTCAGAATATGTATCAATCTGTCAAATCATTATGAAAACCAGTCTCGTAATTCCTTTTCTTGTATTTCTTCAGTTCTTCATGTCACTTATTTCATTAGTTTAGTTTCTTTCTTTTTTAGTTTTCCTTATTAAATTTAAACTATTAATTTTAATATAAAAACATTTATCCGCTATAGAGAACATACGAGTACATCTGACATATTTACAACATTATAAACTATGCACGAATTAACTTTAAATACGGCTACGCACAATAGAGAAGGCAATATGAATGGATTTGTCATCGCTCGATTGGGTGAAGTATGCGGCGGGAATGGGATGTGACGTGACGGCCGCCGGGACGCTCTCGGCACCCGCGTGCCACATGACATCATGCTGACTCGGCCGCTCATCTGTAATAAAAAAAATACGAATTAGAAGAAAATATCAACAAAAATACATAACTGATTGGTTATTTTAATTATTGAATATTTCGTCACGTTAACAGCTGTGTCATCTACTAATATAGATATAACGAAGGCGGCACAGCTCGCGGAGTACAGCAATGCGGGCTCACCCACACCACGAGCAAACTAATTAGGTGAGTGCGCTGGCGCTGGTGACCACAAATGGTCCGAATAAGCGCTTCGGCCTTGTTGGGGAGCTTGCGCGGGAGTCGTAACGTCGCTGCAATTATTTTGGAAATTTAATATTAACTTGTAAAACAATACAAGTGAAGAATTGTGTGAAAGAAGCAAAAATATAATTTTTAATATGTCTCTAGCACATGGAAGGCATGACAGTCGCAGGTGCGTGCGAGGCTGACTGACGTCACGTCCGCAGCACTGAATGGAATCAAACTATGTAGGGCACACGTGACACCCTGTTGCCCGTGCCCCGCCGGCCCCAGAGCCCCAGAGCACCTACTCACTGACAGCTGTGGGAAATAGTAGATTATTTTAGTTTTATGTCCTATTTTGTAATCATAGCCTATAGGTACCTATACCATGCTTAATAACTATCAATTTATTACAAGTGTACCTACATATAACAATTTAGTGAACACAGTAGGTATATTATATATGTATTCAAAATTAACGAAACTAAAAATATTCAAGTAGCGTCACATGCTAATGAATATTTTCTTCTTTGGCAAAGAAACCAGACAAAATATTTTAAATAGTCAAATGATAAGATTATATCCGTATTTAACGGCAAAAAAATGTTATTTTAAAGTGCGTGGTAAAAACATGAATTTATAAAAAAATATATAGGCGGTGCAATGACGAAATGTTAATAGATGCGACATCGCGACAAATATGTAGGGCGAGTGACGCACCGACTATTGATAGTGCGTCGTGCGCGGGCGGCGCGGCGCGCACTTTCGCGCATTTCTACTCCAAGTCTGCGCTCGCCCGCCGCCATTATCCTACCAACAATCCGAAGGTGCTCTAGAATTCAGAATAGGGCCAAGTACCTCTACCGCCCATGTAAGTTTTATTTCAATCGAATCACCAAATAATTCATTTTAAATAAATCAGTACAATTAACAATTTGAATTTCCTTATTTAGTTGTAGGAATACTGTATAAAAAAACATGTATCATTTGTTCCTCTTTTATAACTTTGATTTATTTTAAGAAAGATTTATTAATGACGTGCCCAAATAAAGTTTATTAGTGAAGGCTTTTTTATTTTGTAAATGGGTACCTACTCAATAAACCGAAAACGAATCTTTTGGTAATTGAATAAAATATAATGAAGGTGTCTTTAAATAAAGTTCTCACATTATCAGTGAACGACCGCGAGCGGCGTGGCGTCGTAGGAATGCCGCCCGTAGTAGGAGGGCTGCGGCGCGAGAGGGGCGGCGGCCGGCACGAGTGAGTCTATAGAGATAGAGCAGGCATTCCATGGCTCTAACGGTGAGTTATTTCGCGGAGCACACACCGGCTGCGTGAATGGCCGGGAGATGCAGCGCAGGCTGCGGCGCCCCCCACAGCCTGCGCCGCCTCGCCGCATTCCACTCAGAGACGAGGCTGAGCTAGGACCTACTGAAGCGTCGTACATCAGTCGGCGAGGGCTCCACTCGCTACATTACATATTTATTTAAAGTTCACGGCGATCGATCGCTGCCAATTCCGCCGTACGTTGACCCGCCCGCTGTGGCTTTCTCCGACTCACTATTTGCTATTGGAACGAATCTATTAATTGGAGAAACTTAGTTCACATATGAGCGTGGAAAGTAGACCAAATAAGCTTTGCCGCTAGCTTTTTAAATTTACAATCTAATGAAGATATACCTACTGAAAGTATCATTTATGTTAATGCCTCATAACTCTATGAATAAGTTAATGTACCATTTACATCTACTTACAATGTCTTGTTTATTTTTTATGCAAGAAATTACGAAATTCTTTTCGTCGTTTCCATGAAAAGCTACTATGTCGTAACATCGCTATTATCGAGTTACATAGGTTTTACAAAGCAGATGTTAGGAGCCAACAATGTGATATTCACACGGGGATTTCCCGATATCAGAATATTTATCTGTGCGGTCGCGGATCTATGTGACTCTCGAAGGGGGCAGCGGTCGCGGCGCTGTCGGCTGTAGGGCATCTGGGGTTCAAAGGCTTTAACGCATCCGAATACTGGAAGCTGATTATCGCTCCCCTCTGCTCGACGGTGAAATGTCACCAAACAGCATTCCAAAATATTTGAAACGACCTTTATGGTGCGAAAGAAAGTGTGGGGGACAGGGGCGCGGGGCCGCGCGACCGTGGGACAGCGGCGCGCGCGCCAGTCGCACGGCGCTCCCCCCTCCGCCCCCCGCCGCCCCGCCGCCTCCCGCATTCCAGCGCGCCTCCCTCCGAATTTATTCAGCCGCGACCCAGCACCGCCGCGCCGCGCACCGCTGTTGACTCATCACTCTAACTTACTGCTTTGACTTCTTCGGCCCTCGATCTCTCGCCGTAAAGTGCCAAGCAATTAAAATGAACATTATATCCCCTTTAATTGTAAATTTAATGGTCAAAATTTTTATAATATCTTCATTGAACGTTCGTAAGATAGAATTGAAGATTTACTTTTTACATACACATAAATACGTCGTGTTTTTTGACATGATAAAAACAATAGTTAATGTATGAATAAGTAAGTTCAACAATAAAGATATTCGCTACTTAGCGCTATCCAGCGGGTGGTCGGTGGCTGGTGGCCGGGGCTGGTGGCTGGTGGCTGGTGGCCGGTGGCGGGAAGCGGGTGGCGCGCGGCCGGGAGCGAGGCGAGAGCGGAGGCGGCGCGTCGCAAATAGCCCGTGACGCGGCGGCGGGCGCTGCACTCTGCGCGGTCATGTGCCCGGCGCGGCGCTCGGCGGTCGCAGCCAGACGCTCGTAATCGGCCCTCTATTTAGAAACGTCGTCGTCGACGGCGCTCCGGCGGGGCGCTCGGCGCTCCGCTCGCGCGGCGGGGAATGCGAGGCGACAATGCACGCGCGTCAACGACCGCGCGCGGCGGAAGCGGCACACTTCCAGCCCGGAAACTTGCGCCCGCGCCTTAAGGGACCGCCGACCTATTTATAATTGACGCAGGGCGCGGATGTGCTCGTCCAGCTGTGATGTAACGTGCCCGCTTCAGCACTCGTCTCTGAATAAATAAAACATAATTACCATATACTCGTGATGCGGCAATGCAAATGTTTTCGTGTTTCTATAGGTTATCGAAATAAGAAACTGACACTATTGTGACAACAAATGAGTGCAGTGACGCGCGACGACAGGTGACGTCAAATCGCCCTTCACTGTACAATGCAGTGAAATGTCATTTTTGTCGACTTTGACAGTTGATTCACACCCCTAAAAATCCAGATATAACAGAGAAAGTCTTCTCTATTCCGGAATTTGAAAAAGGAAATAATTTCTGAATATTTAACTTATATCACGTATTATGTCACATATTATTTATTTGTAGTATTTTTAGATATATTTGTACAGTACAGTACAGCGGTCGGTGTCTGTCGTGGCCGTAGTGCGCGTCCCGCATATTAATACTCTGTAATTAAGGCGCGCTTTTACATTTTTAAACTGTTCACCACGATGCGACTGGGCATTCGTTGTAAATATAGAATGTTTCAGTCGGTGACTCGGACTCTGAACACATTCCTGAATGTAGAGTATAAGGCGGGAATCTACTTGTCAACTGTCAATTTTAAATACTAATAACTTTAGGTATATGTGGAATCAAGATTAGATAACTATTAAATATCTAACTTTTTAGTTAATCGTTTTTTTACTAATCCTTTTTAGGATTCCCGCAATAAATATAGGTATGTATATGAAGTACATAAAAAAATTACATCGTTTTATATGAGACTATGATATGAGGTACTACGGGGCCGCTACGATATTACTACGAGACCTAATGGAATAGATATTATAGATTTATTTAACATTTAAATTTTTTATTTTATCAATATTTTATAATTCTTGTAAGTATTCCGAATATCTACTAACAAGTAATTCATTTGCATTTATTTGAAATGCACCGTATTAGGCAACGTTGCACATTCTTGACTATAGTGAGTTGCGTTCTTGAATTTATTTACAAAGAAAAGGAATTTTAGCGGCAGATCGTATAACAGAAAGAGTATCGCTTACAAAAACAAATGAATACTGTGCATCACACCATATTTATTCAATATAGCTATATTATTCTTAGAAATATATGGCATATGCAATATACGAACAATATTTTATTACAATATGTAATGCGAATATGCTTTGCGTAGAGGTAGAGGCGAGAGGCGGAGGGGTGAGGGCGCGGGCGCTGAGTGACATGGTTTCAGTTTCCAGGGCAGCAGTCGTCTCGGCGGCCGGCAGAGGCCACGGGGCGTCGCGCCCAGGACCTAGATTCCGTGTATTGTTTTAGTATATCGTATAGTTTTAGTATACATGCGTGTCGCGGTGGCGCCAAGGCGCGGCGCACTCGGCATGTATTATTCAACGCGACCCGCGCCGCCCCCCGAATTTTGTTAGCTCTGTCTCGGCCCCGCGAGCCGATGTCGCCTCTAATTACATATGCGTAAGATAGAGTTTACTGTGTCATGATCGTTTCGATTATCGGTAAAGTCAACATGTCGTAATGAACGACACCGAAAAAAGTGACATTATTTTATTAGGAGTTTATTTCTAGTTGCTTTCTAGTAGAGAAGGTTATAAGTTTCCTAAATCATTATATTTTAGAGGATTGCATTGTATACTTGTTTTAGAAACGTAAAATAAAATAATCCACCAATACTTATTCTATAATTATACGATTTTAGTTTTATAGTTAGTGGTTGGGGACGCAGCGTAAAGAGCACAGTAGGCAAAGAGGTCAAGGTTGCGTTAGCGCCAACCTGACGTCTAGATACGTATTAATTGAATTATAGCACAATAGTGCTTAAATTAGGCGTAGCTGATAGTAGGCCATGAATCATTTGCTCTGGCTACGGTAAAATTTGTAGGACTAAATTTTATGAATATTCTTTCTTTAATAAATGAGAATTATTTATTAAGAAATAAATATACATCATATTAGGACTTTTAAAATTTATACAATAAATATTTTTTAATGAATAATGCCAATTTGATTAAAACTGGTGACCATATTTAGGTATTATTTCAAATAAATATAAAATAAACTAAAAGTTTTATAAACAGTTAATAATACCTAAACATAAATACTACCTAAACTTAAATAAAAAATACACCCAAAAAAAACATAAAAACAACCAGAAAAAAAAACAAGAGACCAGTAGGGCTTACAGAGTAACAGAATGTTTAGGCTGCGCGCGAGGGGCGCCACCATCGCGCGGACGTAAGGTGCTCCTTATCGTGCGGCGTGCCATTGTTCGCGCCGACAGATTTATAACTTCCCTTTGCCCTCAATAAGGGCCCGTGACCTCAGCACCTTCCTTCTACTCCACTCCCTAACGTAAATAATTCGATTCCCTTTTGTAATGGATTATCAAAATTGAATACATATTTCATTTTAGCCTATTCTAGGTCATACATTTAAAAATGGGTGAAAATTATAATTTACAGATGAAAAATATAATAGATTTTATTTTATCCTATTTTAGTAATTCCAGTTTTGCCACTACATGTAATAAATATTTCAAAACAAAATTCTATGCTTGAGTATCTTATTATATTTAAAAACAATTATTAGAATCGCAGAAATATACGTAACTTCAATTAATTTATTTCTCACCAAATAATAATACTTACCAAAACAATCTCATGTATTTGTCACGAATTTGTTGGATTTTTTCTTTTAGTTTTATTTTCTTGTCGTCTATTTTAGTGTTGATCGCATCTGAAAATTTAAAAATATATTTTAAAAAGTCAATTTAAATACATAATTAATATTATATTCATAAATAATAACGTTATATATGTGTGTTGTAATGGAATGTTTCATTAGAATAAATAAACCAAAAATAAATTCTAAAGTCACTATAATAGTGAAAATAATCAAAGACTTTTTTATGAAAGTTGTTATCAGTATTATTTATTATGGAAATAAGGCTAACATCAGTTTCCCAGCGTCTCAAGCCAGCGAAGCGGTGGGAAATGCCGCCGCGTCTACACTGTGAGAAAATACTATGATATTTAGGCAATTATCAATTTTTCGTGCTAATTTGGTCGATTGTTTGTTTATTTTGTGAACATTTTGTGGAGATTCATGTATCTCGTTTTAGTATATATGCATTCACAGATAGATAATCGATATTCTTGAATAATAATTTAATTTAAGCAGAAGATTTTTATTTGAATGTCATATTATACTGACTTAATATTATTTATAATACGAAAAATATAATTAAATTTATCTATTTGTGAGAATGTGACAGATAGATAAATTATAATTATTATTCCAGACAATAATAATTTAGTTATTCATTAACGACAACAGAAAAAGCAAAGCTAAGAGAAGAAAGAGCCAAGCGTCATTAACCTGTAGAATACTCGTACAAATAAAAATAACAAAGTGTTATCTATGATTGCCTACGTCACAAATACAAGACAGCCGACGACATGTACTCGTACGTGCTATGGAATGTGGCTCGGACGCTGCTCGCTCGCGTAACGGGCCTCCGAGACTTGCGAGACCTCTCGCCTACATTCCCAGGTCCCAGATCGCCCCGCTCAGATAAGCCCGGCTTCTATACGAAACCCAATAAGCCATTTCCTTGAAGTTCTCACAAGAGTACCGCTCCTGTTAAAAAAATGACCAAAGCCGAACAAAAAATCCGTGAATAAGGCGGGAGCGCGAAATAAGAATGGCCCCAGTTCTGAGAAGTCTCGGCGCCGGTGCAGTCTTTACAATCTTTATAATGATTGCTTTTTGTGGCGCGACCCTTATTGGCTTTTCGTGGGGCTGAGAACTGGCACAACGAGATGTGCGAATCCTTCCCGCCGCCTCACCTACCCGCCTACCCCTACCCCTGCTCGCTGCTGCCTGCCCCGCAGCGCCCGGCGCTTTGCTCCAACGGAAATCGGCAATCACTGGTTTTAGAAAACGGATAATGTGTGGACGGAAACGTGCCACCGCCCAATTCGAATACGATCCTAAATGATGAAATGCTCGCACTTACTTATGGACAGCTGCGGATATAACAATGATTGACCAATTTAGTAAAGTGAAATTTACATGGCGGCGTCACGTCCATCTGCTCCCATACGTATTCTTCGAAACACTCGTGCTGAACTGGCTTCCGAGGTAGAACAGAGCTATGTCTATTAATGAAAGGAAGTTCAGCGTAGGAAACACTTATGAAATGTACGCTGCCCACGCTGTGCAATGCAGCGGAAGCGGAGGCCCACAACTATATAGTTTTGCTTTGTCTGTAGGCGTCACAACCCAAATGCTCCATATTTATTAGTTGGTGAGTTACTATATATAAAATATATAAATAGTATAGGACGAAAATTGTCGGGAAAAGGGCACGAATGGATGTGCGAACTACCTCAGCTTAAAATGACGAGATGAATTGTGACTCAGTAAGTGGTACACGTGTCGCTGACGTCCGACTTGACTCATTTCATTTGTTACTGTTCCTAGGGAAGGTTACTGGTACATACATACTACAAGGATACTGGTACTTACAGTTGTATCACATTAGTAAAACCATCGCCATGTAAATTTTTCAATATTAAAGTTTAATAATAAAATAATAAAAATAGTTAAATTATTATATTTTAAAGTTTTAATAGTTTTATTTTTTTGTAGCTTTACGCTGTGTCCCGTACGTAACAAGGTATGTAGAGGAATCCTATTGTTAAGACATTCTCATTAAGACAACCGTTCCCCCTTTCCGCCAAATTCTGAAGGCATTGAGTTTTATGTAACGGGATTCAACGCCGCGCTATGCCTCGTTACAAGAGCGAGGAAATGAAAACATTAAATATCTATTTTATTTCCTCTAGTGGGATTCGAACCCATAACCTGTCGTGTCAATTATTTTATATTAATATAAATTTAAGTCTATATAATATTGTATTTATAATTAATTATAGACGAAACATCGGAACACAAAAAAAATAAAAATCTTTATTATTCCTATGTTGTATCTACAATGCTTAAGTCTAAGTAAACCAAATTTTAAATGAATATATGAGAGCTAATAAATAAAAAAAATAATAAATAGCATGGGGGTATCAATGTAGATGTAAGAGTTTCAACGGGTTAAGCGCAACGAGGACGCTCGAGTCGGACGTCATGCACCAGCGGTGACGTATGTCCTGTCGATAACGCTCCTCGCCACTCTCATTGTTTCAATTTATTACCTACGTGCGAGAGATTGCTATCGCTCGGACTTAGCTCGGTACTTAACACTGTTCTAATTTATCACTTAGTGATTTGACAAGTGTCAAAATAAAGTCACAACTCGTTTATAACTAACTACCCGCATTTTTAGCTATTCGATGATCAATGTTTGTTAATTAATTTAGTTTGGAGTAAATAAAATCGATCTTGTATTGTTTTAAATTAGAAATTATAAATAATAGTTAGTAAATAATTGTTGTCTTACGCAAGCTCAGAAGTCCATCATCAGCGAGTGATAACCACAATGTAAATCACTTGTACACTATATTCACAGTCAACAAATACCGTCCAGCGCTTGAAACGACACTCGCTTTTAGCACTTCGCACGAAGTTCGGCCTCAACTAGCGGCGTTCACTAAACAACGCGATAATACAAAAAGAAGTCAGAGGTTACGATGTTATCGAGGGAGACATGAATATTCGAAGACGCGAGGGTCACGAGTGAGCGGTCGGCGTAGCATCGCCCCGCGGCGTGAATGGAACGACCGACATTTTATGAATCGAGAGCCGTCGCTCATTGACCTGACCACACGAGCCGCTCGCGACGGCCATGGTGTCCCCAGCGCCGCCAGCCCCGGACTCAGCGCCGGTTCCGGCCGACGGAAGTGACGTCCCCGCAACATGGCGGCGCGCGCGCAGGAAGTGCGCAGCTTACCTAGCAGGACTCCGCCGGCGCCGGCCCCGGCCCGCGCCGAGCCCGCGCACCGCCGAGCCGAGCCGATAGTGATATCCGCAAAAGTGCGCGCGATCACTAGCTTACGAATAAATTATTCGCACTGTTATCTAAAAATATTCGTGTGCGACGCAATGCGGTCGAGAGACGCGAAGCGAGCCAGCGCGGAATCGCACACGCGAACTGCTTCCCCGCCGCGGGGAGACNTAATAAAATGTAATGATAGTCGTAAAATACATATAAAATTTATACATAATAATTATATGCAGTAAAAATCTGATTTTATGAAAAACTTTTGATTTGGCACTTAAACTTATAAAATTGTTATTAGGTTGAGACAGTCTTTAAGCGCGATGGTCGTGGGTTCGATAACCGTTCGGGGAATGTCCGTACATATTTCTAATATTTTCGTATACAATATCCGATAAGTTTCTGGCAAAGGCAGATACACTAGTCTGTAGTGTTATAACACTACCCAGCAAAATGCAATTCAATGTATTGTATATTTAAAGTGCTTAACTCAGCTAAAATTTAAAACATACATACATATTTAAGAAAAATAAAAAAAAACAAACACTCACCTGAAAAAAAAACTTCCTAATACTGAATAAAAAAGTGAAACCCTCCAAACGTTACTTAATCGCGAAATACATATAATACTGTATTCGTGACAAATTTAGCATTTTGTTACAAAAAGAAAAAGTTTATTCTATCGNCCCGCGCCACGTGGCCGAGCCGTGAAGGTTCCTGCTGAAAGCTTCAAACTTCATAACTATAACACAACTTGATCTTCTTAATGTTACCGAATGACAAACTGTTTGAATCATCAAAGTGTATCTAAACAACATCAGTTGTACCTAGACTTAAACTGAAAACAATCACACACGTACATATAACTTAATATTTACCATATATATTAATATTTACTATATATATAAAATAAGAAATAAACCACCGATTATGATTTTTGGCAGATATCTAACTCAAAAATATAAATCAAGTTTGAATACATGATGCGACACAGCTACATCTACTTACTTGGATTGATTGAAAATTGTTATGAGAAATTAAATTATACCTGATAGTGAAATCTTTATTAAAAAGAATAGTTTGTATATAAAAATTTTGAATAAAATTGTTATTTTATAGTTCAATTAGGTCATGAAAATTATTATCCACTGGTTTTTTTATTTAAAAAAAACTATATATTAATAAAACTATGTATAAATGGAAATTCTGAGTATTTTCTTTTAAATATTCATAAAAGATTAATAAAAAATATACCTATTAGGAGTTAGCGGGTTACGCTTGAGTACCCATTTTTGTTTAATTTTTAACAGTTTACCCACTCCTTAACTTTGCAAAAAAGTAACATAACTCCAATTTCCAGACAATAATGTTATAAAAAAACTATATTTTTATTATAAATTAAATTAAGCATCTAGATAGATTTGTATAAAATTATTTCAATTATTTTTCTCTTTTCTACCTACCTTATTGTTATTTTTCATAATATTTCAACTTTGAATATTAATTAATATATAAAAATATAAAATATAATTTATATATTTTTTGTTTTAATAAGAAACTTTTTAATATAAATGATTATTTATAAAGTGTCTTCCTGTAGAATTGTTATCCAATATTTTTACCCCTTTTAAAAATCTATTTATATATTAATACCTATTTAATACTATTACTACGTACACAGAAAATAAGTATGTACGACTTATAGTAATAAGAACATAATTTCCATGTACCCACTTAACCAATATACACATAAGAAAAATATAAAATTTTTGCTTTATAATAAATAAAAATATTTAAATTACAATTGATTAATATGAATAATAATTAAATATTTAAAAATAATAAAAAAGCTCACTTACTAAGTCTTAAAATATAAAAGGTCTGGGTAGGTATATAATTTTCTTACTACAAAATATATAATTTTATTGTTTAAAATATTAAAAAAAAAACAAAACTGAAATGAAACTACAAAGCTTAAATACTATATAATATGATTAATCAGTTATTTGCATATTTTTATTTACGTAATTACTTTGAAAAATAATTAATATGAGCCAGGTTTGCGCAAAATCTGCGATTTTAGGGGTGCCCATAATATGCTTATTTTATATCAAAATTATATTATTATGTAATTTTTTTTTGCGACAGCTTATAGGCGCTAAGTTGTAGAGAGGGTTGACGGTTAAAAAGTGCGCGAAAAGTGCGTGCTAGTGTTGCCACACGCGGCCGCAACCGTGCGCATGGCTCGGCTCTTCGCCATACTTCACGCGTTCTCCTACACCTCTACTACTTGACTCTAATATTTGTATTCATGTTTTTTTTTTGCTTTTTAATAATTTTAATAATTAATTATTTATTCTCAAAATAAATGCATAATTAATTAAAACTGACTTTATATATTTCCTTCAAATACAATAAAAAAAAAAATTTTGCTACCCTAAGTAATTCTCTTTTTGATTACCTACTGTGTTCCTTAAAAAAAACCTAATTCTCTTATTTTAGGATTATATCTACAGTGACCGTTAAAATTTAAACTTGTCATTTAAACCAATTACCTACATTTATTTTCAGCTTTGATGCAATAAAATTATTGGGGCGTGTATATTGTGTTAGAATCCGGTACTCTTATCAACATAGGGCTGTGCCTATCTAATCTTGGATTCATAGTCTGATAAAATTTTCTTTTTTTTTAATTTTAAACATTTTTTTACAAATTATCAGCCAATATTATTAAATATTCCTTTAAATTTATTTTTATTAAATTGACTAAAAATATAAATTGTCTATTAGGTAAATTTTATTTATTTTAATAAATTATTATTATTTATATCAATATGGAACAGTAAAGTTATAAGAATAAGATTAGTATTTAGGACTGCGTTTTAAAATACCTAACAGTGAAGTTAAATAATAACATTGGCAACATTGGTGTATAGCTACACCAATGTTGCCATTGTAAAAAACAGCGTGTAAATTTTTATTTTGAATAACATGTTGTTCAATCCACTAGAGTATGTTAAAGTATATTTTAATCTTTAAGCATAATAATTTAGATTTGCCACAATAATGTTCTGTATACAAAATTTATCTACCATAAGGCAATATTGACAATATCCTACAAAACCAATTCATACAATTGTGGCAGCACTGGCAGCAAGTGAAAGAGCGACTACGTCGAAAACGGTCTATGAGTCGGGTATTTCCCGGAATTAATATTGTTAATATATAAATATACCCACAGCACGCTGGGTAGGTACATTATACAATAATCTTATAAAAGTAAAATTTCCCAAATATTATTAAAGCGTTAAATTACACAATAAAATAGATAAAAATATCTTGATATGATGATAGTCTGCCTTAAATAAATATATTTTCATATTGAAATTTACATAGGTTTTTTAATTTTTTTTATGATTACATCTTTACAATAACTACACTATAACTTTTTTAAAACCTAAAAAATTAGGTGCCTATTTATTAATAAGTTATAAGCTTATGAAACTTGAAAGCTTAGGCAAATTATATATATTTAAAGCTAACTATTATTTTTCAGTAATAAGGACCGTTGAGGGAAACACTGTTCACTTGAATTCATTATTTTAAAAAATATATAATATTTTCTAAGAATGCAAGCATTTTATATTTTCTATGTAATATATAATAAATAGTTGCATACCTATAACTGCTGTTATCTACTGTTATCAAACCAAAGTAATCGTAAATTGGCCTGAGCTGGACTAGTCCAAGAAAGGAGAATTGGTGTTTTGCGTGCTGGACTCATCTTCTCTGAGCCGTGACGTCCGGCCGGGGTCAGCGCACGCAGGGCCACCGAACACTTTCTTCTACCCGACAAACGACCCCTCAACATTTCATTGACAGCATTTTAGCCGTCTTCCTGAACCATTTCCGGAACAAACGTACACTAATCTGGTTACACGTGCAGAGGACGACACTGTTCACACAGAGAGGAACTACAACTTGCGTGGCATGACTGTGATAACTTTATCCCCAGGTGATATTCCCAGGTGATCAATTCTGTTTTAATTAATGATTGTATAACACTAGCCGTGCGTACGCGTCGTCAGCGCTAACAGATTGATCACGGCAATGTATGACACGTGCAGTCCGCGCTAGCGGCCCTTCTATTTGTAAACCGGCGCCGAGGGCCGCGCATTCCTATCGTGCCTCGTGCCCTGCGTGCCTCCACCCGATCGCTCGCTGGTGCACTCACACTCGAGGTGCAGCCAGCGAACTGTTTACATTACCGATCAAGTTAAAGGTTTTGTGTGTGGCCCCTTGCATCTGCCGCAGTGAAAATGAAGCATTGCATTTGAATCGTCTAACGCCGCGAACAGTCCAAGAATTTGACTCTATTCTTAAGTTCTGTTAAAGGCAATGCTACTGTAACTGTCAAATACACTATTGCTGGGAAGATCTCGTTAAATATCTAAACCATATAAGGGTAGCGTTTTGAAATACACTTAAACTTAATTGGAATAGGTACCTATAAATTTTTATGGTGTTACCATAATTCTATAATTGTGGTATAAGTACTCAATATATTAACTTCTTTGTATTTTTGGTGTTGTCACATTCAAAATATATAATAAGCATTATACGATAAGTAATTATAATCTAACAGTTAATTGTTAACAGTATAGTTCAATAACAATAGAGTTCGTTTTCTAATATTCATATAGAATTATCTAGAAAGTGCAGTACACAAATAAGTTTTCAGCTGAAATTGATTGGAATTCGTTTGCCTTTACAGAGAGGTACACATCACCAGGTTCTCTAACAGTTAAGTTATACCTCAATTTGACGGTATTTAATATTTTAACTGGATCTCTTTTTAACATGCATTCTTTTATTGTGTAAAAATATCTCCATTCTACCGTACAACCTCCTTCGTGTGTTCTCCATATATCGTGACATTGGCGGACAAACGAAGAACAGAACAGACGTTACGTTAAAATCTAACTTGTTCTACTATTTTTACAGAATAACCTAGCATATTAAAATATGTCTCTTATTATTGATATTGCTAAAGTAGTATTTTATTTAGATAGTAATGTCAAAAAAGTACCTACATATAAACTCTATTCGCAGAGCATACAATTTCAATGAATTAAAATATCGTAATTCCAATGCACTGTAGCTGATTAGGAAGAAAATGACAACAAAAATTACAATTGTTTTTAGAAACGTGTAAAAATTTTAACGTTGTAATATTTGAACTTGCGCCTCTGGGAAACCGTCCAAGCGCCCTGACTGTTATGCCATACGTTCTTATCAAGGTACGTCGAAATTCTTACACTCTTGTTACAACTTATTTATGTTGCTAGCATCCTCTGTACCCTACAGACTGTCGGGAGATTTTTACAAATTACCGCTACCCAAAGATATCATATTGAACTTTAAGTAATTATCATTTGGCTAGAGAGCTATTTATTAAATGTTTTTAACATTTAAAAAAAAAACAATTTTTTTCACGTCCTGGAAAGAAAGCTTCCTAAGTAAATTTAATAGTTTTTAACATGTTAAAGTATTATTCTTAGGATTTTACTTCCTAAGTAAAGTAAGATCCTAAGAATAACATTTTAACATGATAAAAATTTACCTATGCTAGTATCAATGTTAACATTTGTATTTCTAACTACTTTTGGTATAAAGTATGTAATTTACAAATGAGACTAAATGGTGAGCATTGATAATATGTTGTACCGAAGTACAGTTCCCGCATTCCGATGAATGGTGAGCGGGCGTCGGCAGGGGGGGCGGGGGAGGCGGAGGGGTCGGGGAGGGGGGCGCCGCATGCCTGCGCGTGCGCCGCTACGACACTACTAACAATGGTTACAACAAATTCTAACAGGTGTCCACTTCACAACAATTTCGGTATAGCTAGCAGAAGCATATAAAATTGTGTACCTACCTTCTTGTATTACATACGCGGGTATATTTGATTTAATTTCAAATTTAGTTATATTCCTAATAGAGTTGCCTCTCCTATATGACAAAATATTTGTAAGCAGTCGGGTGGAAATGCTATCATCCAATAAATTCATTTATTTGAATCGACCTGACTTCTTAACTTAGTCGGTACAATCATCACCATTTGGAATATTGAGCATAGAAATGCCTCTAGATTCGATAACATCTTCCCCAAGCCCTACTTTGTCAAAGCTAAATTAGCATTTAGCCCCATATCCAAAGCTTCGTTAAATTTTATTTCAATTAAATAGAAATTTGTAAAGATTTGGTGTATCACAAGGCAGGTTAATAAATTAACCTTAGTACTAGGTGTTTATTCTTAAAGACAACTGCTATCGAACTCGTCACCGGTCACCCCCCTAATATTATTTAGTATAAATCACGCTTTACATTTACGAGAAATACATAAAAAAAATTGTTGTTTCTTAACATTAAAAAAATGCTATTTTTGTTAGACATTTTTTTTTCTACTAATTACCTTTGAAATGAAGGTCAAAATTGTTAAGAACACTAGTATTCTTATAGTGTTTACTGGAATGTTGATGGATGCAGTGCAATGTCATAAATGAGTCACGATGATCGCCGTACCGGTGGCCAGCAGTCAGCAGTCAGCATTAGATAGTGAGAACATGTTTTGTTGGAATGCGGATGCTTCCGAGAATTAACAGCTAAGCCATCTATTTGATCGGTCCCTTCCTATCGCGACTGTGTCACTGTCAAATCATATCGGTAAAGTCACTTTGATCTCCTATCCAATTTCAAAATTTAAAAATCCATATTAAAACAGCGGATTTTATTATACTTGATTATGCTGAATATTTTAGAGGTATCTATTATAAAAATATTTCTTTTAGTAACACCACCATCTCAATTGATTGTAAAGAATAATATCGGTGCAGTAGCACTGTAGTTGGGATTGGTACAGCCTTTGGCGAGTTGGGGGGCGGGCGGAGTGCGCGTGCGCGAGGCAGGTGCTCGCGCGCAGCCGGCCACCTCGTTACCGTCGCGAGAATTCCCTTCTACTTCAAATTACTGCTTATTTAGGGTTGTACAAGTGTTGCTCAGCATACATGGTATAATTGATCATTCGCCTGATGGCCCGATTACACTAATTTTATTCCATTTTTGGGTAATTACTGATTTTTGAATATACATTATAAAGACAGGTGCAATAGACTTAAACTATTGCGATAAGTCCAAAAAGATAAAGCTAAGTAAAATAGAAATGTATATAGTACATTTGATGCTCTATATATTTTTTGTAGGTAATTTTATTTGTGGTTGAATTTATAATTATTAATAAGTACCTACATATAGAACCGTAGTATATATGAATATAAGCTAAAATGTTATACATATGCACCTTCTGCGAAAATATACATTTTAAAAAGTGTAATGTCAACTTTCGACTATGATTTTAAACTTTAATAGTTATCTTTATATCATTATATTTGCAAATAAATGTACTTTAACACAAACAAAAGCCAGAAGCCAAAGCTATAGTTTATAAATACCTACTGATTACTACTAACTACACTACTGGACTAATACCACCAAAACATCCTGTAAATACTAGCCAGGGTCGACGGAGCTTTTTGTTTCACTATAAAAAGTTATGAAATCTCTAGGTAAAGCCCAGCCAAGTCAAAGGTTCCTTACAGCGATTTTTGTATTCATATAGTTAACTTTTATGTCGCAGTAAGGAACCTTAGACTTGGTGTGACTTTACCTACAGAATTTACTGTTTATAGAGAAACAAACAGGCCCGTCGAGACTTGGTAAATTTTTTATAGGATGTGTTTGGTGGGATTGTCCTTCTTTTTACAGAAAGCAATTTTTACCCATCACACTGAAAACTTTTCCATTTCTCTCACAGTTTAGACGAGCTTTTATGGTTCTTCATCAGTTACTCCAGAACTTCAATTTTTGTACATCAAAAGAAGTTTGGAATTTGGAGATACTGGTGTGAGCTTATATCTTATTAGAAGACGATCATTTAAAAGCTATACAACTATCCAGAGGTTCTCAAATAGGGGCACGAAAATACTCCAAAATAGTTTCAGAAAAGAATGGTACGACAGTGCTTTACCTTGTGGTAGTGTAACTATAGCAGTGTTACTGTTTTGTTATTATTATTTATTAGCTTCAAGCTGTATTCCACTGATAGCGGGGTAGGCAGAGGTAACCTGGGAACCCAGCATTAAGACACTTTTGTTCTTAACTTTCCGCCGAATTCAGGGGTCTTTACGTGTTGAGTGGCGGAAACCAACGCCGCGCTTTGACTCGACACCAGAGCGAAGAAATGGAAATATTGAATATTTCATTCCCTTCAGTGGCAACTGGGAACCGAACCTAGAACCTGTAGCGTTTACAGTCACACACCTGTGCCCCTGGGCCACGACTGGCCTGCTTTGCTGCTCTACATATTGAAAGTAACGACATGCCTCTTATTTAAAATGTAATTGACTAATTGGATTAGTAATTAATTTCTTAGTAGATATCTTGTAAACAGGTAAGTAACCACTTCTAATGACAGCACTCTTCATCTCTGCAATTAGCATTCAATATTTATATGGTCAACGTACTATTTATACGTTTTGACGGTAGACATGAGTCACTGGTGAAGTACTGGTGGAGCTTTCTGGCGAAGGTCATTTTTCAAATTCGATAAAAGAAAACATCTTGAGGCCAGTCTTAGCGCAGGGGCACAAGCGTGCGTGGTAAGAAAGGAAATTATATATTTAATATTTTCAATTCGTCGCTCTGGTGTCTGGCTCTGTCGAGAGTCGTCAGTCAACGCACAATGTCTCCAGAATTTAGGGGAAAGTCGAAATGTCTTAACATTAGGCTCCCTTTGCCTACTCAGCTACATGTATCCCACATAGAGAGAAGCTGAAAAAAAAACCGGTTAAGTGCGAGTCTGACTCGCAAATCGAGGCTTCCGTACTAATTTCAGGATGGTACTTCAGTGGAAAGTACAATTCTATGTAGGTGCCTATAATAAATATGTACATGTATATTTCGCGCAAATATTTCGTTATTGATTCTGTATTAATTCTCGATATGTTTTTTTAAAATATATAATTACCTAGTAGTTTTACAAAATTGTCTTAAAACTATTTTTATTAGAGTCTGTTGTGAGTTGTGATGTTATCATTTCTGTAAAGTCTTTATTCGTATAATGAGTTGACGTTTCCTGACGTAATTAGGGAAGTACGGAAACATATGTCTTACATATATGAATATTCACATTTTATAAATAGATACGGGTATGATAAAACTTGTGATATCTATTGAATATTTTTATATAAGTAGGGATACTAATTTACTTAATATGTCTCACAAGATGACCTCAATTTTGGGTATATATTTCAATTTTTAATACAGTTTTTGAACATTCAAATAAATATACAGAAGGGTTCGCAGAGGGAACCTATTGCTAAGACATTCCGGTTCCCTACTTACGCCGCATTCTGTAGGCGTTGCGGGTTGAGTGGTGGAACCCGACCCCGCGTTTTGCCCCTACACCAAAGCGAAGAAATGAAAATATGATTAGGTACTTTGTTTTATGGAGAATAATTATACAGTGATTATGACTGCAAAGTATAAGATACTGAAGGGAGAGTAAGTAAATGTGTCTGATAAAATGAAGTAAGTTCGAACAAAACGAAAGTGGAACAGGGTTTGTCAACATGGACTGTCAGCTGGCCCCAGCGATAGCGCTTATCGCTCGCGGGACATAGTCCGCTCATTCACAAGCCGCTCCATTCATGCTCCCGCTCCCGTCGTGGCGCAATCACCCAAAACCGTCTTTAAGACGTCGGTACAGGGTTCAGATTCGACTAGAGCCTCATAGCTGACTTGTGCCGAGGGGAGAGGGAGGGCGGTAATGTAGATCGAGGATATCACGGGGTCAGCGCGGATTGCAGGCGCCCGATAAACGACGACGGCGTCCGACTCTACAATAATACCAAATTGAAACAATCTTTCGATATTTTTAATATCGATTTTGACAATTTAATATTAGCTTGGTTTTTTTATTCATTTTCACTGTAGGTAATATTAATTTCATTGTTCTGTAATTTTTTTGTATGAACTTACGTATACCATTCGCTTGTTGCGTGTACGTGTATGTAGCTAGTAAATTTGATAAGAATTTACTATATGTGATGGAAGAATATTATATAGTTCTTGTATTTTTTTATACAACCACTCATAGTAGACACCCTAAAGTATTAAACGTATACGTCAAATATCTATTTCCTTTAGGTATGCTACAATAAAGACTGTTTCATTAACTTAGCTTTCATTACATATAATATAATTTACATAACAAAAGATATATATTTTAAGTTTAAATGGGTGATACATTAGTTTTTAGCTTACCTATTTATATTGAATAAGAGAATTACAAAATATGCAAATGTAATATATAAGCCAAAAAGAAAACTAACAGGAAAAACTTAATTTTGAATATTTCAAGCATAAGTAGGTACTTACATATATCTACTAATCTTTTTTTTTTACATATATTTCGGATACTCGCAGATAAACAAAAATAAAAAGTGTTTTACGGCGGTTAGTCATATTTCAATTGTTAAGTTACAAATAAATTGAGTCATGTTGTGAAATCATCATACAAAAATTAATAATCGATGATTATTTCTGGATGTATGGATTTCAGTCGGCGCCTCATGGGTTTCTCCCATGGACGCTTTAATACTACATTGTAAGTGTTGTGCACAAGTCACCATACTGCTATGACTACCTTATTTTCTAAGAATCTTGATATCTCATCAATCTCCAGTCTTATGACTCATCGACTGCATTGTAAATTTGTAATGTCCTTCCGAATATTTTACATCTATATATAATATAAGTGTATGTATTTTAACATTACCTATATTAATGTCCAAATTTAATTATTCTACTATATAGTTTCCTATTCAAGGGAAATCGGCTCCTTAAACGCCGGAATAAGATCTTGTTTTCTGTGGCCGTACAATCTCAACGCTTAATGAGAACGCATACTCCGATATATAAACAGTTTTGACCAGCAGCTGCGCAATAACTCTTATATGTGCGTAATTCTTTTATCTAATCTAATAGTTTTTCAACACATTTAGGGTTCCAATTTCCACCTGAAATTGTCATAATAGCTGAATAACCCGCCTTATAGCCATCTATTAGGTTCCTTTAAGCTCCTAAAAGATCGATGCCTGCGAGCATTACTTAAAAGATAAATAAATACATTATTTTTAAATAAGCTTTTTATAAATAAAATATAGGCGCCATCGCAGAAATCCTAACGAGTTATCAATGTAAACGATTTGTTTACACAGTTAACCGTAATCTTATCCGGTGACCTCTTTCGAGTCTCCCGTTTCGAAATTGTAAACGCTTGCATATGACGCCAGCAAATGCGCGATGGCGATGGCGGAGTGGCGCACCGATAGTGGGCTTCTCAAAAACATTGCCCTAATTTTATATTTGATACCAACAACTATTTATTACACTTAATAAAATTTTTAAATCATCTATCCTACCAAAACGTAAAAGTCCGCTATTTGTATGTGAGATGATTCTAATAATATTAAAAATTCCTTTAATTTTGCTATTTTAAAGAAATAAATAATAAATAAATATAATAAAAGTTACTACCAAAAAAAAAAACAAAATAATGATATCACAATTTTATTCTTTGGTAGATTGAAATATGTGGCGAGCGGGCGTCTTATCGGTGTCCTTATTACAAGTCGGCGGAAGCAACTCCGATCAGTTCATTCATGTTCTACGTATTTATTTAACGTAACTACCTACGCCGGCCGATAACATCTTCCAGGGACCCTTATTCTCTTATACGTATATATAATCTTGTTTGCACCCTGAAATCATATATCTAATAAGCAATTTAATTGTGATGTCTAATTTAATTGGTTTGGGTAAAATAGCTCTATTTTAAAATAATTAATTTTATTACGAGAAACGACGATTGAGGCAGTCGTGGTGCAGCGGCACAAGGCCAAAGGTGTGACTGTAACGCGACGGTTGTGGGTTCGATCCCCACTCGAGGAAGTGAAATATTTAATTATGTTTACGTTTCCATTTCTTCGCTCTGGCGTCGAGGCAAAGCGCCGAATCGAATTCTGCCACTCAACACGCAGTGCCTCCAGAATTCGGCAGAAAGTGGGGAACGGAGTGTCTTAACACTAGGTTCCCTCTGCCTATCCTGCTGTGTGCGGGATACAGCGTGAAGCTGATTTAATTTTAATTTTTGATTTATTACGACAATCTAAAGATTTGTAGAGCTACATGACACCCTACAAACGTTTGTAACAGTGTACAGATAAGGTATTTGTAATAAAAGCGTCGTTGTTTGCTTTCAACCGTCTCAAGGTGAGGAACGGAAGTAGCGAACGAGTGGGAGGGTACCTAGTTAATTGCCGGGTTTCGGGAGGTCGCCCGATAACCCGCGCCGGAAGCCGATAGCACTTTGATGTGGCGACCGACTCCCTACACCAAACTTGCCCCAACTCCTTGGATATGCTTCTCTAGTGCATGTGTAATAAAGACTACAATATGATAAATTTCTATTCTACATATTTTCCACCATAGTTAACGGCGCGTCGGAGTTCTAGATGTAGGTAAGTTTTATTATGCGGCCGATGGATTATTTTGTATAGGGGCGCGGGCGTAGGAAATATTATTAAAATGAATTATTTTCTAATTTCAAATTAGAATTTTCGAGAACTATGATTATAAATTTTAGAAAAATAATTTTAATTTAAATATTAAAGTTTATTATTTCATTAAACATTAGTTCCTCTCTGCTTTGATCCTTTTAACTACAATTACTTATATACCTATTGTTCTGTAGGTCTGGTCCTATTCGTCTGTCGTTGTTCTGTAAATTATTCTTTATTAAAACATTGTTTTTACCAAGTATGGATAACCCTCATTTGGAGCTAAATTCTAGACGTTCTACCAGTAATAATTGTCAGATTTTGTAACTTTACACAGATTATTATTGCAGCCATAACTAGAGAGCTATAGAGCGGTACACTTTCATCTGCCTAGGATGGCGTTATAAAACTATTACAACACTAACACACCACGTATGAACGATACATCTTTATAAATGACAATAAAACTAGCGGTATTTCGCATTTTACCCTTTGTTTATAAAATACATGAAATTCCTAATAATTTAAGATATCTATAGGTGCAAAAAGTTTAATAAATAGAAGATAGCACTTATATAAAGTAAGTAGATCAATTCAGTAAACAAATTTAACAGTTAATCAATATTAAGACAAATATATATAAAAAAATTGATACAATTGTATAAAAAAACATAGTTTAAGAAGATCAAATGTATGCAAAACAAAGGATATTAATACTCGTATAGCAGCGTCACGAAACTGCTGTGGAATTTGAGAGGCGATTAAAAATTGAGTTCATCTCTTTATTTACACAGTACTGACGTTATTCGGCAGATAAGTGAATGAATTGATTGCTTTGTCGAGTAAAAAAAAAATCAATTTGTGTCAACGAAAGTCAGGAGGACAAAGGTTGGCCGTTCTGTTATCGGGCTCCGTTACAGTTTCATTTTATTACTCAGCACCTCAATAAATTGGTTTCTAAACATCCGGCGACCTCTTCTAGGCTGGACAGGCCTCTTCGCTTTATGTTTACTTATTTTACTAATCGTGAATGTTTTACACCTTATTTATTTCTATGATTAATAAATGAAATATATGTATTATTTAAAACTGTTATTATTCTTTTTTCCGAAGTCAATTCAAACTTATCTTAAGTTCAAAAGTTATTCTCTTTGAACAATTTTTTTATATTTAAAAAAATTTACACTATTTAATTTATAAAATCGTAAACGTTAATTTTTATCGTCGTATTTGGCTGGCATAAATATAGAACTTTTATATTTCACAATTTGCTGGTTTTTCTCTATAAATACCCACAAAGAAGTTAGTAATATTATTACTGTAATAATTTGATCCAGTCTCGGGTTTTACTGCCTTCTCTAAAGACCGACCTATGCGTGAAATTCAAGGGTTGCACAACATTTTATCAAATTTAACGTAGGTATATAGAGCTGTCATTACTTCGATCAATAATAATGGGTGTTTGAAATATTTATGTTTTCAAACTATATTCTAATTAATATGAATATTGATGATATTTAACATATTTTACACTGAAATCTAATATATATTATACCTATATCAAAGTCCATTTAGAAAACATTCGAAAAGAGAAAAAATATATATTTTAAATGTTAAATTAAAAGGAACCCTTTGTTATCCGTCCGTCCTTCTATCTGTCTTTCAAGAGCCATACATTCAAGATCATTTACAGAGCCATCATTCACATAAATTCAACTCATACTACAGGTACTACTGCTCCTGGATTTCCTGAAAAAATAACATTTCTACATTTTATATCGCATTTCTATATATTTCTATAAGATATGGCTATTTGTATAGCAAAAAACACCTATTTCGACTCCTTAAAGGGAATCAAAATTAATAGGGTATTTTCGGTTGACCTAGAATTATGAAATTTGGCAGCTAGCATCTACAGGTAGTACTAGTTCAGGAAATAATCTAAAAACTATACATTTGTATTAAAATCCTAAAAAATAATAGCCTTAAAAGGGGAGCAAAATTTCTATACGAATCCCTCGGTGGGAGAGCCCGACTCGCGCTTGTCCGGTTTTTCATAAATGAATTAGTAGAAAGTAATACTTTTAGACAAGTTTATTTTGTAGGGTTCCGGGTCTTGCTATGTTGAAATTTCTATACGTTTTATAAAATTTTTCCTATCACTGTGGAACAATGTTTTAAAAATATTAAAAATAGTATAGTAACCTTTTTGATTTTTACGTTGTTTTTAAATGTCTAAGCTTTAAAAATAACGAAATTTGATTAAACATTTATAGACTACCTAAAAAAGCAGCTTCACACCTCTTAACGCAAAGTCTACCCTAGACAGATGGAATCCAACTGCTAAGACGCTCTGTTCTTCACTATCCGGAGAATTTTCAAGACACTGTGCCCTGACAGGCGGAATTCTACGCCGCGCTTTATTTATCAATTTGGAGAAATAAAAATAATTCATATAATTATTCACCAAGTGGGGATCAACAACCATCGCGTTTACAATCGCTGTGTTCCCTGAGCCCCGACTCACACAATAACAAAAAATAATGAGCCTTATAACATCCTCGTTTTTCAGGTAGTTGTCTTGGTGACGGTTTACAATTAGTCGATTACAATAATATATAATTAAGGCACGTCATAACACAGTGACAGCTGCGCAAGCGCTGGGCACTGCGTATGCGCAGGTGCTTTAATTTTTTTTGGCCAAAAAATCAAAAATAGAATAGAATAAATATTATATACTTATCATAATCCTGCAAAAGTATCTAAGCAAGCATGTATGTATACCATCGTACTTACCTACCTACTTTTTAATATTTTGTAATTGAAAGTGACAGCTTGTCAATAGTTTCTAAGCGTCACGAGAATATTGAGATTATGCATTTAAAGCACCTTACAGCATGTACGGCACATACGAGTACACCTCTGTCGTGACCAATACTTCTAAACTAAGAATGAAGTCCAAGAAAGAGTAAAGCGCTTCTTAAGCCGTTAGGCGAGGGAATTTTTTTATATTAAATTCAGAAATAAGAAGATTATCAACGAGCATACATAGAAAACTTGATGATGCTCTCTATTAGGTATATCATCTCTCCAATAATTAAATTTTTATGCAAATTGATATTCTTTTACTCTGTTCTTTTTTATTCTTCTTCAGTATCGTTTATATTCATAAGATTTTGTGGACAGAGTTCTTATGAAAGTAAAAGCATTAATGTTGCTTGTTAAAGAAAATATTAATATAATCATAGGATAATTGAAATTTAAGGTAATCTAACTACCTACCTAATGGTTAATATCATTCTCCATTTCCTTTTAATTACATATATTACTATTGGTCTGAATCAGAATTTGATGTTTGATGTACTTAAATTAACTTTCTTAATTAGATTTCAGACGAGTTTAATTTTAAACTTTTGAATAAGTAACTTTATTTCTATAAAAAAAATTGATCGGCAAAAATCTCTCTTACCTACTTGTTTGTCCCTATAAATAGTTAGTACTTAACTTTTTATAAGTAATATAAATTACGCTTTTTATGCGGTATTTTTCTTAAACCAATTAAAAGACAAGTAGTAAATTAAGTAAGTAAATTTATTGAGTATATCCAAAAATTTTAAAGACTGGGGCCTAAAATAGGGGGATTGAGCTCAGAAATAAATATAACACCTGCTTTCCGGTCCGTTGGAAAAGTAGAGATATTTATATAAATAGATATTTTATTTGTGTGTAGTTTTATTTTGCCCGTTGTCGGCTGTGAGTGGTTTACTTTTATAAAGATTTTAAGGAAATTCAGAAAATAAAGTGACTCACTAAGAGCTGCTGAACTAAAAAGGTAAAAGCTAGTTTGAAATATATTTTTAAGCATATTTTGTTGATGCCTAATTAATATAATCTAGTAATATATTTTAATAATTATTTACACACTTAAGAGGCATTTAGTAATTATTTTATATTTATTTAATGAAATGTCATATTACAAGAGTAGAGTTTCTGTACAGTTCGCTCTATGACTTTAAACTTAAATATTGGTCCTAGCAATACCTGTAGTCAACGATGCTAATTATATTCTTATCCCGTCCAGGCCATATTTTTGTTTTACCTTAGAATGACAATTTTTCGCTTAGCTCGCAAGCATTCGCTTAGCGTTTAGCTTTCTTGTTAGACAAATTCGTAGGGTGTAAAACTATATTACTTACCTACATATACTTTGGATATTTAAATTTGAAATGACGCGAAATATAAGGGAAACAGTTTCTATATTATTATTAAAGAACAATAAATGGTAGATAAAATAAATATAAGCAGGTCCTGTAACTCAAAATAATTTGGTACCTATCAAAGTCGGTACAATTACCTTTAATACTTTCAAATATCTTTGTTTATTTTTTTTTTAAATTGTTTTGATTAATTTTTTATTTTTATATTATATTTTTTTAATTTTTAAAAATAAGAAAATTTTTAATATTTTTCCTATAACAAATAAATAAATATTAAAAATAAATAATACAAAAATAATACAAAAATAAAGTAAAATAAAATGAAGTGATAAGGTAAGGTAAAGTCGGCGGGGCGCGGCCCGCTGCCGGCCAATGGGCGCACGCCGCCCGCGCCGCCGCCGCGCGCTCTCCCTAGCTATAAACACACGTCTCTCGCCCCAAACATGAGCTTTTTATGCAACTTTAGGGTTTGAGCTTCCCCGCGCATGCTATTCCATTGGACTGCAGCGATAGTCTACTCTCAATTCTATACTGAACTCTGAAAAAAAATTACTACAACACTACCTCGAATGAGAAGCCCTGTGAACTTCAATAATATTTTTCTATTTATTCTTCGAAATTATTCAAATTAATATTACTTTTTTAACATCGTCTAGATAAGCGCTTTCATATAGATTCGATAAGAATTATATATTTGCAGAAAATAGTCGTCCAAAAATTATTAAAATTCGAGTGACGTTATCACTACTAATTCTGCGCTCAAAACAAATAATTATAATTTTATATCATATTTTTTAAGTTTTAATGTTGTAAAAATATTTCGAGTTATCTATTTAAATAATATTAATTGATTTTAGAGTAAAAGAGGTGACGCGCCGGTCCCGCCCAGGCAGCGAGCACAGGCGCGGGTGTGGCGGCTTCCAAGCGCCCCTCGCTTTACTGCGCTAAGTAAAAAAATATTGTCTCATACTAAATATTTTACTTTCATTGGATAGGCGCAAGCATAACTATTGTGTTTATTAGTAAAAACATCAAATATTATATTTAATATGAGAAGGAAAATTGTTAAAATTTTTCCGATAGCGCTGCAGTTCTGACGTCAAGAGAGCCGCTCTGGCTGCCATTGAATATATGTAGAGTCGTTATAATTACTTTAAATCTGTAACAGTTTATTAATTATATAGTATTTAAATTTAAAAAAAACAAATTCACTAAGAAACATATTATTTAGTTAATCCATAGAGGTAGCGGCCCGCCTCGTCGTAGGTAGAGCTGTTTCGAGAAAGATGCCCCTATTCCGAGAATTGTTAAAATCGTCACTCTGAATGCATTTTGTAGATAACATTTAAACGGTAAAAATATGTTAAATTCGTGCGGGACTGCACAGTGCGCGTATCCCACGGTTGTAAGGCGTCTACGTAAATTCCATTGAATATGTAATTGAATTTTATATACTTATTAAGTTGTAGATGCTATGGATGATCGAAATATATAGGCCAAGAAGTTTTTTTTTATTTTTACTCGATCGTCCCTAAGGATATATTTTTAAAAAGTATTTTACGTGTATTGAAAGAAAAACTATTAACATTACTTTACGTGAAATGTTACAGGCATACTAATACCTATTTAATAATTTTGAAGTAGGTACCTATATAAAATAGGTACAAAATTTTTTTTTATGAAACTAACTCAGAAAGTCACAAAAAACCAATAGAAAATAAATACCTATGGGAATATGTTAAAACGAATCGCCTTTTACATAGTTAATACTAAGCTAAATGCCATAAAGACCCTTAAATTCTTACCCATAATTTTTCAATGAATGTGAACGTCTTAAGGTGCCTAGAATTTTTATGATAAGAATTATTATATTAAATATGATTATTTTTTTCAGTAGGTTAAATAACAATTTAATTCTATATAATAACATATTCTGGACGTAACTATCTAATTGTAACATATAGTTTTGGATTAAAATCACGCAAGTATGATGATATTTATTAGTAAGTATAAATTTAATATTTTCTGGTCTCTTTAGAAAAAAAATTATGCTAGAAGGAAGTAAAAATTTGCACCCCGTATTCTTTGTTCCCAGATAAAAGCTATTTATATTATCTAAAAATAAGAATATTTAGAAATTGCACATTGTACCCATATATTATTTTATATTAAGATAATATAAAAATAATTCTGAGTCGTAAATCAATTATTATTAATTTTAAAATTAACCAATCTGTTGATATGTACCTAAATAAAACTGTTACTGATCGCTACCTGTACATGGAAAATTTATTATAAGGAGAAAGTCTATTATTAGGGGCACTTCACAATGTAATAGAACTAAAAACAATGTTTTTTAGAATTTTTGTATATTTATCTGTTTGTGTGTTTTTGCGCGCTAATCTCAGAAAAGGCTAAACTGATTTAAATGAAATTTTAATCATTGTATTTTTTCAAAGCTCCCTTAACATTTATTGTTTGTTGTATTCCAATCGGTTCATAAATAAAAAAGATATATCAATACAAAGTTTTCGACACAATTGCTACAAAATAAATGTTTTAATTGGTTGAAACTTTATTTCATTCAATCAATTGCATTATCTACTTTTAAAATAATAATATTAATAGAACACGGAATTAATTCAGATTATTACACAAATAATTGCATAGTTCAAACGGGCGAAGCCGCGGGCGGTTCCCTAGTATTAAATAAATTTAAATTAGCTAATCTATTTGTATTTTTTTTAAGTCAAAGTCAAATAATTTTATTCAAAATAAGAAGTTTCTTGAACGTCAAATAATTTACCACCAGTTCACCGGTCGTAAATTGGCATATATTATACAATAAATTTTAAAAAAGGTTAGGTATGAACAATTCATTATTTATTAATCATTACAATGATCAATAAAATATATTTTTATACAATTAGATTTTTTAAGCAACTATAACATAAAGCGCACGCAGTAGTATTCAGGATATTCACTACAAATAGACAATCTGTACCTACATATATTATGCAGAATTATTTTTTAGTTGAATTGTTAATTATTATTTATATATAAAGACAAAAAAATAGAGTGTAAAATATCCACCCTTGTATTATTTTTTAATGAATGGAACACAATTAGGCAGAGCTATACACTGTCACATAGAAACTACTGCAAGTATACCTAAGATAGTAAGTTTGTATTGCAATTACTGAAATTATATTTATTTAAAATACAATTTATTCGTCGCTGGATGTCTAATTAAGTAAAAGCTTCATTATTGTCCTTGGTTTCCCCGAGGGAAGCGAAGGGCGGAAATAGAGTAACGCACACGTGTGCCCCATGCGCCGATAACGATGCTATTTTTCTACTACCGACATTCACTCGTCGATGGCGATACCATAGACCTTATTTCAAACGCACAGCCACCAATATTCCTTACTAATCCTCACTCAGCCATTTAAAAACGTCGTACTTAGTGTTATAGCGTAGGGAAATATATATTTCTTGTATCCAGGTGAGTACAGGAAAATGATACCGTTAGCCAGGAGTGGCACGTGGAAGTTCCGAGTAATGTACGAGTAAGTCGTTGTGGCAATTACAACTGCTGACGCAAACGCCCGCGTTCGCGCCGACGCCATGCTGGACTCAAATATAACCTACTTAGTTAACACAACGTACTGTTCGGATCATGTTTTTCCTTATTAACTTATTTATTTTTATATAAATAATGTATATTATAAACGAGTAATACCAATTAACTGATAAATGGGTATCGGTACGTTTGAAAGCGGAAGTTAGAAATGTTATCGTAGCTAAGTTATATAGTATTCTTAATTTTATTAGATAGTTTTTTTTAAATCACCATGATCGTTCTACTTATAGAGTAGGTATGTACGTATGCATTTGAAATACAAAGAAGCAGCTTTAAGAAATATGTAGGTAAATAAGCAAGACTAGTTTGTCTAGTAGTTTATTCTTGTTGTAATAAATAAATAAATCAAATAAATTAGCTTCAAACTGTATCCCGCGCACACAGGGTAGGCAAAGGGAACCTAGTGTTAAGATACTCCGTTCCCCACTTTCTATGTTTTTAGTATAAGTAGCCACTGTCTTCGCCTGTAGTAGAGGCAGCCTCTGGATGTCAACGTCAAAACTATAAGAAGACCATAAAGTTTCAGTTTTGGAATAGATTTGCTAAAATAATTTCTAGATTGACCGCATACATAGCAATGATTTTGTGAGCTAGATTTAGTGTATCGACGTTTATCTACAAGATAAACGCTATATACAATACCTAAACTTTTCATACTAAATGATTAGAAAATCAGTATATCATTTGCTATCTATCGGGAGTTAATAAAAGATAAGAAATAGTTGTAGGTATTAGGATTTTACCTATTTACAAAAAATATACATTAATGTAAAGGTAGGTAATTGCTTTATTTTCTTTATAGTTTTTGTTATATTACAAATATATAAGTTATTCTAAAGTTTTGTACACATTTGAGATCAATATGGTGCTAGAGTCTTAAAAAAAACCACTTTAGCAGAAATAGTAAGAGTTATATCTAAATTGCCACCTAATAAACTTTATAAAATAAAACACTGACGTGGTAGTAGCAACGAGCGACCGAACAACGCATAGTCATTGTTTAAAAATAGACCAAAAACCATAATTAAAATTATGATTAACAAATATAGGTATGTTTCAAATAAATATAACTTTTAAACCTAAGTTAGACATTTATAAATCTGAAACCTAGTTCAGATAATTAAAAGGTATAGTATATTTTTTCGTATTAAATCATTTAGTAATTGGTACTAAAGTATGAGCGCGTCGACTGCCTACTTGGGGCCGTCGGGGTGCCACGTACTGACGGGCACGCCTCCGCCAACCATCTCTACAACCCTGCGTGTGTATACTTACCGATAACCTAATTTTAAGTAGAATAAAAGATTTTTTCGAATTAATTATTATTGTTATTAAAGTATTAACTTAGGAATAAAATCATTAGATTTTTTTTATAAATTATTATAAAATATATGGTATGTTTCACACAAAAGAAAACTTTATATATCAAAAGTTATATACGATATACGTATTTAATAATGGGTGCCTGAAATTATACATTGCTTGGTAAGAAATAAAGGTTGAGTTTAACACAACGAGCAATGCATTTAAAAACGTAGATAGTGGTATATCGCGCGCTAGTGTGTGTGAGTGTGCGCAGGCGCAAGTGTGCCGTTTGTTATATTCACACCGCGTACATGTGTGCGCGACATTACACTAGTGTGCGTGCAGCCCACCAACGAGGTTATCAATCTTTAATGAGTCGCTTATTATTACTATTTAAAAAAAATATGCGTTTGCCCACCTCTTTTATGCATCTATTCTAAAAAATTAGACAAATAGCAAATTGAAGTTAAAATAAAGGATAAAAATAATGAACGCCATAGCTAGATGAATGACGTCGGCTATTCTCCTAATCAGTACAAGTATGTTTCTATTAATTAGCAAGTATATTTAATTGTATGTAAGTGATTAACATTTATAAAATTAACTCTCGCATTTAAAATGAATATGGCACGCAGTTGATTTGTTACGGTTGCTTTACTTGATCTAAATAACGGTAGTTGTAGTCGTCACGTTAATACGGGCTTGGGGACCAACAGGTACGAAAATAACTTTTGAGTACGAATAACTAGTATTGTATATTAAAATAAAACACTTGTTTGTATTTGGTACGTAATGTTATATATATTAGTCTTTTAAAATTTCGTGCTAAGGTAGATGCTCATTATGCCAGAGCTATTCTATAGTTTTCATTGGTTATTTAACTATTATTAATTATTATACTATAATAAAGCCTTTTTGATTGGTGAGCTGTGCGGAAACCATCAAAAACATGCTCATCGTGTATTTTTACAAAAAATATTCCTTTCTAAATTGTTTAGTTTGAAGAAAGTTAGAAGATATTACGTAACTTTTGGGTCGTATTTTAAGAAGAACGTGACCTAATGCAACAATGTTTGTAGAGTTCTAATTAGATAACATATTAAGTATGTCCTGTTTTAAATTTTATTTCAGTTGATGCAAGCGTACAAGATAGATGGATCTGTTTCCATTTCATTTTTTCATTAACTTTGTTTCCATTCTCTTTTTAGAGAATCAAATATTTCCAGTTATTAAATTTAAAGTATTGATATCCAAACATATACAATCTAAGTATCATCAAATAGGTACAGCTATTGTCGCTATAATTTTCTATCAGTAAGAGTTACCTGCAATAATAAAGAATACATAATTTTTTTTATAAATGTGCTAAAATATGCATTTCATAAAATTACATTTACATGTAAATTAGTAAAAATATGGAAATACGAAGCGATGCCTAAAAATAATCGATGTGCAATTTGGATGTGCAGTTTGGGCTGGTATCGGGCGGCGCGGTGGCGCGGTGGCGCGGAGGCGAGGTGGTGGTGGCTCGGCTCGACGGCCGGCGCAGGAATGCAACAGGTAACCGATTCCAGGAAGGCCGCGGCCCGTTACCGTGCCGAATATCTCCGGCAGTCAAACGCGCCGACAAGTGCGGCGGCCACTTGCGACAACACCGTGCGATGCACCGGACACCCGCCCCCCGCTCCCCTCGCCTCCAGCACGCTACCCCCGCCTTCCCCCACAGCCCCCCGCGCCGCTGCATTCCAAGCGACATTGAGTTAGAAACCAGTCGAGCGATCCCACCGCATTCTATCTGCACCATCCGGACCTTCTTCACCTAAAATTCATCTCTTGTATACACTGACACGATTTCCACGAATGCAAGTATAATCATTTTTTTCGATTGATCCATTCCCGTAACTTGTAGCCCTAATTTGAAAAATGTATGCATAGCGTTTGTGATTATTAAATAATATGTTCTGCTAGTC
This sequence comes from Heliconius cydno galanthus, assembly GCA_036379175.1. Lineage (NCBI taxonomy): Eukaryota > Metazoa > Arthropoda > Insecta > Lepidoptera > Nymphalidae > Heliconius > Heliconius cydno. Next base: position 229,111 of record JAKRZM010001331.1, read on the forward strand.
TAATTTCTTATTAGCACAAAGTATATTATAATGAAATTTATCCACAATTTGACTCTAATGTATACCATTTAACTAATTGGCTAGAGACCAGCATCTCTTAATTTACAACCTTCATATGCCATTCTATATTGCACCATTTCAACCAAATTATTGCCTATTCAGCCCCTATGTCGCCGTTGACAGCACAATTGCTAGATTCTCATGTGAAGTTAACAGTTTAAGTATGGGGCGCACCCTCACCCCAGTCCTGCGCACGCGCACCTCTCTAATTCTATAAATAAATAACTTCATTCAAACGGTATGATGTTATACATCTGGAAAGCAACTTATCTTACCACTATTTCCTGTCACATTTGAAGATATGGCTATAGATATCTTAATTATTTATGTGTATTACTTGATTTCCGAAGTATTACGTAATGTTTGGATCATATTTTAAATAATTAATCTTTATGATTTCTATAGAAGAAAGAAAGTTAGTTATATTCTATATCGACTTCTTAAAATAATTATCAATATTCAAACCCCGAAAAGACGATCATCTACCCATTTTAAGTATATTCAGTAGATACACATACGTTCATCATCATCAGACTGTCCTCGTCCACTGCTGGACATAGGCCTCTCCAATAGCACGCCACTGAGCTCGATCTTCAGCTCTTCGCATCCAGCCGTTGCCCGCCACTTTGCGGATATCGTCACCCCATCTAGCTGGAGGACGTCCTACATTACGCTTGCCGAGTCGTGGTCTCCACTCTAGAACGCGCTTACCTCAACGATCATCGGCCAACACATACGTTACACTTCCATAAAGTTCTTAAAATTTTAATTATATATATATTTTTTAAATAGAATATATATTTAATATATGGGTATTAGGGAACCTAGAAAATTATCGTACGCATTTTAAAGTGGAGTATAAAAAAAGAATCCGTCTACTAATGGTATGGTAAGTTCATTCATAACTGTGACTTGGATGCTTTAGCGGGGCAAAAAATATTGGGAAGTTTAGGCTCAAATGTGTCCCCTAATACTCACGAAGGACTCGCGAGAAACTCGTAATGACAGATGACTCCTTCAAGTTCCGACAAACAGATGTTGTTGTTCCTATGGTGAAATAGTTATTTTAATAGAAAAATTATAAATGATCTGATCAGGAGTTCATGAGGTGCTCCTAAAAATGTATTTGATCCAGCTCGGAGTCTCGTCAGTTGATACTATGTGACTTCCTTTAGAAGCAAAAAGGAACGTGATAGTAAAATAAAACAATCTATCCTTCAACATATTGATACGAGTATGTTATGTTTATTTAGTAGTCCTACAACTTAGACAAGACTACAGATGGACATATCAATTATTATATCAAATCAGCTTCACGCTGTATCCCGCACGCAGGAGGGTAGGCAGAGGGAACCTAGTGTTAAGACACTCCGTTCCCCACTTTCTGAATTCTGGAATTTCCGAATTCTGGAATTATTATACTTATATCTATCTATACGAGTGTACGTAAAAACATTAATTGAGCTACTCAACCTTACGATGTCTCACTCAATGACAGTAGTAGCTTTACATAATATCAACATGATGCCCAAGAAACAGAGAAAGGCACATTGAATATTACTACTTAAGTAATTGTGACAAAATGTAGTTCTTTGTAATGAACCAAAAGGACAAAAAAGGGCAACCATATGCTCCATGTGACGATTCCAAACCGGAAATACAAAGATATATTTTAAGCCGAGCGCCCCCTGCGACGCTTCTCAATCATCCACTAATAAGCAAGAAAGTAATCTAGACAAAAGTTTAAAATTAGACGGCTAGGAATAGATCGAAAGGTGAGCTTCAGCGCGGCGGCCTCACGAGACGGAAATACACGCGTGGCGTCGTCGCCCGCCCGCCGCTGACGCCNGAAAATTATCGTACGCATTTTAAAGTGGAGAGTAAAAAAACGGTCTACTAATGGTTTGGTAAGTTCATTCATAACTGTGACTTGGATGCTTTAACGGGGCAAAAAATATTGGGAAGTTTGGGCTCAAATGTGTCCCCTAATGCTCACGAAGGACTCGCGAGAAACTCGTAATGATAGATGACTCCTTCAAGTTCCGACAAGCAGATGTTGCTGCTCCTATGGTGAAATAGTTGTTTATAATTCAAAAAATATAATAAATAATAGAAAAATTATACATGATCTAACCAGGAGTTGATGTGGTGCTCCTAAATATGTATTTGATCCAGCTCTGAGTCTCGTCAGTTGATACTATTAGACTTCCGTTAGAAGCAAAAAGGAACGTGATAGTAAAATAAAACAATCTCTCCTTGATGCGAGTATGTTATGTTTATTTAGTAGTCCTACAACTTAGACAACACTACAGATGGACATATCAATTATTATATCAAATCAGCTTCACGCTGTATCCCGCACATAGCAGGGTAGGCAGACGGAACCTAGTGTTAAGACACTCCGTTCCCCACTTTCTGCCGAATTCTGGAGGCATTGCGTTTTATTTTATTTTTGATTTTTGATTATTATATTCATATCTATCTATACGAGTGTACGTAAAAACATGAATTGAGCTACTCAACCTTACGATGTCTCACTCAATGACAGTAGTAGCTTTACATAATATCAACATGATGCCCAAGAAACAGAGAAAGTCACGTTGAATATTACTACTGAAGTAATTGTGACAAAATGTAGTTCTTTGTAATAAACGAAAAGGACAAAAAAGGGCAACCATATGCTCCATGTGACGATTTTAAACCGGAAATACAAAGATATATTTTGAGCCGAGCGCCCCCTGCGACGCTTCTCAATCATCCACTAATAAGCAAGAAAGTAATCTAGACAAAAGTTTAAAATTAGACGGCTAGGAATAGATCGAAAGGTGAGCTTCAGCGCGGCGGCCTCACGAGACGGAAATACACGCGTGGCGTCGTCGCCCGCCCGCCGCTGACGCCGGGCTGCTGCCGGCTGCGGGCACCCAAACACCCAAACACCCATTGTGGAACACCTACGCAGTCCAATACAAATATGACCGTGTTCTCTTTTATCTAATGCTTATTGATCATTGGGTATATTTTGCAGTTTAAGCTTAAATTTTTAAAATTACAAAAAAATGTCTTTGCGGTGGACGTACTGCCAGTCAATCAGTTCGTGTATAGGTAGATACTATAAAGATAATGTAGACATTAAATTGATAGCTCTCATACGTCCTATTCGAGGAGACAACTCGCGTGAGTAGAATATCTTACAATAGAATTGAGGTTATCGTCACTGTATCCGGGTATTCTTAGTTAATTTTCAGAGTTTACTACACTTTTTAAAGGATTGGTCGTTTACAGAATTCTTAAAAGAAATATAAGTTTCAGTTTTTGACCGATGTTTATATTTCAAATAAGGTCATTGATAAATGTCGATGTAAGTTAAGGAAGTTACATCTTATAGAACAGCTTCAGCGAAAGACTCAAAAGTTATGCAATTAATTAAATAATGTTTTATTGTGCGATCCTTTTAACTTTAAATTTAAATAAAGATTTTTAAGACCTAAAGCTATTCTTTGCTATTCTTCGTCGATCTACTAGATTTTATTAAAGATATTTGTATAAGCTTCTGGTAAAGCTTATTGTTGCTAATGATGTTTCATAACAACATTTCAAAAAGTTGCAAGACATGCTTAAAAAGACCAATCATCCGAATACCCGATTTATAAAGTAGGCACTAACATTTATACCTATAGACATTTAAATATCCTCTTGAAATCTATCCAAGCGCCCCTAGCCAATTAAGCTAAACAAATAACATGTCACGCAGTAGTCATTTGTGGTGGGTAGTAAATTGTTAGAATCTCCCTCTTTTTTTCCGAATATAAGGTTAATGCTGTTAGCCCTATTGGCTTTTACAGCGACATCGGGTAGGGAAGAGAGTACTCTATCCCTGAAGAAATGCAAGCACTAAGTGGCTGCCTGTGAGGAAGTCGATGGTTGTAAGGGCTCGGCTTGCGCCCGTCGAGCAGACTGGGATTTCACCTTGCTCCGGTGGGGTCGCACATTCGGATCGCCTTATTGTGTATATTCGTTGTAGAATCTCCCTACAAAGATTGGCAAAAAAAATTGTAAGAACAATATAAGAATTACGACGTGGCTTTACAAAAAGCCCAAAAAATATTCATCTTAGGCTAACGAGAGACGAAGAGGCGCAAGTTTTGACAATAATAATTGCTTTATTACATAAATACTTTATAACATTTTAATAAAGGAGTATTTTTCGTTGACTAGACGGACGTCCGGTTCCGACGTGCGATTACACATACGCGTGCCCGATTGCGGATTTCCATCGGATATCCATAAGTCGTGTGGATAGCGCACGACTTTCGATACTTTCTAGCTAAAATATAAATAATATACTATTTGTTAAAAAAACGGTCAAGTGCGAGTGTGATTCGCACATCGATGGTTCCGTGAAAATTTCAGAATGATAGTACAACTTATAAAAGTTGACAAATTTAAGTTTGCGGGCATACCTACGCCTGCATACATTTTAATAAGTTTTCACTTTTTAAACATTTTTCATGCCAAATTTCAGACCTCATTATCTAGGTAGAATTGTTAACTCAAAGTAGGTAGGCAAAGTAGAACCCTGCAGGCTTGGACAAATTTCATACAAATGATGAAATGGATTCTACGCCACTCTACCATTTGAATTTCAATTTGGACTCAATGAAATATTTAGTAAGTCTTAAATAGGTGTCCTTGGGTTAATTTGAGAGAAGCTTTATTATTTCAGATATGTCAATTTTTTATTAAACTCTCTAAGTATTCGTGCATCGTTCTCTATTATTTTATATTAATGTTTGTTATGCATGTTATTTTATAATATTATTTTCTTAAAGTCATGTAGGTAACATTTGAGCATATTTCGTTGATGCTTATGGTGTTATAGCATAATTATACTAAATTCGTTTTTATCATTATTAAAATTATTTATTTGTTCGCTAAAAGAGAAACTGCTTAAAGATAAAATGATAGAGCGTATAATGGTTGCAGTTAACCTATTTCTGTAAATTAGAATGGTTCATAAATTATATTTAATTACTGGAAATACAAATTATTTACCTTTCCTGAATATTTAAATTTCATAATAAATATCATAAAGTACTTTAAATAACAAATATTGAATAGTTTATTTTTTTCAAATTAAAGTATTTTCATTATAATTATTTAAAAATATATATTAAACAATACTATGTATAAGCAAGCCGTAATGCGTATTACCTGTCCTTCAAAGTCTGTGTCGTGTTTCAGCTCAGGGATACCTACTGCGTCATTTCGTACAAGTTTTACTATCGCCCTCTGGTGAATGATTTTCGCGCTATAATAAATTAGATTTTCTTTCTTTAATTTTAATTTATACCTATTCATATACTATAAAAACATACATTAAAAAAATATGGAGGGAATTGAGATTTTTAATATGATACGCTTCCTAATAGGTATATAAAAATTTTTCTTGTTGTCTGTATAGTTAACATTTTTACAATAGAAATGGCTGAAAATAATACCATATTTTTTTATTTTAAAAGGGTTTGCATGGTAAAAGGCAAGTCTTATATATTTCAAAAGCGACTAAGCTTCTTAAATATATTCATCTATCAGTTACAATATAAAGTTATACAAAATTACGTTTTACAATAGATCCTTATTATAATCGCATTCGTGAAGAATAACTTAGCCACGAGGAAATAAAGTCTATTTTCGCGTGCGCCCGCGACAGATGAATGAGACGCACAGACGGAGTGTGACTATATCCATATTTTTACATAATAAAGTTTGCCTTAGGTTTTGTAATTGTATTTTACTTGGTGTCTGCGTTTATTTACGTATATAATATACAAATAAATGTATTACATATCTTACAAGAGTATTGTGTATTTAAATTTCTTTTAAAAGAACAAATAACTTATTAAAATATATTTAAATTCAATTAGGTACGGAATGGGGGGCGCACTCAGCACTGTAGGTATTGAGCAATATGAGCATTGAGCATCCCGCATAGAAAAGCAGCCCATTGTTCTAGCGACAGCGTTAATCTATTCCAAGTGGCGCATGAAATTTAAAGTATTCTGTTCTCACGGAAACCGACACAAAAGGTACGATATTGAAAATGTAAGTCAAGGATGAATTGAACGCCGATGTCTGACTCCGTACCGTGGGAGTCCTCGCCGCCTCTCCGCCTCCTCGCCTCCTCGCCTCCTCGCCGCCGGCCGCGTGACGCTACATGAATGATTCTGAAATAGAAAAATGTTCACCCACTGAACTAAACACTGTCGTAAAGACGTGATTGATGGCCCGAAGAGAGTTCAGCCGCCCGCTCTCGGGCGCCGCCGCCGCCGTGCTCTTGTACTGGCTTTAAACTTAATTTCATATTTTAAACCTTCCCCTTTCAGAATATTAATTTATTACGGTATCTATAGTAATTACACTCTTACAGTTAGAGAGCATAAAGTAAAGTTGTATTAACAATACTTTGTTTTTATCCATATACATTTTAGTATACTCTTTCTCTACAAAATAAGAAGATAAAAACATTTTTATAACCAGCGATTAGAAGACGTCATCAAAAACATGATATAGAAATTCTTAGTAAAGTTGAATCAATTATAACGATAACAACAAGACGTAGGGGGAGTCAGAGGAGGTCATTGAGGGGCCGTTGCGAGGGTTGTACGGCGGGGAGCAGGGTAAAGGGAGAGGGCCGAGGGGAGCAGCCGGGAGCAGGAATATTCAAAGCGTGAGAACGCCGCGCGACCCGCATGCCGCGACTCCACATATCTCACGCGCGAACTATTCGTGTTGCCTGTCAAATTTCGACTCTAACTATTAGAGAATAAAAGTGATATTGGTTCCTGTGGTGTTTGTGGTTATCGCGCAGAACGTTCGAGGACAATACTTTTCTAGTTTAGGTACGGCTGGCATTGGCCCGGATACCATCGATGAGCGTGCACGTCCACGAGCACACTGACAACAACTATCTGACTACCACTGCAACTCTGAAAAATTATACCATACCTTACTTATTTACTTCTACAGACAGATATTTAGTAGATAGCGTATCAATTTTACGAAATACGTAGCATGTGGCAATGTAACACAAGGCTACCAGCGCGCCGTGCAAAACTTTAACATAGATAGAAAATATTATATGGAACTACTTATTATTTAAATAGCTTATTGTCTTGATCCAAAGTAATCGTCTTGATGCCTGATCTACCGCAAATATGAAACGTAGATACTGCTCGTATGGCTGGGTAAAGGTCGATGTCAAAAATTAAGTCTACGTTAATGGTCCTTGTAATATAGGGCCATATTTGTACGATGAAGGGGTGGGCGTGTCGTTAAATAACTTCTGGCTGCAGTTTTGAACGGATTTTATTTCTGTAGATAGCTCAAGAAGGGTTAGGACTAGGGAGGGAGGTATTCTGAGAATAAGAAAGTTAAACGTATGAATCGAATTGAGTTCATGTCACGACAGTTGCGACACGGTCGCTTCACCTTGAGCATTAGACGCATCCTAAATATAGACATCGGATAACGTATTCGAAGTAACAATGCAATACCGATACTAATGTACTTGTGACTTTAAGATGGTCTGCAATCGGTTAGCATGCTCGAAAATTTGGGAAATTTTCCAGCAGGGAAGAGGGGGTCAGGGGTAGAGGGCGCGCGCGGGGGCCGGGGTCGGTTTCGGCGGGGCCGGCGGGCGTCGACCTCGTGAAAGGCGCGCGGCGGCGGATCCGCGCCCGCACCCGAGAAAG
>JAKRZM010001331.1:237357-263441 GCA_036379175.1 Heliconius cydno galanthus
CACCGCCACCGCCGCCGCGCGCGCCTCCCCCCCACCACCACCGCCGCACCCCCGCGCCCACCCGCGCGCCTCGTGACGTCACCGTTGCACTCCTCATTATCGCCTCTCGCCTGCTAGAGCGCTCTCACACTGCGCTACAATTATACCAGACATGTGGCACAGTTAGAGTGTATGTACATACATACATACATACATACATACATACGCGGCACGCGGAGTCACCTCGCGTCACCGGAGTGCTCGCCTTAGTGCCTACTGCCTAGTGCCTACCTATCTAACGAGTCAGGCGAAGGTGACTAATGGCTTACATATCACATATTTTCAAATTAAAAATAAATAAATTTAAATAGAGACTTGGAGCCTCTACTAAGTCCGTTTGTTCCATGGCGTAGTTAGAGTGGGACCCTTCTAAATATTATGTTTAATATACATTCATTGACGTTAGCCGTTCGATTTATCACAATTAAGAGCCCCGATAAATTTGATATCCTTAATAGAAGAGGCATATGCCTATTGTTACTCAATTTAAATATAAATGACATGGATAAATGGATCGCTTTTCTATTTACATTATAATACTTTAACGATGTACAGTAAATATATGTAAAATGTGTGTTAATTTCTTCAAACTTTTTGATATTTGCGAAAAAAAGGAAAAGATTAGTAAATTAAAGCAAAAATACTTGGAACTGAAATTGTAAATATTCCTTTTGAAAGATGACAAGTCCACCAGCGCAGCGGTGTGGCATGGCTCGAGTTACCGTGACGCATACGCCGTCAGAGCGGCGTCACCGCTGAGCACCTGTACGAAGCACTACGTCATCAACTCACCGTATATTTTTTGACCGTTCTAATTAGATATTAGTCACGTGATACTTTATATATAAACGCCGATACAGAGGAGATTGGGAAAGCAGCTTTATATTGAAATATGCATGTAAATGTACTAAAATGAGTTCGTAAATCTTGTTCATAATCCGATATGCGAGATATCTAATATAATTATTAAATAATAATTTTAAAAAAACGGAGCATTTATATAATGAATTAATTTTTACATGTTTTGCAAATTAAAAGTTTGGCAAATGAATGAATAAATTTATTACGAACGGTACGTTTACCGCCTTTCAGAGCGCAACGATACTTGCCTGAAGACGATTGATCTCATATATTTGTATCTCTGTATGCGCTCTTACGTTGAGTTTAAAAATATTCTATTTAAAATTGAACCTTATTACATGGGTTTAGGATCCCTTATCGAGCCTCGTAAGATGAAGAATATCTTAAGTTAGATTCAGCTTTGTCTTAAATTAAACTAATTGAGTATGAGTTTGGTGATAAAATTATACAATAAATTTTTGTTTGTTATAATTCAATCTCAAATTCTCAAAAGTTTCTCAAAATGTTATAGTTATATGTAGGTCTTATATATTTACTCAATATTCGTATAGCTCAAGCGGGCGAAGCCACCCAGGTCCACTAGCAAAATATAATATGCATTTTTCGGTAGTGGATCTTGAATATATTTTTCAGTTGAACGTTGTATTCATCAAAAATAAAGCTTCTCTAAATCTCCGCATACTTTTTCGTCCGCATGTAAATTGAATTCTGTTTTTTGTCACCCTAATTTGTCAGAGATTTAAAATTGTTCAATTTATATTTTTTATATATTTATAGTTTTAGGATAGTGAACGAGAACAATAGTCAATAATTAAAAAATCAACTACTTTCACTTTTTCAGGAAATCGATGAATGATGATGGATGGATGATCGATCACAGTGAACATTGCCAAATCTGTAAACAAATAGCAATTTGCTTCTCATATCTTATTTCAAAATTTGTAATCCTTTTTTTTCAGATTCATGTCCCATCCTTTTTTTTCTATCAGATTTCTTGGCATTGCGTGATGAGTAATGGCAGTCAATATTGTATTTTGTATTATCAGGACCGGTAAATGAAAATAATGCATGCTTCAGAATGGGGATCGTATCCACAACCATTGCGTTCAGAGTCATTGTGCCACGATGGCCCTACACGAGAACTCCATTTAAGCTCGCTAGGTAAATATTTTACGCTTTTTTGTTTCGGTGCATTAGATTCTACATACCCAACAGCCGAGATAGTTGTCCAAAAGAAATAGCGTAGGGGACAGCCGAAGAGAGAATAGTTCGAAGACGTTAGCACCAGATCAACTGAAAATCTTAATTTATTTCGTTGTGTTAGTTTACATTAACTGAATTGTGCTTGAAAATATAAATATATATTTTCAAGATTCAATTCATATAACTTAAAGACAGATTGACAACGTTGTATTACCATATCTACATATTCTTTTGCGTATTTGATTATCACCTTTGAGTTTTAGCGTCGACCCCTTCTGGGCCTCGTGGTCGCTTACAATAATTTGACGTGAGGCCCCAAAACTATTGAAGATGACGTTTCTGGGTTTTTCCTAATGCAGAAATGGTGTGTTAATATTATTATATATTAAGCTCGACTTTTCTTAGTGCCTGGCTAACACTATAAATACGTTCATAAGATTGCTTTAATTTAAGTATTAAGAGTTACACATTAGTTTATAGAGGCCAGTCGTAGCACAGGGGCACCGGTGTGCGACTGTTAACGTGACTGGTTATGGGTTCGATCCCCACTCGAGGGGAATTATTATGTAAATATTTTCATTTCTTCGCTCTGGCACCAAGGCAAGAAGCCCGGTTGAATTCCACCACTCAACACACAACGAATGTTGAAACGAAACACTCCCGAATTCTGCGGTAAATGGGCAACGGAGTGTCTTAACACTAGTTTCCCTCTGCCTACCCTGCTGTGAAGCTAATAATATTATAAACATAAAAGTAATAAAGACAGCAAAAACATGAAATAGTTCAATGTTTAGTAAGAAGCTTACGTCAAAATGTACACAATACTAACGCCTAGTTATAATTTGTTTGATAGTCAAATCTAAGAGATATCTAGACGAAGTGAGTCCGCTTTCGTGTTTACATAACACTGTCTGGCCAGTCTCAGCGGCTGCGGTTAGCTTCTCGTCGTTTTAGATCTTTAGATAGATTTGTTCATATTTAGTTAAGTAAGCGTAAGAGGCCAGTCGTGGCGCAGCGCAAGTGCACAAAGTGTGACTGTAACGATGACTGGCTGTGGGTTCGATCCCCACTCGAGGAAATTAAATATTTATTTTTATTCATATTTTCATATCTTCGCTCTGGTATCCAGGCAAAGCGCGGAGTTGAGTTCCGTCATTCAACACGCAATGCCTCCAACATTCGGCGGAAAGTGGGAAACGTAGTGTCTTAACAGTAGGTTTCCCTCTGCCTACCCTGCTGTGTGCGGGATACAGCGTGAAGTCAGCTTCATCATATCAGTATGATTGGATTAATTGTTTTAGTTAAGTAAGCATTAAAAAATATTTACGTCTTATCTTCTTATTTAGATTTAATAAGAAAAGCTAAAGCTTGTATAATAGGTCAATTTATTGTATGTCGAATATAAAATTTCTAAATCTTTTTTCGTGATTATAATAAAATAATCATTATCTGTATATTTTTATTGCCTTTGCAGGTACCATTACCTACATCCTTAAGGTAACATTACATAATTCGTCAAAATCAACATGTTAAATAAAAAAAGACTGCTGCTTTAAAATTTAACTTGTAGGAAAGAATTGTTTCAGTAACAATAAAGAAATAAGGACCGAACTTAGAGCCAGCAGTTTCACTCAGGCATTTAGGCAATAGCGCCAAAATGGTGGATATTATGTTAAAGACCAGTATCGTTTTTCTTATTTTTATAAAAAATATTTATATGTTTCTTAATATATATTTGGAAGAAAACATATATTAGCGTTCATATTAAATCTACTATGTGAGGTAAGAGATTTGCAATATTTCTTGCGAGGGCATTTCTTCATACTTTACAAATATTTATTATTGTGCAAACGTCGATGTTTATGCCATTTTAAAGACACATTTAGCTGTTCTTTTTTTACATCCTTAAACTGTACTTATATAACTAAAAGTTGTTATGTATGTAGTCATTCTTAAGTAAGTAATAGTTCGATTTACTTTAGAATTTAAATGAACTTCATGGCTAGAAATATCATTATATCTACACTTAAAAGAAATCTCTATTTATATTTGCAATCGTGATCTATGATTTACCTATATATTTACAACAAATTAATCTTGGATCCTAATCGCCTTGTAGCACTTGCTAGAAAATTGTATAAGGAAGTAAAAATATAAGTAAATTTAGAGAACTATGTTTTGCTTTGTTACCGGATCGAAGAAATAAAAATAATTAATAATTTATTCCCACGAGTGGGAATTGAACCCATAATCGATGCGTTTATAGTCACACGCTTGTCTACGGCTCCTCGACTAGTTCATCATACTAAATAATGAACAAATGTACAAACACCTTGTTTTTACTGTTTTATTACAATAGATAAATATTTCGCTTTATCTAGTACAAGAAGTTCTTTACAGATACGTGTTTATTCTATTAACTTACGAAGTTGAACTTTGTTTATGAGTCACTGTAGAATATAGAAATGCAATTTTAAACTTTAGCGCGTACTGCATAGAGACTGTATTACAAAGAATAAAAAAGAATTAAGAAAAGTCAGTACCTACAGGATCTTTATAACAAATAACAACAAGTTAAGTCATTTTATCACTACAATGCTATTAATTATACCTACACATGTTTATTATTTAAGAAATTACTTCGGTAGGAGGATATTTTTTTTTGTATATTTCTAGACTTTATTACTTATTTTACATTTTTCATAAAATTTTCCTTTATTTAGTGTTCTGTATCTACCTACTAATTCTAGAAAAGCAAGAAATATAAACTCGTCTATCTAATTAATATCTATGTATTAAAAATTCAAAAATATTTTTCATTAGGATTTAGATTACAATAAAGAATTTACAAATATAAAAAAGTATAATACCACTATAAATAATATAATACATACCTAGTCAATAGGCAATCAGATTTGGTCGTAATTAATAGTGACAGTGTGTGGGAATACAATTTCTTTCGTAAAGAATAGTTGAAGTAGAGTTCGATACGTGCTAAAAGATAGCAAAATGAAATACAACGCGGGCGGGGTCGCGCGGCGTGACGGGCAGGTGTGCGCGAGGCTGCCGGCCGTTGAGCTCCCACTTCCGACCATGTCTGGACACCGCAAATTGCAATTCATTCTCATTATAAATATTACAAAATACATTATTTATATCCTTTAGAATTGGCGTAGGTATTTAAAGGTACCTAAGATTACCTCGGGCTGGATCGGGTACTGGGTGTAGATAGCAGTGTTGTGACGTCAGTTATCGATCGTTTATTAAGATCGTTGATTCGTGTAAAGCATTCGTTTTGAGGTTTGACTGCGATATACGTCACAAGTTAATAAGGATAAAAAGACAATATTGTTCATGCAGAATTGTTTGTACCGTGAAATACTTGCATGCATAACTTACTGATATGCAAGGAGCGGCCACATGCGCAGGAGTTCCTATTTCCTAGGAGAACGACGCGGATGCTCATTGCTCAGTCCTCAGAGGATAGGAGGGTCGGTGCAAGCTGCAGCGTGCGCGGGGCGCGGGCGCACGCGGCTGACTGCAGCCAGAGGGGCACCCCGCACCCCGCGCCCTCTGACCGCGCACCGCCCGATAGATTGTCAACAAACACCGAATGAATGGAAATGAGGCCGACCGAGCCACACGGTGCACTGTGCACTGTGGACCGTGGACTGTGGAGTCACCATCGATCAGACATATCGCGGCCTCAATTTTATTATTGACGATATTTGTTAATCTATTAAGAAATCCACATAATGTTATATTCGATTATATTAAAACTTATTTACTTAATGTATACTTTTTGCAGTAGTAATTTATATAATGAAATATTTAAGGATGTGTCTTAACACTAGGTTTCCTGGTTCTTTCTGCTTACATTGCTATATGCGGGGAGACAGCGAGAACTAAACAAAATATTTTACCAAGATTAACATAACATATGCAAAACTTTAGTATAAAAAACAGAGGGGGACTGCTTTATACCTAATCATATTATGGTCAACAGAAAATATAATTACCTAATATTTTTTAAAGATTGCAAATCCCTATGTTAATTTACTGGCAGGTTTTTAATGACTGGTTAAACAAAAAAGAAAAAAATAGGGGTGATATACATATGTATGTATGTATGTATTATTTTGATGTGTGATACAGCAAGTAGCTAGACGACAGCACACGGTTGACGGTGTGAGGCGCGCCGGAGATGCCATTGAGAGGGCTTTATCGCATCAGTGCAGCTGCGTACGCCCAAGAATTTGTGTGTTTGGGTGCAAGCACAGCGCCCCCCCACCCCCAGGTTCAACGCCCGCATAGCGCCCTTCCTTATACTTTTCTAATGCAATTCCCCATCGTTTGTTACGTTACCCAATGTGCTATATCTACTTACGGCGTCATCGTTCCTGACATACGTATAGCTATAGGATATACTTATATATATTAATTTAATTAAATTATATATTTTTATTTATTTTCTATATATCTTTGTAAAAAATACGTATTTGCCAATGCCTTGTTTATGTTACGTCGTGTTTATGATGTGCGTTCACTTGACGTCCTTGTTGCTTTATGCTTAATGTGTACTGCTTAGATGCAATGTTAAAAATAAATAAATAACTTAGATATTTGTTATTAATTTCCAAATTAATAACTTTAAGTAAAAAAAAACAACCAAAAATTTCATAGGAAATGGTTTTATAAAATATAAATAAAAGTTATATACAATGTTTTCGTAAAAAATATATTTTTTTATAAAATTTACAATTTGGTATTTTACAATTGTAACCGATTTATGCAAGAATTGGTGCTAACACCATTACAAAATAACATTAGATAGATGATTGATATTATTATTTCAAACATACATCATTCACAAACAAGAAATATTTGTAGAAATCTACCACATTGCTATTATTACTATTGTTTTAAATGCTTCTAATAATAAAAAATAAAAGAAAAATACTGTTTAAATTTAAAGTTTCAATATATCAATTAAAAATATAATTAAATTACAATGAAATATTTTTATAAAATCATACAATAAAATATAATTCAAATCATTAAAATAATTTTGCAATAATTTTAAAAATATAATTTGTACGTTATGTACTAAGGGACGAATCCAATTAAAATAATTTATTTACTTAAATTACTAAACTTATATAAATAATTAACATTAAAAATCATCTGCTGTGACCGTTTATCTTCGCCAGAGTCAAAAATTTCATAATAATTTGCCTTCAATCAATAATTGGTATTAATAGTATAAAAATTACAATTATTGTTATATTAAGAACTCTAAAAAATATTTACAAGAACGTCGTATGGGTGCAGAAGTAACATTTTAAAATTCATTTACAAGTAGCTCACACAAGCAGCTGTAAATATAATCTGTGCGTTAGTTAAAATATATTTGTTACTTTTTTATTAAAGTAATAAACTAAAAACATACTTAATTACATTCAATTCTTTGGTCACTTGACACAGAGTCATAATATGATTATTTCGAAAATGTCATAAACTTTTTTTGTTAGGTTTACGCTGTATCCCAAGGGGTAAGCGGTAAACATTAGAAAAATGCAAAATTCAACAGCTGCTTGTATGTCAATATACATTAAAGGAGTTTTACATTGTTTCTGCGATAATTGTAACTACTATAGGTTTAAAATTTTCAGAAATATCATTGTCGAGTATAAAAATATTAATAACGAAACCACATCGCTTTTAAATTAAATTTTGAAGGTGTTTTTGAGCTTTATGTTAAATTTAAAGTAATAATTAATAAAGGAACTGCTTCATTCTTACTGCCTTTTCTGAGACAAGAAATTTTAAATGCGATGTAATTTTATTTTTAGCAATGATGTGAAGGCACACGTGACAGTCGACACGTGGGCTTACCCCAGACCCACATCCAAACACATCATGACCACGAATCCAACGATGCAACCCCAAGTTGCCAGCTTACCGTTGCCACTGTACAATATAAATTATATTAATTAGACTAAACGCATTTCATATTAATTTTATTAGTGTATTTTTTGTGTGTATTGAAATAAATGTAAATATATAAAAATGAAATAATTATTGGTACTACATATTAGTTATGTAAAAACAAAACATTGCAAAAAAATATCTTTTGATGAGAAAAATAAACAATAAGAAAGTAGTACAGAAAAATTAGATTAGTTATATATGCAAAATACTCTAACTCACAAGGAAAACAACTGCATTAAATAAATATATCAAGATTTTAACATATTCATAAACAAATGGTTTTTAATTTGTATGAATTAAATGTTATGAAACCAACTAAGAATTTTTATTTTATATATGTTTACGCGTAAAACCACAAGTTTATGAATACATAATAGATGTACCTACATGTGGTTGTGTAACGTGCATTTTTAATTAATAATGGTAACTGGTATCAAGACACGCGCCAGCGTGTTCAGCCAAGTACAAAAGCTGGAAACGTGCAATGTGTAATTTTACACGAACCATTTTAAGCTACTTTTAAGCCTTTCGTAAATCGTAAACCAATTAGTCTACATGCAGGAATGTTAGCACATATGTTAAAACCCCCTATATATATATATATATATAAATACAAACTCAAACAGTTATTGATATATAAAGATTTTAAAAGTGGCATTTTTGTGATTGATTCGCTCACTCATCAAAAAGGTAACCCACTTCTAAATGACCCAGAAACCACTTGGTTTAGGGTAACAAGGTTGACTATTATGTAACATATAACAAATATAATTGAAAAATCAGATCATCAGGAAATATCAGAATCAATCAGAAACCTGATAATACTATCAAGGAAGTAAAAAAGTTACATATGAAAGTTAGATCAAAAGGATATCAGAGAATAATGTGACTTTCATTAAAATTACAAAGTCTTAATGATTAAGTTCTTTCTAAAATCCTATAAAAAAACATAAATGTAATATGAGAGCGAATTTAAATTTTAAGTAATACAACGTCTATGACTTTTTGACTTACATACTAAATGAATGGAAGCTTTTTGTGAGTGCCGATCAACATAAGGATGGGAGATCTATATGGGTTCATTCAGGATAAAATTCAAGCTCTAAATGTGACTTGGCTATTTTTACAACCAGACACCAATCCAAATATTGATATTTACCAATCCAACCAATCCAAATATTTTTCTAATAGTCCAGTACGAGTATCGTATAATTATAATAATAATTTAATTCCGAATGGACATAGAACTCTGTATAGAAATAGATCTCCCAATCTTTTGTCGGTACAGTTGAAAACGACACATTACTTAACATTTAACTTGGCTCTCATTTCACATATATATTTTTGATGGGATAAATATAATAGGAAATTACAGAAACCAGAGACGTATAAACAACGCTAGCAAATATCCTGGTTAGGGCAGATTTAATACTTCCACAGTCAAATTGACGTACAACGGTCCTCAATGGGACAGGGCGAATACAATAGTACGCTGCAACACTCTCGAATACACACCGCGGTCCGTTATAAAATATTGTCGTCATACATAGCGAGCCATTCAGAAATGACGATCACACGATATATGAATATCAAGGAGGTTGTAAATGACGATATCGGAATACCAGCCGGCGATGGCGCTCGCGTCTCACGCACATGGATTTAGAGGAACAATAGTCATTGACGGCCGGACAGAATCCGCTAGTTGGAATTATAGCTCATTACAATAAAACGATTCCACGTACTCACTTCAATACGGCCAGGAAAGAAATGCCTTCTATTGAAAAACTAAAAAAATATGTGAACGTTTTATAATACAAATGATGACAAGTTTGACCACCGTTGTTAGAATTCCTTTATTTACATATCATATGAAATAGAAAATTCCACTAAGTTATTACCGACTTGTTAGAAATGTTTTATAACAATTATTTATTGTATTATATGTCAAAGTGGCGCAGAGATACAGAGCAGACTGTAAGCAACGTCAGTTGTGGGTTCGTTCCCCAGTCGAGAAAATAAAATATTTATTTACATTGATATTTTCATTTCTTCGCTGGTGTCGAGGCAAAGACCGTTGATTTCCGCCAGTTCACACAATGCCTTCAGAATTCGGTGGAAAATGATAAACAGCGTGGAAATAAAAAAGAAAGAATATAGAATAATAAACGGCGATACTGGCCATGATTTTTAGCATGGTAAATCTGTTCCGAAACTCACGTAAATAAAATCGATAACTGTATATAAATTTTAGTTGAATTTAGTTGAAATAAAATTATAATGTTCTTTAAAATAATTTTGATTTTCATGGACATTAAATATGAATTATAATATCTAAATATTACCATTTTAAAAAATACACCGTAAGTCGAAAAAGACGATCAGCGGAAACTGGAGTATTTCTGATAGACGGTTTTAATCAATTAACATATTTTATATATGATAAAAAACATATTATATTGGAATTCCAAATTAATTAGGTTTGCTTCTATTAAAGCAAAATTATATCACTAGTTTTTTTTAGTGTCACGCGTCTAGTGTTAAAACATTTCCTCAATTTATCACTTCATGGCTGATGCTTTGTCAAAATAAATAAATATTATTTTGACAAACCATCGACGTATGTAGAGTAGGTACATACAAATACTGAGTATATCCTGATAAATAAAATGTATGTTTATTTACATTACAATATAACATTATATAAAAGAAAACATAAAATCATATTTTTTAAAAATATAATTATTCTTCATACATAGGGTAAAATCCGTATAGTAGCCGCAGTGGGAAATTTACCTCTGTTTTTATTATGTGACGTTAGCGGCGATAGCGCTTTACTACGAGTATAATCGTAAGGATAATTCTTACAGAACGTGCCATATAAACTATCACAGATTGCCCAGACGCACAGATTTCATTGTTGCTGATATTGACAGAAAATTCGTCAGTAATTTCTATTGAATATTTTTACAGTATTCCTTTTTTCGTCTACGTCTGGTCGTAAATATTTTAATTTCAAATATAATAAATATTTTTGTCATTATTAAATGCCATGTATTCATTAGAATATGAAGTATAAAAATGTGAATTCGAAGTTTGTCTTTGAGGTTTAAGACGGTGTTTGGTGTGTAAAAAAGGATGAACGTAAAGGAAAAATTGCAAATTTGATATGTAAAAGTTATAAATTTGATGTGAAAAACCTATATATGTATTTCACTACTAAAATTAATTCTCTGTCTTTCGGGCAGAAAGCGACGTATCGTATCGTACGAACCTTCTGATAAAATTAGTATCTTCATAAAAGTTTTATTGAAGGACAAATTCAAAGAACTGGAATATCTGAAGAGTATCTAAAAGATATGCAGTGTTGTTCAGTGTCACAGATATTAATCCTGCTTACATACTCGTATGTAAGAACACAGGCTGGGAAAGCATCCACTTGGTAAAAGCAGTAACATTTTGGTCTCCTGAACGAAATGTACGAAGGTAAGGCATTCTTAAGAATACGTAGAAAGCTTACGCAGATTATGAAGGTGTCTGTAGAACTGTAAGACCAGCCGCTTATTGCTTATAAGCAAACATTTTACTGGTAAATAAAAAAGTATTTTCGAATTTTATTATTGCCAAATTAATTTCTTTTTTGTCTTTTGTATTGTTTATTAAAAAATCAAACATTAAGTACATGCATGTAAATAATTAAATTTTAAACAATTATTTTTCAATACTCAAACTATTATTTGATTACGTTCAAAAAAGTGTTTTTATGAAACGTACATGAAGTATTTATTACCAATAATTATATTATTGGCGTTTTATGATTCCGAGCTACAACACCACATACAATTAGACACTGTCCTGGATGCGTATTGCAATTCCTGGAGGTAGGTCAGGGAGCATCAGCCGGCGCGCCAAATTCTCAGACAGTGACGTCAACATTTAGACAAACTAGAGCACCGTCACCAGCTTTATATCAGTAACAAATGTGTTATTTTGCGTTATTTATTATTATTGACAGTGTCGAGACGGTGGCAGTCCCACGCACGCACTGAATTTACTTGATGCCGCGGGTGCCAGCCGCCCGCCCTCCTTGCCGCTGTAAATAGACGAGAAGCTCTCGGACGCGCACCCCTTCCTAGTCAAATATTCGAATGGAAGATGAGATAGAGGCAGTCTGGATTTAATGCTTTTAACAACTTCTAACGAATCCGCATGCATTCTTAAGTTATAAGGGTTAAAATTAGATAATTTTTTTTATTTATTAAAAATTATGTACAAAATGGAAATCTAATGTGTATGTGTATTGTATCCTCTAAAAACTGTGTTTTCAGACATATTAAAAATATGTTACTATGAAATAGCTATAGAATTGAGAAGAGAGTATCTTAACACAAGGTTCCTTTTGGCTACCCTGCTGCATGCGGGATACAGCGTGAAGCTGATTTCTAACTATAGAATTAAATAGAATGTGTTAGATAATTTTCTTCTACTTGTATCACATAGAAAATAAGAAAATGCAATATAAAATAGTAAAATGTATCCAGGGTGCCAGACGGTGCGACGTTATTTCTGTCCAAGTATTTGCGACATAACCCGCCGTCACGGCGCGCCCACATTACATGTGTCGCTTGCACCGCGAGAACATTTGCAACCAACTTACACTAGATTATTTGTAACAGTATTTGACTATTTATTTTAATAATTATTATATACCTGGAAAATATTTTTAATGAATTTGTGTGTGTCAAATTCGGTCCTGGCCATTTTGTCGGCTGATATTGTTACGCGGCAACAAACGTGATCCATGCAATTCAATTACAAAAAATCACATTGATATGTTCAAAACCATTATCCAATAAAATTTGAAATGTTATTTATTGTTATTGGTACTTCTGAACGAATTTTAACACTAACTTTCAGTATTATGTAATGACTACCTACTACCGACTAGAGAAATCGTGGGAAAGTATGTAATACCAATAAGATCAATAAATGGAAATGTATGAAGAAAAAGATTTGATAGGAATAATTAATTTAAACAAAGTTTATAATAAATATTTGATACTTAACCAAAACGGATAATTTTATAAATTGTGCTTTAGGTCGAGTTGTGACGGAAGGGAATATGGACCGGTTGTGGACAATGAAAGGATGGACAAAGAAATGTCGCTAAGGGGAAGTGTAAACCAATTACAATAGGATCTGACATCCTAACGGGATCCTTAGAATATTACGTTGCTAACAAGCGAACTTTACAACCCGAGCTCAGGGGACCAATATGAAACAGAATAATCAAGCAATATCGGTACCCTCGTCAATCCAATTATGACAGGAGCCTGTTTTTGGAGAGTCGAGATTTGCTTTGTAGATAACCAACCGTTTCAAATATGTTTTACCACCTATTTGTTGAATAAGTAAGTCTCGATGTGAATCTATGAAAACACAATATACTCGTAGTGTTCTCATTACCTACTTGAAGACGAGTATTTGAAATGAATGTTTCTCTGTTCGTATGAGAAGTGAGTGAGGGATTTTATCTGGCTGGTAATTGACATTGAAAGCCGGCTCGAGGGCCCTGTCTCGCAAGGGTCAGGACAAAGACACACGCTTGTCATATGTTTTGGGCAAATCTCAAGGTTAGCTAAGTTATACGTACTTGTGCATTTACAAAGCATAAAAAGGAATATACCAGTTACAGTCATAAACATTATCTATAATAAATCCTTATTTGCGGAGTAATAACATCGTAAATTAATAATGTTCATTTACAATAATGATAAATAAGTCGTGATAAATATTTTTTTTATAATTGAAATAAACTTTACTGTATAGAGTGAATTAAAGAGGTTTGTATGTTGCAGGTAAATGTGATATTTGTAAGCTTAAAAAATGATAGCTAAAGATAACTTACGATGCATTTGCCTCAGGGATGATATCATCGGCAACGACGTATATCATGGCACCCGCCGCAAATGCGAGTGCGTACGGCAGCACGGGTTTAGCTGCAGCCACTGCTACTGCGCCAAGAACTCCAAACACAGGCTCAACCATGCCAGACAACTGCCCATACCTGTGGTATTCCATTAATTAATATTGTGTACTACCTTAGCTTATACTTATTAACCTATAAGTGGCCTAATAGACGAACAGAAATAGAAATGGTCGGGTCATATTATGTAGCAAGATATTAGAGGTCCACAGGGTATTAGAGGAACCGAGCGAAGTCGCGTGAAGCAGCATATTAGATATTAGAGAGAAATTCAATTGTACAACGGAAGGTGGTTACGCGTGATAGAAGCCAAAAAATGAAGTCTATGCCAAGAGGAATATCGAATTCAGAAACAATTTGTAATTGTACTGTAAAGCTAATTTCGAAATAAATAATTTAGTAATATCTAACAGATTATTTTATCATATGAGCCTTTCTACGCCCACTATTGGACATGAGCCTCTCCTAAGGATCTGCATGCCGATCAGTCCATTTAGTGGAGAGCCTGCCCATTGAGTATGGTCTGGATTACGGCCGCTACTCGCAATCCCTTCTGCCCCAACGTCCATCGGTTCTCCTCTCTATGTGTCCTGCCCATTGTCAATTTAATTGAGCAATTCTTCGAGTTTTCGTTCTCCTACGGATGTCCACATTTCTGATTCTATCACGTCCCTATGTACCAAAATACCGGGCATTGCTCTCTCCTTTGTCCGCTGTGACGCTGAGTCAGTCAGACAAGACACATAGCTCCCTCCTGTATGTCATCGCCGGCAACACACACTGGCCAAAGACTTTTGTCTTGAAACACTTATTATTAAAGTTTACCAATTTACGTTTTCATTCAAATTGTATAATACTATTGCAGAACTTTAAAATAAGCTCAATCATGCATGTCTTTTTGAATCAAAAAGTAGTTTCTATATAAATAAACTTGATAATAACTATATCATGTATGTACAGAATTACGGAAGTTGATTTGTCCATGGAAATTTCCACTGACTCTTGGGAATGATTGGGAATATGATGGTAGTGGTTACGTATGTATTACGGGTTAGTTGGAGAGGTGCGGGGTGGCGCGGCATGCGGTACGCTGGCGAAAGAGGCCGCTAACGAATTGTTTTGGTGAAAGTGCGGGCCGGTGCCGCGACCACATTCCATTGAACTGGTCGACGAGCTGTGGCGTTGTGGGAATCGCCGCCATCACCGGGCCGCGCCAATCCGTGTCCGTATCCTAGCATTGCTGACAGCCTACCATTACCAAGTATTTAATCTATTAATGCAATTTAATATTTCTATTAAAGGATTACTTTACAAAAACAACAGACGTCTACTGACTAATGGCGTACACGGACGCGTGCGCGGTGGCAGACGAGGACCTGTAAGCAGGAGCGAGGCCAGTGCGCGACGTGATGTTATGTTATCGCATGCATTATTCAGCGGGTGGCGAAAGCGGCAATTTGCGACAATATCCACTGATTCGCAGAAACGTCCGACTGTTGAGTCGCCGACTGTCCATAAAACAGGATGCCCGTCACTCAATAACTATGTTAAATTTAAATAAAACGTTACAGCTTGTTTATTTTTCTTATGAACTTTCCAAAAAATATCACTGACTGTGCTTATATAATATTGCATAAAATATAGGTGTAATAGGTAGGTACTTATAAACATAACATCCAAGAATATAATTTGAATAATTTGTTCAGAAGTAAATGTCACTTTTAATACATTTCCTTCTGGGCAAATTATCACACTAGCAGTATTATTTCAAGAAGACTATAGTTCAAATAAAGTCGAGTCTTTGCTCTCTGTCTTATCAGCACATATATGTAACTTTCTGTCTGACTGCTACATTGGATTTATTAAAATGTAACATTTTAAGCTTCTTGTAGCTGAAAGCCCACCAGACAAAGAAAACAATAATTGTTATTAGTATACTCTTACGCCTTTCGATTTCATGGACACAATTAATTTAGTGTCACGAAAATCTATAGGTTACAGATTGAACAACACTTGAATTGATTTGTAAATGTATATTTGAGAACAATCAATGTAATCAAAGAAAAAAAGACAAGGCTGTCAAGCAGTCTAGAACAAGATTCGAGAAGACAAGGTGTGGCCACAACGCAACATGCGCACCACAAACCGGCTGCGATTGCGCAGATCAGCGCCACCAAGGCTGGCAGACGCTTCCGCAACCGCGTCTTCGGGGCCTGCTTTACGGCTGCTGCCGCCGTCGGTTCGCTCTCTCGATTTAATAATTGAAGTTTGAAGGCCGATCGCCCGAGGCGGCCGGCAGCGGCAGCGGGAGGTGCCTGCGACTGGTCGGACGGGTGCGGTCCGGAAGAGCGCGCAGACAGCGCGCCGCCTGCTTGCCGCCGCATGCTTTGCAATGCGCCAGACTCGAAGGCACCGCAACGACACATCGCACATCAGACTCTCAAATTTAAACATTCATTTTTTGGACCTTCTGTGTTGTAAAGAATATGTAGAAAAGCTGAGCAATCATCTCCTCGCCCGACATACGCTTCGTTAATTTTTAGTAATATTTTATTCCAAATGATTATATAATAGACAAATATATTATTCTCCCATGAATCCCCAAGTATTTCGTGTATTACGTCACTATAAGTCGTATGGGATTTACAGTGAGAAACGTTGACTAGACGCTTCATTGTGATTTTCAGAGGGGCAAAAGCTCGATTTTGTCATAATCACATAAAAACTTTATACTTTAATCTATACAACGTAACTTACGTCCATCCATCGATCGATCGATCGACATGTTGTTCGCAGGGAGATCAACAAATGTTATGACTGTTTGTTAAAAAATAACATTAAAATATTTTATAAGTCCACACTGAGCTTTAATAAAACTAAAGCTCAGCTTCATGATGTATCCCACACATGGCAGGGTAGGCAAAGGTAACCTGGGAACCGTACCCAATAAAGTGGAGATCGGAAGTGCGTTCTGAAGAACGCTGGAATCTGGAGACAATGCGTGTTGTCTTCAACGCCGAGCTTTTCCTCCTTACCAAGGCAAGGAAACGAAAATATAAAATTTTTCAATTCCTCGAGTGAGAATTGAACCCACAATCTGTCGCGTTTACAAACGCGCGCCTGTATATGTTGTAATAAATGTATATGTACAAAATTCAATGTAAAAAGAGTAAATAAAATATTCTTAATAAGGGTGTAATAAAATATATACATGTTAGTTTATGTGTTTACTTAAAAAAGGTGAAAAATGTGCTTAAATTACAATAATCCTTACTAGCACAAACTTATTACTTGTTAACGTAAAAAAGTAGATTTTTTAGCATATTTAAGGAAAAGTAACTTTCTCCAGTTTCGCAAGCAGGCGCATTAAGTCCCAGTAAGTTTGCAAGCACTCATCGTAATTAGTTACCTATTATTTGCATTAGAAGGATAATCACTATATCTTTATTTCTATACCTTATATTTCTATATTATATATAAACATTTTTTATTCAAAAATAAGTCTAGCTCCACCAGTTTAAAGCTTTTAAGGGTTCTAAGTTTTTTAAATAATGAAAACAAATAGAGCTTATATATTATAATTGAGTATATCTTAGGTGTTTCGTTCGTTTAATGAAAAAAAAAATGTACAGATTATTTTAGCCAGGGGCACGCGACGGGCGAAATGGCGACTGTTTCTTGCCCTGGCTGCATTCTTTGCTCCNTATATATATATATATATGGCCTCTATAGGAGAAGCCTATGTCCAACAGAGGGCATCGAAAGGCTGCCATGGTAATGATGATACGTACCTATACATTATATTTAAAAATACAATATCACAAATTATATTTTGAAAACTATTAAATTTATAAAATATCTGTAAGTCAACTTAATTTTTAATTGATTACTTGTATCCTGCATATAGTAGGATAGACAGAAGAAACCTAGTGCTACAATACTCCGTTTTCCACTTGCGTTGAGTCTTAAAAGAGCGCAGAAGTGATTTAGTTTCCAAAATTCAGAAAAGAATAATTGACACTTAAATTAGCTTTTGAGAGGTTGCACAGGTATATTTTAAATATATATTTTTCAAATTTGCATTATTTATTAAAAATGAGTCGTTTTGGCTCGTTTATACACGAAATCTGTTACATAGATATTATGTAACAAATCAAAGCTATTGGTGCAATAGCTGGCATAAGGGACCGATATTTAATCATTTCCATTTTTTATGTCTTGGTATCCAGTTAAAGCACAGTGTTCTGTTCCGTCACTCAACAGGCAATGCCTGCAGAATTCGGCGGAAAGTGGGGAACGGAAGTGTATTAATGGTAACAGAGTGTCTTAGCACTAGGTTGCCAGGTTCCCTCTGCCCGTTATGTGCGGGATACACCATGAAAAAAAATATCATAATTAATTTCAGCATTTGTTAATATAACAATAAGGATATAAAGCATTGGAACTAATTACGCAAATATAATTTTAATTTAAAAAAATATGGAAACAGGAAAAATAAATAACTATTAGGTACTACAATAAATATCTTTGTATGGAAACTCCCATTAGGGCATAACAGTTAGTAATTATACTTATATTTTTACGTAATCACCATATGTAAGTTGAGTATGTTTTACAAAACATCATGTAAACGAAATGCCAAAATCCAAATTTCTCAATTTTTTTTTCAGTTTCGCGATGTATCGCACATACAGCTGGGTGGGGAGAGAGAACCTAGCGTTAGGACACTCCGTTCATCACTTTCCGCCGATTTTTTGAGGTATTGCGTATAGAGTGGCAGAACACAACGCCACACTTTCCCTTGTTACCAGTGCGAAGAAATGAAAATATAAATATATAGTAATTAATTCACCCGAGTGAGAATTGAAACCTGTGCCAATGCGTCATTACGATTTCAATTAAAAAAAATACCTTAATCAATATCTGATAGCATATAACGCATCCAAGTTCGAAGAGTCTTAGTAGCTCCGGAGGCCGGTGGCCAAGCGGCGCCAACGGTTTCGAGAACACGGAACAACGGAATGCGACTGTTTATAACTTTTACCTATTTGGTAACATTTACAATGCGCGCACGTAGAGCGCACGTAGCGCATGCGAGCTCGTACGCCGGCAGATGTAACCTTTCCCTCTGACTATTTAAAATTCCTTAGCCAAGTTACGTATTCGTGTTATTCGACGTCTTCATGTTAAATATCAGATATAGAACTGTATAATAATTCTAAATTTTATAAATAATTTACTAAAACAATTTTAATATTTTTATATAAAATGTATTGGTAACTACGCGAAGAATTAAAAACTATTAATATAAAAAAAACAATGTAATCAATTAGCTGTCGTTATATCTACATTTAGAACTTATTGCCAAAATAATTATATTTATCTGGTAGTTTTAGGGTAACGTTAGTTTAAGACTGAGAATATTTTGTATTTCAAAATAACTAAATAGCATAGGAGACCATAAGATGGACCATAAGATGGAATATAAGAATATGCTAAATGAATTAGCTTGAGTTGAAATGGGGTCGGTCGGTCTGGTTGTGTTGGCATCCGGCCTAACGACACCGGTGCATTCTCCACAAGACAACATCTACTTACTAAATGGTTCGCACAAAAATGATTTGACCTAGGCATCGACCTATATTGTTGCAATAGAATAAAATATAACAATAAATTATTTACTTTAAACTAATTTATAAAATATATACGTGACTATTCGTGACTCTTCTTTCACAGTCAGTTTTTCACGATTCGTACTATTGGTGAAAGTTTCGTATATTTCATTTATACTTATATTAAGGTAATATTAAAAACATTTACGTAGATTTTGTATGTTGATATTAACTGTGATAGTAAAACTCAACAAAAAATAAGTAATAGATAAGAAAACATTACTATTCGCATAAAATCTTCCAGTCAGTGCTGATATATTGAAACTTATGTAATACATTTTTTTAAATATTTCAATAAAAAATATCATTTAAAGTTATAGGAAATCTTCTTCTTCTTCCTCCTGGCATTAATCCCGGCTATTGCCAGGGTCTACCTTCCTACTAAACGTACTCCAGTTTGCACGGTCTTTTACGTCTTTTTATAGGAAATTGTCAGAAAAAATAAATTACAAAAATAATACAAACCAGAAAGCCCTCCAGACTGAAAAGCCCGCTGATTGCAGAGGAAGGCTTACAGCAAGGCCCTCAGGGAAGTTCTGAATACCAATTCCCAGCGCCAGATTTCTGTGTGGAAGAAACATACAGAGGTGTAATATGATATAATTAGTAATAATTAAAGAGTTTAACACTAGAAATATATTTAAAAAAGGGTGTAATTACAGCGTATATCCATTTAAATCAATTTTTGACATAATTTCATCACAATAAAATTATGAAAATATTACCTAAGATATAGGTAATTAAGATGTCCCGTAAACTTGTATGTTGTTTGATATACATAAATTATTACGTTTTCGGAACCTGCATAATATAAATTTATGAGCTAAAAAAATCGACACAGTTGTCTAATTTTATGTGTTGAAATATTGTTAATCAAGTGGAGCATTGAGAAGATCGAAAGAGCCATGTCAAAATAAAATTAGTGGTCCAAATGGACATAAAAGCTTCTGATTGAAGGCATATAAAAACAAATTATGGTAAATTTTGTTAGCGAATATAATACACATTAGTAAATCTATTTAAAATACTATTATATTAAGATATATGAAGTAGGCCGGTATAATATTCGAATAACAATGTACACGAAATGTAGAAGAATGCGCCTACGCAGGCTTTAAGCTCACTTATGGCATTTGCGACACCATCTCAATGATTCGAACGATAAAATCTGCCTAGATAATTGAATTGAATCATGCGATGACTAAGGCAATTGCAATGCATGCCTATTATTATGTTATTCATCGTTTAGAAGTCACATTAAAAAAATTAAATCCGCATCACGTTGTATCCCGCATACAGTACCTATGATTAGGCAAAGGGAATTTAGTGTTAAGACACTTTGTTCTCCATTTTCCGCCGAATTCTGGAGACATTGCGTTTTAAGTGGCACCAACCATTTCCTCAAGTGGGAATCGAACCCATAACTAGTCACACACCTGTGCGCCACGGCTGGCCACAATACCGGATTAATTAGGGTTCACATTTTTTTAAATAATTCTGCACACATTACTTTTTATAATAATTTAACATGGCTAATTGTATTTAAAACTACAACTAATAATATCGATAAGCAATTGAAAAGAAGACATCGACATTCCAGTGGAAGAAGTTCCCCTCCCCACTGCACCTGCCATCCCTGGCCGGCTCTAGGAATGCGGCTAACTGTACAGCCTCTGTCGCCGTTAAACTCAACTGTTTGTGCAGCTAAAGGTCATCGCCAGTGAGATTACGTAAGGCGATACTAGGCTAGATTTCTGCATAATTTCTATTTAAATATTATTGTAGTTGATGACGTATTTAGATATACTAAATATGTTTTTTTTATATTTATACTGAAACTATGTAGAAACAAGATTTATAGAGGCCAGGGATTTTTTATTAAAACTTATTAATATCATCTAAGCACTTATACCCGTTGTAGAAGAATAAAATCGACCAGGAATTTCACATTTACCAATTTTATAATATTTTTTTTGTCAAAATATTATAAAAGTTTCGTATACTTTGTCGCCGACTGCTTTATTTAATTCATATTGAAAATGGTTTGTGATTAACTTAAACTTGACTTAAAAGTTGTAGATGTCCTAAAAAAGCCCTAAGCTTTTCAACGACATTTTTCACTATGACTAGATACTATTACTTTTTGATATGAGGCATAAAGCCAATGCCACATCTCGTAAATTTTGCATAAGATTAATCTAGTAGGTATATCTTTTTTGAAGTAGGTATGATTACTTAATTTTTATAACTAGGGGCGAATAAGTTAGAAATTTTATTTTTTAAACCATTTCCATTAATATATATTTTTCATGCTTTACACATAGAATATAGCATTTTTGGTTACTATGAAATCTATGTTTTATTTATTAATACATGTGAAATAATCAACTATAAGAGAAAGTTATTCAAATATTGATTTTAAATAGCTAAAAGAAAATTTCTGCGACATACAAATCACAAAAAAAAACGTGAAATTGTAAAAGAATCAAGTCCGTACAAAAAACAGGTTAACATTGTTACTCGTAGCAAAAAAGTAGACAAATTCCTTAAAAGAGTCAATGACACATTTGTAATACTCAGTTACAAATTCCGATAGTTTTTACAGCGTCTTCACGGTTATATCAAAAATATGCATAAAGATATTTTCAATGGACCATAAAATTTATTTTGCAGCTATAGTCGTCGGGCACGAGAGCGTATAACGGACAACGGACAACGGACATCGACAACGAGATATGATGTCAACAATTTCATATAGAAATTTTATAAGTGAACGGAGTCACGCCGACTCCGGATACATCCGAATTCCGATTACGTCACAGACGAGACCATTTCACTTTCCGACCTACCCGGAAGTGAATTCCTAAGCACGATCATACCGCGCGCGAGTCGTTAGGAGCAGAAAAATGTAAAGCGGATGTGAATGTTTAATGGCGTCGATGAAAAAGTAACTTAATCTTGGAGAGTTAGAGTATAGTTTATTGTATATAGTTGCGTGATGATCGCGAAAGCAATGGCAACTTTCACGACGAGTTAGGATAGGGGCGAGAGGCGGCGAGAGGCGGCGAGGTGGCGCGGGGCTGCGGCGCGACAGCCCATTGACGACACCGTGACCTACATACCGGGGCCCATTCATGCCGCGGCACGCGCAGGACTCGCAACACAGCATATGCCGCCGATGGGACCGACATTGGAATTTCCATCAAACACTTGCATAACCTCGCGGCAGGCGCTGTCGCAAGACTTGAGCACAACGAGCCGAGGCCAGGTCGCCACGGCTACACTTGTTCAATTAGAGCCTCCCAATAATATGCGCACTTAGCCAATACACTAAATAATTACATTTTAACAATATTTTGCATTTCATTCAAACATTAATATTGATAAAATGAAAAGTTTGTTTTTTGTTTATAACAAAGTAAAAATTAAGTAATTTTTTATCGTTCTATATGTAGGTATATTATGTGAGCAATAGTACTACATATTATGCGTAAGCGAATGTCCATACGTTATACTTATGCTTATAATATACATGTATAATATATGCCTTTATAGCCATTAATTTCCAATATAAATAAGCTATCATTCTATGTTTTGTGATAATAATGAAATATCTGAATTGTACAGTATTTTTACAGTCTCTATATCAATTAGTCTAGTTTAGTAATAAGTCTTTTACAAGAAGGATTTATATAGTAACTGTACTTCAACTAGAAACGTTAAGCCATAAACATATTTTACGCTGGTCTTAATGTTTCATAGGTAAAACTAGACGGTAAATGAAATACTTAAATAGGCAAAATAATGACTACTGAATATTTTAATGTTACATATAAATTTAAATGACAGGATCCTTTTAATATCAACTGTAATGATTGAATGTAATGTTTTTTGATTCAAGGTAGCGCTAGAGTCGAGTGCAGGCGGACATGTAATCAGGGGTGGGGTGAGGTGGAAGGGGGGGAGGAGGAGCCGGCTGCCAGACAGCGGGGCTCCGCTTGGGAGGCTAGCAGCAGCCTCTTGCCTCTCTCATAGCTCGTTCGACTCTACGAAATTTGCTCTACTTCGATCAAACTGTACATTGATGAGATGGACCTATCGTTGAAAAAAAATGCCGTTATTTATTATCCTTTGTTGTTCATATTTCCACAATATTCAACGATATGGTAATTTAGTAATAAAACATTATATAATCATATTTTTTTTAAGAAATCTACATTACTTTAGAAATGACCATGTAACAAGTTTTGAGCTTTATTACAAATAATAAGTGCGTTTTTTAAGCTTCACCCTGAATACACATATATAGCGAAGGTAGGCAGAGGGAACCTAATATTAAGTCCTACTATTCCGAATATTATATCTTAACTTTCCCCCGACCAACTTAACGACGCTTTTTGCCTCGTTAACAGAGCGAGGAAATAGACCTATTAAATATTTCAATCCCCATAGTTAATCGAACGCACAACCATCGTCGTCGTCTTCTACACTCACACGCTGTGCCACTGCGCCACGACTGCCTCACCTTAAACGTCTTCGTCAGCCATGTTTGCAAAATTCTACAATAGTTAATCTATTGGCTAAGACCTAAATCATTATGCCTATCAAGTTTCTAAATAAATGTGTCCATTAATTGCTCATTAAAGTTAACCAAAACATGAAATCAGCAACGCATGCTTTGAAAACAAGTAAGTCGAGTATATTACTCGTAAGCCGTTTTAAATAACAAGAACATATTTTATTTACATGTCAAATATGTTCAATAGTAGGTATTATCATCACCAAAACATATAACCAAAACCTTCAATTCACAACAAACTTAAAAATGTGTAGATTTCAGTTTGTTTCTATTGTCACATACATTAACAATATGAGAAAAATGTGAAAAAAAAAAATTCCAAACTAAGTCTAGGCCTAAGTTAAAGTGCATCAAGATCAGCGTCGGCGCCGCACACGTCACGCGACCGCATTCCATGGCGCCTCCATTCATGTTGCACGAGCGAGAGGCCGCCGCGAGGCCTCTTGCGGGAACGAGAAAGGAAAGCGAACGCCGTTACCCTGTATGGGAATGCAATTCGTAAGCGCAAACGCACGGACTTGCTGCGTCCCGCTCGCTCCCTGCCGGTGCCGGCGCGCATGTTTGCATACTGGCGATGGCGATGTGATTTGATCGATCGCCGGTTTCCTGTGAGAAACGCAGCTTGTTTGTCAGCAGCGAGTCAGGTGGCTCGGTGCATTACCGTTAAGCCTTTGTGCGTCCAGACCGCACGCGCTGCCTTTTTTTTCATAAGTTAATTTATTAATTTCTCACAGATACAACCTTAATAATAGCCAATTTTCAGGAATTATTAGGAAATTCAACCTAAAATCAATGGTCCCAATGATGTTTTAGTTATGAACAATAACTAAATACAGATAAAATATACCGCTACTTGCTCTAAGTACAAAGTTCTATTACGAAGTTAGTGGAATGTGGTTAGGCACGACGCCCGACTCACGGCTAACTTAAAACAGGTTAATATTATTCAAACTCATGCTTAAGTACTAATGATAATACATCAGCGTCGTTAACATATTTTGTACATAAATGTCCCTATTCACGAGTCTCCACCAAAAATTGGTTGTTATTATATATAGAGTCCGAGTTATTCTCTAGCAATTCAAGTAGTTCATTTTTTTTATTCATATATGTCTTCGATGAAGTTAATAAAATTAATATATATAGATAATAATAAAGTTAAGAAATATTATTAATAACAGTAAAAGGTCCATATTTCAACAGTCCGCCAGACTGCAACCGCAAATTTATTAGATGGGTAATTTGCTCAATGTCACAACCTGGAGACCAGCCAGAATGTCACAATAAAGAGAAAGATGTAAACACAGCCGCATTCTAATTAAAAAAAATAAGGTCAAATCGCTAAGGTCGTCTCGTCTGTTCTCAAGATGTCTCGCCAAAAAAATGACTCATTAGATAATGTCTGCGACAGTAAACTTGTAAAAAATAAAATTATTTTCGTTTTCAATACTGAATTTTCAACTGAAACATAAGCGTTAGATATTTTCTGTACATTTCTTCATACAAGTACAATACAATGCTATATGACATTTTATCTTCTATATATATAAAATCGAAAGGTCACTCACTCATCACGAAATCTCAGAAATTACAAGTGCTAGTAGTATCTCAAATTTTGCATAGGAGTTACTTATAGGACGTAGGTGCTCGCTAAGACGGGAATTTGCAATATTCGACTTCTAAGGGGTTGTTTTTGGGGTCGAAAGTTTGTATGAAACTTCGTTACTACAAATGCTAGGAGTCTCAAATTTTGCAT
>JAKRZM010001331.1:264179-407486 GCA_036379175.1 Heliconius cydno galanthus
AAAAAAAAAAAATACCCTAATGGGATGAAATAGGCGTTGAAATTTTAAAAAAAAAAATTACCCTAATGGGAATAGTCTATATATAATAATATCCACTAATCTTACTTGAACACAACAAGAAGTAGATCTGATTTCAGTTTAGTGAAATTGTCATTCGTAAAATAAATACGCAATTATAATTAAGTGACTGATCGTATTGTAAATACAATTATTATTTAATTGTAAGTAAAACTAAAATCTCGACTGCATGAACTAGATCAATGTATCTAGTGACACTAGCGCCATTAAGACAAATTCAACGACTTTGTCATTTATAAAGATCGGGACAAGGGAACAAAGGAACGGACATACATACAAACGCGATAAAAACATAACCCTCCTTTTAGCCGCCGCCGTAGTTGGGATTCCTGCTGTACATATAGTAAATCTTTAGTAATAGTAATTCTTAAGTCAGTGGTATATCATTATTACCTTTTTACGTATAGGTACATAAGTCACTGCATTATTCACCTATTACTAAACACGTGTGTAATCACATTCAAGTGAAAAAGAACTCGATCATCTTATTCCAATTAACTGATGCAGATGCAGTATTACTCAATATTTTTTCATTATTAAAATATGCTCTGGTGTCGAGTTCCGCCACTCAACATAAAATGCCTCAAAAGTTCCAAAAGTGGGGAACGGAAGTGTATTAATGGGAACAGTTATGCCATTTTTATACATAACAGGTAACAGAGATAACGAGTAATGATGAATCTATGTAAGTATGTACGTTTTAAACTTTACTCAGTGTTAAGATGCATATGGCTTCTAATCATCTCTATTCAATAATTCCAAACTTCGCACCTAAGAAATTGCAGGTTGGATTTCTAAAGTCGTACTTTATTTTAACAGAAGATATGAAATTAAAACGTGCAACTTTATATACCCAAACCTAACTTATCTACCTATAACTAAGCTATACCTTTACAGATATATATAGGAATATTTGCTTAGTTTAACTAAGACGTTTTCCAAACGACGATATGTAGCTATAGCAACGAATTGAATATTATTATGGAATTAGTACATGATTTATTCAGCATGTGGTGCCTAGTAGGAAATAGTGAATGAAAATAATCAGAGAGCAATGAGTCATTAGTGAGCGAGTGTCCGGCGCTCGCGTACAGGAAATCGTAAAAGCGCATCTAGAGCGCGCGCGCATCTTCCGGTACGCTTTCCGGCGCCGTGCCATGCTTTCGCTAAATATTATCCTTCACTTTATGGGCTCTCGTTTGTTGAACTCCAATTCAAGATATCGTAAAACGTCGTCTCAAACTCTTTTTGTCGTTTATATTAAGTATTTCATTACAAAATATTACAAAATATCTTAATTTAAAATATCTAAAGGATTTAACTTTAACTTTCGAGGTTATCAACGGTTATCAAAGGTAAAACAAGCTTTATACTTTCGCCAATACATCTAAAGATAACTTCTGTAAATTCTGTAAAACGTCCAACTTAACTAGCAACAAAAAAAGAGTTCAAATAAAAAATGTCAACACACAAGCGAGAATAGAAAGCTACGAACCCATACAATTCGTTATGAAATAGCACGAAAAGGTATTGTTTGTGGTGGAAGGAGGAAAAAATGAAAAAGTAAACAGTTGCGCATTCCATCGGCTAGTGCACGTGGTACATTCCAACGGGGTCATGTACCACACCGTGCGCGCGTGACCTGCTGCGACGCCTCACCAGCTCGCACATGTACGAGCATTTCCTTTTTATGCAGTGGTCGGTACATCTGCTGAGCATAACGCTCGTATTAATTAGAATCACCCTAAGGCGATACGACTGACCATATAAGAAAATATTTAACAGACATGCCGGCCACTCGAAAAAATTACACATTTCTAACGTTGAACTCCACGTGCAGTGTCAAAAGGGATAATTAAATATAACGCATAACCATTTGGAAGAAGGGAATTTTGTCAACACAAGAGCTTCCACCACAAACAATACCAATTTAGAAGAAAAAAATTAAATAACATAAATGAGTTTCATACTTAAATTGAAACTTAATATAAATTCGAAGTACCCTACAATGTGACAAAAAGTCTTAACAAATTCAATTCCGATGAAATGATAACTCGCGAGTCGCGAGTGAGTAGTACGTACTGTTGGTAGTGGACGTTAGAGGTGTATGTATAACATTAGGCGGGCTGGCATTCCATCCTGGGAAAGCAGAAAGTTCGGCATGCGAGGGTCGGAGGCTCCGAAGGAATGCGGCCGGACCTCCCCCCCTCGCCCCCGCCACCGCTACTCCCAGCATTTATTTCACTTTGCTGCTTAACTCATGTCTAAATGTGCGCGGAATTTCAGATGCTATTCTTTATTAGAGCCTTTAAGCTTTGATATTTGTTTTATTATGGTTTATTTTCAAAGAATCGGATTTAGTAGTAAGAAGGAAAGAAGTCTAATGGCAACGTGTGTTTTTAAAAATTTAAATATTTCGAAGTTTAAAATACTGCAAGTAGATAGGTACATTTCATGCCGATAACTTACTATTCGATAGTAATGTTTTTTATTTATTTTTCTACCTTTAGTCATGTCTCGCAATAAGTAGGGTAGTAAGAGAGAATCAAATGTTCAGGCACTGCATTTTCCACTTCTTGCCCTTTTAAAGACATTGTGTTTGCACTGCATGCGAAAACTGGGGAAATGAAAATAATTTGCTCGCTACCTGTATATCGAAGATAAAAAAAACAGTTTGACGGTGTATCCCGCACACACCGGGGTAGGCAGAGGGGACCTAGTGTTAAGACACTCGTTTCCCACTTTTCGCCGAATTCTGGAGGCATTTCATGTTGAGTGGCGGAACTCAACGCTGCGCTGCACCTCGATACCAGAGCGAAGAAATGGAAATATAAATTTAAAAAAAATATTTCCCGAACTCATAACCAGTCGCGTTTACAGTCAAACTTTGTACCCCTGCGCCAGAGGGAATCTATTGTTGGGGGGGTTATTATTTATTATTGTAATAGAAACAATGATTTTCAAACATTTTGTCTCTTTGTTTGTCTGTGCGCGCTAATCTCTAAAATGACTTAACCGATTTAAATGCAGTTTTCACTATTGTATTTTGACAAACTTTTTTTTTAATTTAGTGTTTGTTTTATTGAAATCTGTTCGTAAATAAAAACTTAATACAATATTATTTTGTTCGAAAAAAATACTACAAAATAATTGTTTTCTTGAATTTGAACTGAAACTTTAGTTTTGCTTTAAAAGTCTAATGTTATAAGAACTAAAATCTATTATTTGATGTATATATATTTGACTTATTTTCATTTAAATTAAACTTATACCACACTGCACTGGGATACGTACCTATATAAAGTTAATAAGGAGCATAATTACATTCTTCTTTTTATACACACACATGTGCAAAAACCCAAAAACGTTATATTAACCAAATCTACAAATTTGACGCGAGCCTCAAAAGACGTGTTCAAAGAAAACAAAAAAAAAACAAAAATAACAAGCTAAAATTTCCAACGCCCGTCTCGTCGAGAGGATACCTACAATATAAAATGGACAAAACGGCTCGAAGATCCTTAGAAGGAGCGAACACCGACACATTCATTCCCAAGGCTCGAATCGTAAATTACAAGGCGCCGGCGCCGGGAGGAGCGCTTGTTACGATATTTGAACAAATTCCCGGCGGTGTTAATCTGCATAATAACAGCGGCGGACGCAAAGCGGTCGCCGACTTCCATTATGCTCGGGCGCCACCCTCCACTCTGCAGGCCATCTCACTACCTACCTACCTCGGGCTTGATGCGTGCCCACTCTCAACCACCTTCGACCATTACCCACACTCGTACTCGTATATCATAAACGATTATTGCTCTTAATGTTCTTTTCCTTTGTCTGTCATTGATTTTATGAATATGAACATATTTTCTTATATAGGACAAATGTATATATAAAGTGAACCATTAAACAACTATACTATATATATACTGTCATATAACTATTATGAATGTCCCGAAAATAATTTTATACACATATCTATCTACTCATGAGAGGGTATAGTATACATATATAATTTTAGGAATAAATAATAAATATTACAAATACTGAGCCTATAAATCTTTGTCCTATAACAAAGGTTTGTGATGAGAGAGAATAAAAAAATATATAAAATTTATTATGCTTTTTGGAAGTCAGTATGTTAATATTGTCTATTATCAAATTCCAAAGGAAAGCCACAGGGGGTTTTGTGCATATCGACCCATAAAGTTCCAGGAAAACATTGTTAAGTGACAGGGTGTTTTATTGTCTAGTATATCATTTAGCATTAATTGAAAGGTAGATAGAATTAACAAATTTAAAAATAGTTATTTTTCTTTGGAAGATGAACTAATAGGTATATCTATAGATCTTTTATATTGATATATAATTGCTAAGAGGAAAATATATTGTATCAAATCAAATTCAATTTAATTGGAATATTTATGTATTAGTGTAGGAATTTAAGCTACGTATTTATGAAAATGAATAAAAAAATATCTAATAAAAATATTTCAGTAGTCTTACTAATCCGAGGCGCCTACTGTTATTAAGAGGGCAAATTTACAAGTTAAAGTTATTCGCCATCCTGTTAATTATATCTAAAGACCGTAAGAATGTTATAATATAAGGATCATTCGTTTTTTTTATTCTTTTAAAATAACCTCAATTAATAATTTGAGTGCAAGAAATACTTTAGAAAATATGAAAAACTGTAAGATAACCAGATGATAACCACCACACCACATGAACATGGTAGGTGGGTAGATTCATAAATAAGGAGGTAGGTACACTCCATCAATGCGAGAGTGGAGAATTTTTAGAATTAGTTTTTTTTTATTCTCTGTTAAATGACAATATTTAACGGTGATGAGTAGGTAGTTTGGAGCACCCACGCGGCGCGCTACAGACGACGCGACAAATCGGCAAGGTTGGCTTCAATGACACGGCGCGCCGGTGAATTTTTCAGTGAAATAGTTTCACCGGCGTCGGCGACGGTGACGGCAACGTCTGCGCCGGCGCGGGTCGATGCCCCCGCCGCCCCCACTGAAGCTGCTAATGTAGCGTCCTCGCCAATATCACTACCTACCTAAACTATAGGTACTATAGTATACAAACTACTCGCGTCATCTAATCGTGTCTCAGAAATCTATAAAAGGGCACCCGAATTGCCGCGGAATGTCTATATCTTTGAAAACAGCTT
This sequence comes from Heliconius cydno galanthus, assembly GCA_036379175.1. Lineage (NCBI taxonomy): Eukaryota > Metazoa > Arthropoda > Insecta > Lepidoptera > Nymphalidae > Heliconius > Heliconius cydno. The sequence goes on from JAKRZM010001331.1 coordinate 269,440, forward strand.
TTTTATAATAATGGGATAATATGAAAAAAATCTATTTCAGCTAAAGATGTTGTTCAATAAGCACTTAACTCGCGGTTAATATGTAAATATTAATATTCATAGGTTCATATGTAAATATTAATTTCATTCATATTTGTATGTGTATTACACAATTATCTAACATCATTAGTCAAAACTGAAATAAGCAGAAAAGTTTCTATATACTATATATAGCTTTGGGTGCTAACACCAGACTAGACTAAGTAAGTAGGTGAGTATCTGCTCCTCGACGCCAAATAATCGAGACAAAACATATAACTGTATCTTAATTTTTATTTTACAAAGTATAAATTATTTATGGCTCGCAAATGATTTCAACGGCGACATGTAACGACTGACAAATGTCAAAAGTTATTTTTTACATAAACCTTTGGCACACACTACAATTCGATAGTAACAAGATTCGGTTGATACCCTGTTAAAAGTACACATTTATAAACACAATTTCCTTTTTTTTAAAAAAAATGCTTTTAGACCAACATCATGAAAAGATTTCCTTCTAACTAAAAACAAGTTCTTTTGTCTTGTTTTGAATATTTAGAGACACAAAACAAAATTATTGAATATACTTTATATTCAATAATTTTGTGTTGTCTGGCCATCACAAATACCGAAACCTGTAACCTAATTGGGATTCCCATCATTAAAATATAGTGACTCGACTTTTAACACGGAAAAATGACGAGCAGCGTTCGGAATCATATGCACAGCAGTCGACGCCAATGTTCATTTGAAATCATTCATAATTCATATAGTGTATTTACTCCTAAATACATATATACAAATATTTAAAAAAATACTTTTGAATGTACAGTATTAAATATTCTAAAGAATTTAAAAAAACAATTTGTTGATATAATTGAATATTACTTTAAGTTTTAATAATTTGAAATTTTAGTTATATGAAAAGTTTAGAGCGCTGTCTATGAAATTTGTCATAGTACTACCAAGCTAATTCGTCGGTATTAGCTAGCAGCAAACTATCTTAGATAGTTTAGTTTCAAAGTGCTACCGTTAGATGCCGCTTTAATCAAATATTTAGTACGAGTTGACGTTTCATAGTTTTTATCACTTATATAATTATAGATGGCACTGTAAGCCTAATATAGAGCATTTTTTAATTTAGTCGCATAATTTTTTATACACATTTTTTTGTATAAAATTCATGCTTAACGATAATGTATTTCTGAGTGAAAGGTATAGATAAATATTAATTATTACAGAGTTTCCTTGAAGCAATTAGAATATTTTCCATGATATTCGTATTTTTATTTGTGCGCAATAACGTATATCTTATTCTATTCTTAATTTTTTTTATAATATTGTAGAAATCACTAAGACGATTAGATTTAAAAAATCAAAGAAGCTTGTTGCTTATTTTACTTTCCATAAAATTAAATAAAGGGAAAGTATATTCAGTTTGCATATACTCGTAGCAGTGTACCTACATAAAGTTAATCAGTACGTCAACGTTAAGTAATTTAGTCTTACCTTGCGCCTTGGAAGGAGGCGTCAGATGTTGAAGCGGCGGCCCCAAAGCCCACGCCAACAGCAAGGCCTTCAGGTATATTATGAACAGTAATGGCCACCACGAGTAGCATTATTCTCTTCCATTGCGACTGTCGGGCTTCTAGAGCACGCGCTATACTGTCCCGATGATCGCCTTCAGCTTTCTGTAGTATTTCAATAAAGAATAATTTAATATAATTATATTAAATAATATGGAATACTTATATGAAATTAATAGTATATTGAAAATTATATGGTTAAATATCTACCTATAGTATACGAATAAATTTAACATTTATTTATTTATCTATTACTTACACAAAAATGTACAGAGAATAAATTTTCAAGACCAATATTTATGTATACTTATTTTTTTGACATACAGGAAGATTTCAACGAGAGTACTATTTAAAGAAAAAAAAAATTGGCTCATGGGACTTTAATAAATGTGTTAGGTACTGATTTGGATAATATTAGGTACAGTACCCAATAAATTTAATTATATAAGTAAATTGAGACATAAATTGTAAAATATTTTTTATTAAATTTATTTAATGTACTTGTCGAAATGTCTATTCATTCCATACAAAATGTTGAAATATGTAAATAAAAAAAAATATTAACGATTTTTATTAAAATTTATCAGTAAGAAATACAAACCACAGAATTTTGAGATTGGTGATGGCCGCGCCGCCTCTGAGCTGTGTGCTGGTTAGTAATGCAATCAGAGAATTCTACAGGCGTCTCCAGTGTCACTACTGTAGGGTTCGACGGCCGCCTTAAAGCTGTCATCATTTCTAGATCTTCTAATTTCTCTTTTGAGTCTTTTGATTTTGTTATTGCTGAAAGTAAAAACTAAGCTTGAAACTAATTTACTTTGTATTACTTTATTCATAAGTCACAGGTACATATAACTACTTATTAACGAGTCTATATAGACAGAGGTTATAGGTATGTAATTTGAACACAATTTCAGGGAAATGTACTAAATTTATTAATTATACTTTCTTTGTATAATGATTTTATTTACTATATTTCCTTAAGAAAAAAAGCTTTAAAATCAAACAAAATATATTCGTAAAGTATATGTCGTAAAGTTCGTATAAACATAATTTATTCATAAGCTTAAAGCAAAGCTTATTTATGTAAGTTAAGTAATTGCCCTACTTTAAATAAGCTCGACTCACAGGGACGCTGATATCATTCTCTAACAAGTACTTAATAATAATAATTGTGGCATCGCTATTAACGTGAATTTAGCTTCTGTTGTGTGCTTAGTCTGGCCGTAAATACTGTTACTATTTAAAATAAACGAAATATTCTTTTTGAATTTGGAATCTGTCATTTTTATACGATTGCTTATTGTGTTTTCTTATTTTCGCGCCAATATATTGAATGCAATATTAAGAAGGTGATAAAGAGAACCGAATCGCTGTGATTGCATTACATAAAATAGGTATGGTGGTTCTATACAATTTTTAAAATTCTCCATACACTTGATATAAGTAAATGTTTGTATAACAGGCTACTATGATAGGAACAATGAGAACTCCTCTGTTTGTGACAGTCAAAGATTTGGTCGTTCTGGTAGTGTTCGTAAGAAAAAGGCTATCGAAGCACTAAGGTAAAAAGCATCGGCACAAGTGTATCAATACACCATTCTTAAGAAAGTTGTTAAGCCCCTTAACAACACCATGTTCAATAACCGAGAATGGTCCTTTCAGTCACAAAGCTCGATCCACTCGATCTTGGTTAAAAACGAACGTTCCTGATTTCATCTGAGCTGAATACTAGTCGTCTTCTAGTCCTGGTCTTAATCTACTGTATTATGATTTATAGTCATAGAAAGAGTGCATACTGCTATTGATGGTTGTTTTATATATTTTTATGATTTTATAGGGGTGTTTTAAACTACTGTATACTAATACTATGGATAAACTAATTCAGTCCAAGAAACACTGATTTGGTCTCATTGCGGTAATAATAAATACATAAATACATTTAAAATATATAATATCAAATGTTTACTATAATTACCTAGAAAACATATTTGCTTGCATATATTTGCTATGTGCGTATTTTATCTATGAATTAAGCACCTCAAAATACCTCAAACAATTTCCGGATTCTAATAGAATTCTTAAATAAATTTCATAAAGACCGGTTAAATCGTTTTAGCCATGAAGAAGTAACCGTATCTACTGTGACATGTTTGGTAATTTAAATTTGAAAACTTACATTGATAAAATATGAATTTATATAATTTTGTAAGTTATAATTAACGTTTTAGCTTTTTTATCTTATTAAATTTAATTGGACGAATGCAAAATTAGTTATTTTATTATTAATAGCTAAGTTACATTTGTAATAATTTAAATTATCGTTGTGCCAAAATATTTAGTCTTGCCATAAGCTGTCATGATGCTGAACAACAATTAATTATTATTTTAAGCAGAGGTAGAGGCGTAATATAGATATCGAGAAGGATGTTTTTGCAAGCAGATTAATTTAGATTATACCTACAAAATATTTAAAAAATATCTCACAGTAATCGAGTACCTACTTAAGAAAGTTTGCGTAGAGCCACAAATCCAATACATAGAGAACTTCCTAACATGGAACTTTTGCGCTCTACTCTGCTGCGGCGAAGGTATAAATTAAACAATATGCTCACTATCGACAAATATTGAAAAAGTCATTATAATTTGCGTTTCACGTCGTGACTATTTTAATATTAGTAAGTACTAAAATAGTCACGAAGTGAAACGCACAAGACAACACACTCTTTTACAATACTTTTACTATATAGATGTGTAGAAGGCCCTTTGAAAATTTGATTTCGATTCGGTTATCATTTCGGTCAAACTTTATTCCTATTGACATGGCAGCCTACAAGAAGTAAACATGTATATATCTATAAGGTAGTTGTAAGTAACCTAAGTATCACCTTGACTGAACATCATCAAGACTTAGAAAACAAGAAGTAATCGTAAAATCTGATACAAATGGGGAATTAGTAGCACCTGTGATCCCAGATGTATTTCAGTCCCGAAAATTTTGCAATTTAATTTTACATATCCCAAGATTTTCGAGATTAACAAAAAAAATTTAAAAATGAAATAAAAAATTCACGAATCGCATGTAGCTTGATAGTTTGTTAAATCTTGTTTTTCCCGTTGATGTATTTAGTTTGGGTTTGCACAATGTTTGCATAAAACAACTCATAATAATTTAATAATTCATATTTATTACACAGAAATATACGTTATATTTAATTGATTCGATTTATTTTAAAATAATTTTCATTTAATTGATTGAGGCCAATCATGACCCAGGGACACAAGTGAGTGACTTTAAACGCAAACGCAAACTGGTTGTGGGTTCGATCCACTCGAGGAAATGAAATATTTATTTAAATGTATATTTTCATTTCTTCGCTCTGGTGTCGAGCCAAGCGCAGTGTTGATTTTAGATGATTTACTGTCTTACTTCTTGATGATTTTTGATGAGTTAGCTGATTTACTGTCAGCTCCATGAAATTGAATTTGAAAACTTTAACAAAACCGGAAGTAATACCCATTTAGGTGTTTTACCTAATATACTGATGCCAAGAATCAAATACAGGTAATATTGCATAACATTTAATTGCATAATAACCTTGAATTAAATTAAGTATGATGGAAGGTTATTTGTGCACTAAACACAATGCTTTGATAATGTGTGCGAATTACCTATTTTATTTGAAACTGTTTAATTGTTCCATTGATTACGAATTTAAAAAATGCGTAACATTTCATAAATCATAATAAATGCTAATAAAATAAATGTCTTCTAAGCGTTTCGTATTGAATTCTAATTTCACATAAAGATAGTGGTGACATTATGTACTTACGCTGAAATATTCGTCACGTGTTTCTTTCTGTAGTAGCGCAGTAGGTAAAACAATAATAACAAAAAGTCAGTAATATATATTAATAGGTATCGCGTTTAACTAACATAATTTTAATCACTTTCTTACTGTGATGATAAAAAGTAATATTAAGCATGATGAAATCGTTTCATTACAAACTGCACTTGTAATATATTTGATATGCTCGATTCGTTAGTTTTCATCTGATAAAATATTTAATTTGCAGTAGAAATATTCGTGCGCTGCAATGATGAAGTACAGACCTATAATTTATAATTAGCGCCAGGCACATCATGGCACAACACTGGTTAATCAAAAAAACATGCAATATCAATCTCTTTAGGTATGATGTAGAGATATCAATAGTATACCAATGCAGTTTTCGTTAGATTTAAGGAGTAAAAGTGACGTTATATCAGCAACATCTTGTACCTAAGTTTACACAATGCCTTTATTGTCAATAAGAGATAAAGTCTCGTGTCAATTGAAAGCACGTGTTCGGTTGTTTGATAAGGCAGAAACATCAGTTCAAAACATATATTATAAATTATAAAGTATTGAGTTATTTTTACTGTATAACTAGTTCTCTCAAAAAAAATAAAATTACATAATATTTCAACATATTCTTCACAAATCAAAACACGCTATTTGACTTTAGAAATCATTTCAGATTATACGTGACTATGGAATCCATAATTTAAAAATATATGCTAATGTGTATGCTTAAAAGTTCAATTGAAATATCCAAAATTTGAATATACCGCGAAAACGCTTGTACATCCAAGATGGTTAAACTTGTCTATCCGTCTTGGATGGACTAGCCTGTGACGCAATATCCCGCAAAAACTATTAACATATATTTCAAAGAAGCTGATTAAAGATGGAAAGATTTGAGGCTGTCGTGGAACAGCAGCATAAGAGTGTGACTGTAACGCGACGGTTGTGGGTTCGATCCCCACTCGAGGAAATGAAATATTTATTTACATTGATATTTTCATTTCTTCTCTCTGTATTTGTTTTAACTTTAAATAAAGAAATAAAATATAACAGATAAAGTTATTTCAAAACAAAACAAACACTCACTTCCTTATTAGTAAAGTCAACACCTTAATGTTAAATGAAAGTAATTTTACAATCCAGTTAAAATTAAACATTATTGTAAACAATCTTTATCAAAAATAAAGCTTTAAGCAAATAAGGAGAAACCTATATAACATCAATAAAGTTTTATATTGTTAGTTTGTGTATATGTCTCATGAATTTAAATTTTAACTTGCAATGCAAATATACAAAATTCTGTATTATAAATATTAATTTCCTAACTTGTTTTTTTAGAAAAAAATAAATAAGTAAGTTTTATATTAAAAAAATATATAGTTAGTATAAAACAAATTAATTAACGCACAGTTCAAGTAAAGCAAATATGAATGGAAACAGGTTGTTAGCATTGAATATAAATCATTATGGTCAATTTCGATTTAGTTTTCAATATAAGCATTTCTTAGATCTTATAAAGACTTGACAAAAAAAAAGTTAATACTTTATCGTTCTTTAGTTTAAAAAAATATATTTTTTTAATGGAAGTTAAGAAAATTAAACATTAAATTAAAGTTTCATAATAGTCTCTTTGACTAAAAACTGTGTTGTAATCATTAACCTAGTTCAGATTGTATTCAAACAATTCCAAAAACAAAAAGTACACTACTAGTGCTAACCAACTTCTTGTATAAAGTTTGTAAATAAAATTATTATATGGTAGGACCAATAATATATATTTTAAATTAATACATAAGTTTTAATAAATTAAATATTTGTTTAATATTAGTGGTGTCAATGATATCTATATTTAATATTGCAAAAATCTATTTCGGAAAAGAGAATTTAGAATTTAAATTGAATATAAATGTGGTCTTGAAATTGTATGTTGGTATTACCATGACATTATTAAATGAAAAAATGTTAAAGTAAACACCATAAAATATAGATCTTAAAGTAAATAAAATACATACATGTACAAAAAAGACAAGATATGATTTTTATATCTTTAACAAAGTTTTTGATAATACATAAGTATATCAACTAACATGCAATAAAAAAATTGATAAAGGTGAGATAAGCTTTTTTTTTGTTTTAGCATTAATTAGGTAATTGTTATTACAACTGATTTATTTTGTCCGTGTCGTATTTACAAATGGACCANAGATATATTTCAAAGGGGCTGATTAAAGATGGAAAGATTTGAGGCTGTCGTGGAACAGCGGCATAAGAGTGTGACTGTAACGCGATGGTTGTGGGTTCGATCCCCACTCGAGGAAATGAAATATTTATTTACATTGATATTTTAATTTCTTCTCTCTGTATTTGTTTTAACTTTAAATAAAGAAATAAAATATAACAGATAAAGTTATTTCAAAACAAAACAAACACCCACTTCCTTATTAGTAAAGTCAACACCTTAATGTTAAATAAAAGTAATTTTACAATCCAGTTAAAATTAAACATTATTATAAATAATCTTTATCAAAAATAAAGCTTTAAGCAAATAAGGAGAAACCTATATAACATCAACAAAGTTTTATATTGTTAGTTTGTGTATATGTCTCATGAATTTAAATTATAACTTGCAACGCAAATATACAAAATTCTGTATTATAAATATTAATTTCCTAACTTGTTTTTTTAGAAATAATAAGTAAGTAAGTTTTATATTTAAAAAAAATATAGTTAGTATATAACAAATTAATTAACGCACAGTTCAAGTAAAGCAAATATGAATGGAAACAGGTTGTTAGCATTGAATATAAATCATTAAGGTCAATTTCTATTTAGTCTTCAATATAAGCATTTCTTAGATCTTATAAAGACTTGACAAAAAGAAAGTTAATACTTTATCGTTCTTTAGTTTAAAAAAATATTTTTTTTTATTGGAAGTTAAGAAAATTAAACATTAAATTAAAGTTTCATAATAGTCTCTTTGACTAAAAACTGTGTTGTAATCATTAACCTAGTTCAGATTGTATTCAAACAATTCCAAAAACAAAAAGTACACTACTAGTGCTAACCAACTTCTTGTATAAAGTTTGTAAATAAAATTATTATATGGTAGGACCAATAATATATATTTTAAATTAATACATAAGTTTTAATAAATTAAATATTTGTTTAATATTAGTGGTGTCAATGATATCTATATTTAATATTGCAAAAATCTATTTCGGAAAAGAGAATTTAGAATTTAAATTGAATATAAATGTGGTCTTGAAATTGTATGTTGGTATTACCATGACACTATTAAATGAAAAAATGTTAAAGTAAACACCATAAAATATAGATCTTAAAGTAAATAAAATACATACATGTACAAAAAAGACAAGATATGATTTTTATATCTTTAACAAAGTTTTTGATAATACATAAGTATATCAACTAACATGCAATAAAAAAATTGATAAAGGTGAGATAAGCTTTTTTTTTGTTTTAGCATTAATTAGGTAATTGTTATTACAACTGATTTATTTTGTCCTTGTCGTATTTACAAATGGACCATGTATTGTATAAAAATATAAATACATTTAACAAATGATTTTACTAAGAAATTTATTAAACTTTCTTTATAAATAATTTATTTGAAATGCTAATATTAGTAATGAAAAATTACACATTAGTTTCTCTCATTCTTTATCAACTCTGCAGCAAAGAGAACCTAAGGACATGCCAAGGCGCTCTCCTCTATCACATTTCAGATATTGTATGTAGTGTAGTGTAACTTAGTGACATTATTTTACATATCAGATCAGGAAAAGTAAAATCATTCAATGCCCTGAGTGGGGATAGAACCCACAACCATAATTGCAGCCAAGCAATGATATAGATCCATTGCAATACAATAATAGTTTTATTTAAATAAAAAATAATATATGTAAAGCTTTAAGTATAGACAAAATAAATACTCAAATTATTCTGAAATATTATGTGCATTTAACTATGTGGTTCAGGATTTTCTAATATAATATACACTATGTTAGTATAGTATTAAGATTTTCCCATTATTGTCAAAAAAAAACCTAAAGTCTAATTTTCTCAATTACATTAAGTTACCTAAACAAAAATATGATGCAAAAATGTCATAGGGCCATTTAACATTTCCATTTTATTTTTGTTTTATGCACTATATAAAACCTTGAAACTTGAACAATGCAAGACCAACAGAATTTAAAATATATTTATTTAAATTACAACATTTGTCTTTAAGTATAAGTTTTATTGCAAAACTTAATATTTCCTAATATTTTTCGTTTAAATTCTATACATTCCATTTATGTCTGTGTAATATAATTAATTATAATTTGTTTTTTTTTATAATATTAAATAAAATAAAAAAAAGTTGATTTAAAAAACTATTTCATTTAAGTATAGATATTCTTAAATTTATTTAAGAAAAATATTATGATATCTTCTATTCCTTTTTTATTTAATGACAAAAACAATTCAAGTGGCAAATTGAACCCACAAACATAATTTTTACTGTTAGTAGTCACACTGTGCCACAGAGACCTCTAAACACCTCCAAGCATCAATAAGAATTTTAGCTTTACACTATATCCCACACAGCGGGGTAGACATTTCAGGTCTCCATTATATGTCAAATTCTGGCGGCATTACATGTCAAGTGGCTGATCTCAATGCCACACTTTGTACCATTACCAGAGCGAAATGAAAATGAATTTTATTTTTTTGAATGGGAAAGTAATCCATAACCTGTTGATTTTAGTCATATTTCTGCCCCTAAACAATGAGTACAGCCAAGAAGATATTAAATAAATATTTTAAATAAATACTTACACATCATCATGTTTGTAGAGTTGATACCCAGGAAATCCAAAAACCTGTCTGTTCCAAATACAAACACAGCACCAAATAAGAATCCAACTGCTACAGGAACAAAGGCATATTGGCCATTCTCTCCATATAAGCCAGAATTTTTACACATCTCAATAGCTGGCTCCAGTAAAGACCAATATGAAGCAGCTGTCATAACTCCAGCGGCAAAACCAAGGGATACATCGAGTAATTTTCTCTGTAAACAATCATTTCAATGATTTCAAATAATGTACGTCTATCAACAAATGCACGTTTGAGAAAGTAAGCTTACATGTTTTCCTCTGATAAAAAATACACAACCGGCTCCCGCGGCAGTGAGCCCCCACGTCAGAAGTGTTCCAAGCAGTGCTTGCGTCACTGCACCATATCCCTGGATCATTTTGTCAAAGTAATTTTAAGTACAAAATTTTACACTTAAGTACTATTCATAAAAACATATTTCAAGTTATGTTTTCGAGTAAGTCAATGTTATCTATCACGATCTTTTTATACCTTCTCTCCACATGTTTATCGTACAATTTTTGACGTATACTGACAAACTGACATTTAATAAATTGACATTTACGTTAAATTTTTCCTGCTAACTTAAAATTTATATAAAATTTATTAAAATATATATTATATGACATGTACTATTAGAGTCAATAAGCAAGATATATTACTAAAAAAGCTGTGAGATAAAATGAAAAAAATATAAAAAAAACGTATGATTACTTTAATTTCCCCCCCTTATTCTATTATACGTTGCTTACACGCTTGCCGAGGCTTGTCAAATACATGTTCACTAATACAAGCGTGTAAGCGGGGTGCTTGGCCTGGTTTATTGAGTTATGAGAGAGCTTGTCACTTGAATCAGTGGCGGTTTTTGAACACGTAAATAAATTATAGGGTTTATTTTTTTTTTTTAGTTTTATGCAGTCGAGTTTTTTAAAAATTATTTTAAGAGTGTCCGTACCTTCTAGGATCTAAATAATATTTTTGTTTTTTAAATAAATTTAAGTTAGAATTTATATTCTTCTTATTAAAAATTTTTTACTCGTTTACATACGTTTTAATTATTTAACTTTATAAATGATTCTGTTATGTTTTTTTATTTCTTTAAAATATTTTACAAAATAATATGAAAATAAATAGAAATTTACTTTTCATTTCATAAATCTATATAATAAAATTGTAATAATCAATAAATGTAATAATCATAATATATGTAATAAAATTGTAACTGATTGCTGTCTATACTGAAAGGTAAATGAGAAAATTATTCTGGAAATTTATCAATGTAATAGAATCCAAAACAATGTTTTTTAGAATTGGCTGAAACTTTAGTTTTCAATGTACAGGTAATGTATTTAAAATAATAATGTTATTAGAACGCGGACATAATCCAGATTAATAAATTAATAATAGTGTGGTTCAAGCAGGTGAAGCCACGAGCAGGTCGCTAGTGTAAAACAAAGTGTAAAGCGCAATATTATATACAGATAGGATAGGTGTTTATTTTTGTATTGTGGACACCGACTAAGAAGAGATTTAAAAAAAAATTATCCTAAAGGGGCGAAATAGAGATTGAAAGCTTTAATTGATTTGTTTTTAATCAGCACCGATTTTAATAAAGTTTGAAATTCAGATTCATAAAAATATTTCAATGAACACGTGTTTCGTGGTTNTTTAATTATTTAACTTTATAAATGATTTTGTTATGTTTTTTTATTTCTTTAAAATATTTTACAAAAGATTAATGAAAATAAATAGAAATTTACTTTTCATCTCATAAATCTATGTAATAAAATTGTAATAATCAATAAATGTAATAATCATAATATATGTAATAAAATTGTAACTGATCACTGTCTATACTGAAAGGTAAATGAGAAAATTATTCTGGAAATTTATCAATGTAAATTGTAAAATCCAAAACAATGTTTTTTAGAGTTGGCTGAAACTTTAGTTTTCAATGTACATGTAATGTATTTAAAATGATAATGTTATTAGAACGCGGACATAATCCAGATTAATAAATTATTAATAGTGTGGTTCAAGCAGGTGAAGCCACGAGCAGGTCGCTAGTGTAAAACAAAGTGTAAAGTACAATATTATATACAGATAGGATAGGTGTTTATTTTTGTATTGTGGACACCGACTAAGAAGAGATTTAAAAAAAAATTATCCTAAAGGGGCGAAATAGAGATTGAAAGCTTTAATTGATTTGTTTTTAATCAGCACCGATTTTAATAAAGTTTGAAATTCAGATTCATAAAAATATTTCAATGAACACGTGTTTCGTGGTTTTTTAGAATTCACCCCTAACTGAAAATAATGTTATAAACATATTTAATAAATATTCATATAGTTCAAGCGGGCGAAGCCGCCCAAGTCAGCTAGTTATTTTATAAAATTGCACGTTGTACATGTGCAATATTATAAAATTTGAATAGAATAAAAATATAATATTTGATCACAAATAAAGATTGTATTCATATTTAAAGCCAGAAAGATTGTAACAAAACAAATTTCAAATCTAAAATGTTTCTATTCACGATATCATAAATACCATAAACTATTCATTCATTGTTCCTCGAATCTGTGTTTCAAATAATTGAAAATGAGGAATAGAGTAATTATATCGTTATCTTAATAATATTAGGTTAATGCTCATGTACTTAATAATTATGTACTTAGCGTAATTTACACGAACAATAAAAACGGTATTTATAATAAACGTTTAAGTCAGTAGCTCAGTGGCTACGTGACTGATATCTTTTACGTGATAAAGTAGTTTACCTAATTTATGAGGATATTTGAAGAATTATAAGCAAAGAAGTTTTTAAGCTAAGAAATATTATACACGTTCAAAAGATTTTAACTAAACGTAAGATTTAAATATCCTCGATTCGAAAAATTCGGCGGATAGTGAAGAATGGAGTGTTTTAACAATAGGTTCAGAGGGAACCTAGTGTTAAGAAACCCTGCTATGGCCCTGCTTTGCGGAATACAGAGTGAAGCTGAAAAAAAAAACAAAGAAAAATGATTAAAAAATAGATTTTTGTTCTTAATTATTTCGCACTAAATATAAGTGTCCTTGTAAAATTTACAATAGGTATTGCATTATTCATTTTAATAATATAATTAGCATGTCATGAATGATGAAACCTTTTTAACACATCACTTAGTAATGACCTCGTTGAAGTTATTATTCTGTTAAAAAAATTTAATATAATTATAATACATACCATACCGTTATGTATTTTAGTTCTGTTAATCGAGTCAGCACCGTGAGTTGTAGTTCTATTATATTATTTAATCATATTTAATGAGGAAATAGTACATAGTAGGTTGGTAAATCTAGCATATTTAGATATTATTCACGCATTTCCTATATTAAACGAAGTAGGCATAGAGATCCTATATACGGTCAATATATCGTGGCCGCCCTGAAGTTAAGTTTTCTCAACTTTTGCACATTGTTCACAAGTGAAAAAAATAAGCTTATATTTACTATAATATATCTGAGTTTGTAACCATATAGAAAGAGAATTTATTTCATAAATTTAATAATAATAAATGCATCATAATAATTATACCCCATCAAAAACATAAATAAATGTAAAATGAGAGCCAGGTTAAACGTTAAGGAATGCGTCGTTCTTGACTTTATCGACAAAAGAATGGAGGTCTATATGGGTCCCGAGTACCGAACACATAATTCACGTGGGATAATAGTCAAGCTCTAAATTTCATTCCAAATATTTCTTACGTCCAGACTTTATTATATTTGCAAGTTAGTGCATTACCAGCTTGTACTAGCTATGAAGATGATATGTGGTTTTGGTGCCTGGTGTTACAAAATAGCCAAGTCAAATTTATCGACGCTTTAAGAAAATGCCATATTTAATCGTAGATTTTAAAGAGATTTTAAGGTTTAAATTTAGTTAATATTGGTATAGTTACTTGATAAATATTACGTACATTTGTATGTAGATTTATTTATAGGTATTGGCTATATCGCATCCGAATCGTTTCTCTTAATATCTTTTACTTTCAATGATTTCTGGTAGAGGTCTCTATTAGAGATAAGTTATCCGTTCAACAGATAATAATCTGTTATATATGTTTTTTATACTTTCTTTCTTGTATATAACATTTTGCCGAATTTTTTGAGGCATTGCATGTTGAGCGGCGAAACTCAAAGTTGGGCTTTTGACTTGGTGCCAGAACGAATAAATGAAAATTGATAAGTTCATCATTTCCTCAAGTGGCGATCGAACCCACAACCGTCGCGTTACAGTCACCCCTTGTGCCTCTGCGCCACGACAGCCTCCAGATTACATAAAATTTCTTTTAATTTATCATAGAAAATCTTCCTCTCATCAACTTTAGTTCCAATCGACTAGGATAGAACAGTTCCAGATCAAATTCCCTTAACACACCGTTCAATACATTGGTTTTTAACCCACGCGTCATATTTAATTTTTTTTTTAAGCAACTAAGGGTCTTTATAATAACAATTAATATTTTGAATAATAAAAACATAATAAAGAATAAAAAAAATATAATAAATAAAAATTGTAATAATTAACAAGGTGCCCTCTTAGAAACGTTGTGAAAAGTAGAACATGGAATATATTTAAACCTTACAATTTATTTAAATATCGGGTGCAATCGTCGAACGTCAAGTCCCGCATGCGGCATGCTCTACTTCTAGCATAGTTTACAAAGTTATATTGCTTGATCAGTCAGTGCAACAAACACATTAATAAAATAAAATATTAATTGAAAAAATCTTTTTGAAAATAAGCTTTCTGGATATTTTTTCATGGTGTATTTATTGTACTTTTCCAAATCAAGCTCTTATTTGATACCCATATTAGGTGGATTGTGCAAAAACTTTTGGATGCGCCATTTTGTGGAAGCGGCCATTTTGGCATTAGGTTCCCTCTGCCGATGACGATGCCGATGACGATGACGAAGATGACGCTTGTTGCTGCTAAAATAATGTGATACTGGCTAGTTCGTGAATTTTTTATAAAAATCCATAAGGATCAGAAATGAAAAATGGTTGGTTTAGCTGTTTTTATTTATTGGAAATTTTTATTCACTGCTTTAGTATATGCCATGAGCACTCAAGCAAAGAGAAACTACATTTGAGACACTCCGGTCTCCTAGAATTATATATTTTTGAAACTGTACCATAAGTCCATAACATTATGCATATGATGGTTTACAGTTGCTTATAATAATTATTGTAAATACCCAAGTGTAATCTATTAATACGGTACTGTCAATAATTGTAGATTCAAATAGGGGGCTGAATGATCTACTTGTAATTTTCCGTTGCATCATCAAGAACAGCGTTGTAATTAGAAAATTATACATTTATATATATATTATATTATTTATTCTTCAAATAAGGAATGTTGTCAGTCAAAAAAAACTCAGCTAACGCCTTTCGGATTGTAGGTACTGGAATCTGGACGTAGGATAAGTCTATCAATTAATTGTTGTAAAAAAATATAGAAATTATTTTTATAGTATAGACGGTTGTTAATTCAGGCTTTCNCCCGCATGCGGCATGCTCTACTTCTACCATAGTTTACAAAGTTATATTGCTTGATCAGTCAGTGCAACAAAGACATTAATAAAATAAAATATTAATTAAAAAAATCTTTTTGAAAACAAGCTTTCTGGATATTTTTTCAAGGTGTATTTATTGTATTTTTCCAAATCAAGCTCTTATTTGATACCCATATTAGGTGGGTTGTGCAAAAAGTTTTGGATGCGCCATTTTGTGGAAGCGGCCATTTTGGCAGTAGGTTCCCTCTGCCGAGCATGCAATACAAGATGACGATTGTTGCTGCTAAAATAATGTGATACTTGCTAGTCCGTGAATTTTTTATAAAAATCCATAGGATCAGAAATAATGGATTGTTAAGCTGTTTTTATTTATTGGCAATTTTTATTCACTGCTTTAGTATAAGTATGCCATGAGCACTCAAGCAAAGAGAAACTACATTTGAGACACTCCGTTCTCCTAGAATTATATATTTTTGAAACTGTCCCATAAATCCATAACATTATGCATATGATGGTTTACAGTTTGCTTATAATAATTATTGTAAATACCTAAGTGTAAGATATTAATACGGTACTGTCAATAATTGTAGATTCAAAAAGGGGCTGAAATACTTCTACTTCACATTTTCCGTTGCATCATCAAGAACAGCGTTGTAATTAGAAAATTATACATTTATATATATATTATATTATTTATTCTTCAAATAAGGAATGTTGTCAGTCAAAAAAAACTCAGCTAACGCCTTTCGGATTGTAGGTACTGGAATCTGGACGTAGGATAAGTCTATCAATTAATTGTTGTAAAAAAATATAGAAATTATTTTTATAGTATAGACGGTTGTTAATTCAGGCTTTCAGTTTCCTAGTAAGCAGAATAATAGAGAAAGAAATATTTTTTATATTACTGTTAATATAAAGTCTAACTCATTCTTAAGTAAGTAAGAAAGGTCATCTTGATAATTTCGTTAGATAAGTATAACTCTTTTTTTAGCCTCACGCTGTATCTCGCCAATAGCAGGGTAGGCAGATGGGACGTGGAAACGTAGGTTCCCACTTCCCATTAAATTCTGGAGACATTTCGTGTTGAATGGCGGAGCTCAACGCGCGAGGAAGTTAAAATATTAAATATTTAATTTCCTTCAGTGGGAATCGAACCTATACAGCCTGTTGCGCTTACAGTTGCACGCTTGTGCCCCTGCGCCACCGGCTTCTACATAACTCTTATTTTTTATAATATAACGACGGCGACGTCAGAAGAGGCGCAACCACCGTAGCGACGAAAGAACAAAATCCGCTATATCGTCATTATTCAAATTTTCGCTGTACTAGTTGTTCGTTTGTTCCGGCCTCCGCTTTTTGTCCCATTTCCTTATACTTTGAAATTACGATTAGTTCGGCCAAAATTAGAGGCGGTCGTCCGTGGTGGACAATCGTGTGAACGGCCCGTTAAGTAAACAGATCGCGACCTGCGGGCAGAACCGAGAATGATGAATGCTGTGGAAAATTGAGATTACTTTAGGATTAAATAGTTGTACTCAACTTTGTGCAACCACTAATCTTAATAATAAATATATATATTTTAAATTCAAAATGTTATCTTTCATCATCATCTAAAATCATCTCTATCATCATGAAATCTCAGAAACTACATGTGCTAGGAATCTGAAATTTTGCATAGGAGTTATTTATAGGACGGGGGGGAGGGTGGGGGGAAGGGGGGCTGGGGGTTTGGGGTTAATAGATTGTATAAAACTTTGTTACTAGGAGTGGAAAATTTTACAAAAATTTTAAAAAGAATTTGCAATATTCTTCTCCTGAGGGGATGAAATAGGGGTTGAAAATTTGTATGGATTTTTTTTAAAATCGCCACCGATTTTTATAAGATTTGAAATTTAGACTCTTAAAAATATTTCATTGAATATGTGTTTCATGGTTTATTAGGATTCACCCTCTAAACTGACAATATTTTCATAAATATATTTAATAAATTTTCGTATAGTTCAAGCGGGCGAGGCCGCCCAAGTTAACTAGTATAAAATATATACGAAAATTGATAAAATATAAACGTACAATAATATATTTACTCTTAGCTATTACTATATAAGTCGTGCCGTGGAATATTGCAGCGGAGTCTGGACACCAAAAGTTGAGGTATAATTAGTACATAATCTATATACCTATATGTAATTATATTTCTAACTAAATTAATATATTTGACAAGACCTGCGCATAGGCAACGCAAGGTGTCGATTAATGATTTCCACGGACATCAGACCAGCGATTGTGTAACGGGCTGTGGCTTTACTGTTTATATCGATTTCGGTGCCCACGTCCAGTCGTGTCACGACAGCACGCGGAAGGTTTTAGATCATCCATCATAGGATTCGTTTCGCGCACCGCAGTAATAGCAGCAAAAACGTGTCGACGGCACGCGCTGGCCGACGTTTTCCTGATGCCTTTAATGTGGCTTATGAAGTAAGCGCTTGTAAGCGAAGAATGCTCGATAAATTGAAGATTAATCTCAGTCTGGTAGGCCTGTAAGTGTATTAACACGTGTAAGGCTTTTTATAGTTGAGTAAAGCGTAATATAGTTATTACTGCCTATTATATTTTTTACAATAACTATGCGAGAGGTGAAATTTTAATATAGATGCAACAAGTATTTTTTTAGCTTAGCGCTATTTCCCACACATATCAGGGTAGGCAAAGGGAACCTGGGAACCCAACACACAGTAGTTAAATATACCTACTCGTATGTAAGTAAAAGCAGTACGGACCAATAAGGACCAAGGAGCTTGTGCTTGATCTACTATAAGGAAAGTTTAAAATAAGAAAAAATACATAGCATTTTAGAAACGGTTAAGTAATTTATGTCGTTTCTCATCAACATGGTGGTTTTTTTGCAGTTTATGTAGCAGTGAAACCCAGTTTACGGTGAAAGTTTTTATAAAGTTTAGTACAATTTGTATTTGTACTATATTACCCTACCTTATTAGTTTTATATAGGTATTATATAAAATTTGGCGTGCGCGCGTGATAAGATACTAAATCAGGAGTAATAAAAAGAATATTTTAGTTATTGTATTCATAAATAATTTGATATATTTACATACATATAAGATAATTTAGTAAAAATAAAAAATATCTTTAATATAATAAGTTAACTATAGGCACACTATATAATTCATGTACGATGAAAAGGGAAGTATTCTTAGCAAAAAAACAACATAGTACTAAATCCAACAAAGTAGTACACTATTATTATGATTTCTTGCATAAACTTAAAGTAATTAAGTTTAAATAAACTTAAAGTAATTAAGTTTAAATGATTAACTTTGTAAGAAAGGGTCACAGAAGCGGTCACTGTCACAGCTCGCTAAGCTCACCTGCTATCTAATTCTAAAGAAAATTTTAACTGTTTAACGAAATTGAATTTAAAATTACCAAAAATATCTGGAAAGAAATACAGCCTATAAGCTTAAAATTATGCTTATGGGAGACAAATATTTACCGAAACTTATCTGAATGTACCTAACAATTAAAATGTACGTAACAATTTTGGTCATAAAATTCAGTTAATATAAAATATTCCATTACAAATAGACTACTTCATTGTTCTGTACTTAGAATCAAAAAGAAAAAGCATGTCACTAAATCGGAAAGTAAGCATACGGGTTAATAAATCAAAAAGCTTATCTGAGTTCATCACAAAATGATTGACTTTCTATAGAGATTATAATTACAAATCGACTCGATAGTCTCCGTGGGTTCAGGCAAATAGCATATTTAGTTATCTTATCGAACGATCATCTGCTGTGCGATGTGCGCCCGACATGCCGTCCGCGACCGTCGACCGTCCACCGTCACTCAACGTCACGCCACCGAACTCATCTGCCAGCAATCACAAACCCTAATTCTTATAATCCGAGGCCAATCAGCTATGTAGACCAGCTGATAGTCAAATTGCGAATCGTGTCGTGAGAACAGGTAGAGTACGAGGCAGGTAGCGGCGGCCCTCCCCAACTTCTGAGGCTAACTGTTCGTGGAGCTAGCCGGGCGTACCACCGCGCAGTCCCGTGTCGAGACGTCGCAAGCGCACCACGTAAGCTGCAATCGTACTTGCTACTTCACTCTCGCTTCACTAGCCGCTCGCAGTAGCGCGGGAAAGCTTCATCAGTACTTCTTGCGTGTGTTTATTTATCCGCGAAAAACTTACAGTGCTAGTGCTAAATAAACTTGACTCTTTGTGGCATTTCCTGGCTTTTAATATAAAGATAATAATATTTTTGATAGTTAGTCGATCTTGTTTTTTGTGGTAGTATTAGGAAAGTAATCGGGGCAGAGAGCATTAACGGTTGGCTCCGCGCTCGAGTGTGGCAGACCGCAAGCATGACGAGCGCCAGCAGATGCGCTCTCCTGCTTCTCCTCTTGGTATGTATTAAAACAGAGAAAAATATTGTTTTTATGAAACTATAATTTTTTTATGTATATATTATAACTATTAAGAAAATGTATTATAACTTATTAATGTAATAAAAATCAATATAAATACTTTACCATCTTAAATATTATTGGATATTTATAGTAATTTACCTATACATCTATTTAGGAATACGATGTATCCTTCGTACATATAATATTATACATAATGATATAATCATATTTAATTTGAATTGGAAATATTAATAAGATTCACCTATCAACATTGTTAAAGAAGAAATTAAAGAAGAAATTAATGAAGATGAGCCAAGGCCAACCTTCCTCGCTCTAATTGCTACATTTTGACTTATATGAATAGACATGATCGAGCATTTGGAGATCGTGATTGGAACCATTAACGATATTAAATTTCACGCTTCGTAGATTTGCGTTGGACGCACAAAAAGCTCTCCGACTATTTTACTGGTTGGTAGTGGCCATAAAAACGTTTAATGGTTAGAAAAATAATTATATTAGGCGCATTAAGCAAATGTTCTCCAACCTCGTACTATGATGTTTGATATATACATTCATAGCTGTATTTTAATACTGTTACTATAAATTACATTTATTATCTTTTTATTCTCCAAAAATTTTATGCCCTTTTAGCTTTGGCTCTATTTTCAATATGTAGCTATATGTATATTCTTCATTACTTTTCTTACTGTAACAGAGTTTATGTGTAATCAATGTAATCATATTCTGACGTAGTTGAAGCGTGCGTGTAAATGCATATGCTTTTGATCCGCTTGACCGGTGCGATGGGGCTAGATATCGCCAATGATCCGTCCATAGCGCGGGCATTGAAGCGTGCTCTTTCCATTTATCTTAGGTATTCTCTTTTTTAACATTAATATTGCAATGATTGCACTACGTCATAGTTTAAAGTAATAATGAAGCTAGTAACGAGAATCCTAGGTTCTGAATTCGAAGCAATGTGTGGCAGAACTCAACGCTGTACCTACATAAAGGCGTATCTAGAGTTATTCTCCAGGGGGGTCTAAATTTCAGCTTTGTATAGAACTATTAAGAGATAAAGGTTTTTTTTATTTTTCAGGGTAATTTTTTATAAAAATTTCTGGGTTGGGCACCAGACTATTCTGGGTTGGGCACGGACCACCCGCTCCCACATATTGTACGCCCATAGCCGTACATTGTGTTACGAGAGCATTAAATTAAGCAAAATATAATCATTTGTCCGACTGTCGCCGATAAAGATAGCTTTAGCACTTACTATCCATACGAAGGTTTCTAGATCACTAAACAAATGTAAATAATCTATATTTATTTAGACTATATTTAACCGGATCTCAAGGGCTTGCAGAAAGTAGCTTGAATTACAAAGCCACAATTTAATATGGATTTTATAAATGGTAACCCAAAAAAATTCAATGTTAATGTGATATTTGCCGCTTCATACATTTTTTCAATCTTCAATTTTGATCCTTAAAAATATGATACTATGATTTTAAATTAAAAGTAATGTAGTTTTGAATTAAGGTTATTTAAGTACACAATCGTTATATTAAAGGAGTTCTCATTGTCCTTTTAGAAAGTTTTGACGTCTTTGGACGAATTTTTCAAAATGTTTTACATTCACTTTTCCAAAGACAAACACTGGACTAAAATCTGTTGATTTAAAGTCCTATTTATTTCACAACTTATATATAGAGAAAGTTTCCGTTTACTGTAAACACGGTAATAGAACACCTATTCTCCTTTCGCCTATTTAGAGACTACTACACTAGCAACTACCACGTAACTAAAACAGTACTCAACGCCGACTGCAATCAGAAATTTTCATCAACAAAATAAGCATAAAATAAAAAAAAAATTACAAGCAAACATAAAATCCTTCCTCACACAAAATAATTAAATGTTTAATGACAAATCGCATGGGAAAGCGATAAGGAGCGTGTGAATGCTGGACAAAGTCAAGGAAGTAAATGTAACATGGGGCCTAATTGAGACGTACATACATACTTACTTTTGTTTTATAAAACGATATTATCGCCTTGGGTCATTAAACTATGGACAATTATTTTGCCATAGATTTAAATAAACTGTAAAAGTAGGAGATCTGGCAGTTTTCGCAGCCGTTGAAGTTGTTATAGTTTTCAAGTTTTAGATTTATCAACTGACTGAGAAATACTTAGCAATGACGTTAAATCGTCAATGTATAATTTAGATTTTTTCCTGAACTAGTACTACCTGTAAATGGTAGGTGCTAAAATTGATAATTCTAGGTGAACCGGAAGTAGGTACCCTATGAATTTAGATTTCCTTTGTAATGTCGAAATACGAGCTTTTGCGATATAAACGGCCATATATTTTTTTTAGTAAATGTAGAAATATTATTTTTTCGAGAAAAATCATGGGACCCTAGATTTGAGTAGGTACATGGTTTGCCTCGATATCAAAGCAAAGAAAATGGAAATATTAAATATTTCCTCGAGTCGAGTCAATCTCATGTCCTGGGGCGTTTACAGTCACATTTTGTGGCCCTGCCTCACGACTGACCTTATTTAATTATTTAAAAACAATAAATTTTATAAAAAGTGCTGAGATACTATTATTACATCATTATTATCATCATCTATATAGTAATAACGTACAAAGATGAATGACCCTCTAAAGCAGAACGTTATACCATACGAAAACAATATATAAGATCAATTAATTCTCTCTCTTCACTTCACGCTTAATAACCAGAGCGGCACCGTTTTAGGAAAAAACCGTTTCCAGTCTGGGCGCTAATTTGCATACAGGTATTACGATCAAAATCTGCGAGACATTATATTGAAAATAAAAAAATATATACGTGCATAATATGTGTCACTTAAGGACGAGAACCCTCGTATTGTTGCGTTTGCTATTAACTTAATATTTTAAGATGATAAATAAAATACGCCACGAGCCAGTCGTGGCGCAGGAGCACAAAGAGTGACAGTAAGCGCGTCAGGCTGTGTGTTCGATTCCCACTCGAGGAAATGAAATGTTTAATATTTTTATTTTCTTCGCTCTAATGTAGAGGAAATGCGTGGAGATCCGCCACCTCCAGAAATCGGCGGAAAGTCGATATCAAAGTGTCCTAACACTAGGCTCCCTCTGCCTACCCTGCTAAGTCACAGCATGACGCTAAAAAATACACTGTTAAATGATTAAAAAGCTCACCTCTGTGACATTTAAGTATGCATTTTTAATTAAGGATAAGTACTAACGCACACGCTTAATTATTTTTCAGACTACATATAAAGAACCATTAATTTCGAAACAATCGAGCCAACGCAGCGAGCGATATAGTACCTACCTACCTATAAAATGAGAATGTAAAGCAGGTTAATTTCGGTTACCTATATATAGCATATTAAATTTTGCGGTTTTATTCGATCACGTTTTAAATAAAAGTCAAATATTTAGGCGTTTAGGATTGCGGTCAACTTAAAGTTCAATTGTGTAAAAGTATAGATTTAAGCCCGGTTTATGGTCGCAAAGCCATAACACAAATTCAAAATATTAAGCTGTAAAAAGAAGGTCAGTTTTTTGTAGCTTTAGTGTAAAAATAATTTGAAAGCACCTGTATGGTACTTTTACTTAAAGTTTGTTAAAAATAATAAAATAATAATAAAAATATAACAATATTACCTATTAATTATTACAGATTCATTAAGAGGCCAGTCGTGACGCAGAGGTACAGAGTGTGACTGTAAACGCAACTAGCTGCGGGTTCGATCCCCACTCGAGGGATATATTTACTTAAATTTATATTTCCATTTCTGCGCTCTGGTGTCCATGCTAAGCGCGGCGTTGAGTTTAAGGGAAAATGGGGAACGGAGTGTTCCCTCTGCCTACCCTGCTATGTGCGGGATACAGCGTTAAGCTGATTAATTATTTATTTATTAAGAAAGTATTTGACACATAATATTGTAAAAAGTTCTTAAATATATAAAATTACCTATGTTTTTTTTTAAATTTAAATCCAAGCCTTATAAAAGTAGCAACGATTTTAGTTCTATTGTTATTAAACAAAACTCTAACGCATTAATACTACTTAATTAGCTTAAAAGTAAAACGTTAACACTACAAACAATAAGTTTAACATTTTAATTATCCGTTCTACAAATTGAATGCTCATTGTTACAGGTTCCGGTTGTTCGCAGCCAAGACTATGATGGTGAGTGCCTTACATCTTACATGCTATTGCCTACATCAGAATTATAAACTAAATCTAAATATAAACTTGTTATATTTATACTCGATAGTAGAAAGATATTTTAATTAACTCATTCACAATTCGTTTATTGTTTCATCTCTTATATCATTGTTAAAAACAAATAAATCATTTTTTCCTTTAAGTTAGTAAAAAAAAACTTTCTTCTTTTTTTTGTAACATAAGAAAACCTCAAGTCAAGACACTCTATTCATCGTTTTTCGCCTGAATCGGTGAGATAACTTGTGTAGTGGCGGAAATTTTACTTAAGCTGGGAACCCGCATCCATTGCGTTTACGATTCAGATACCGTCTAACCGAGCAGCGACGACCTGTTATTTATTTAATTATAATAAATATTTATGACCATTGCATTTAATCATATTTTATAACAAGAACTATAAAATTAATTTTCATAATCATGTTCAAATGAAAACACATTAAAATGATATTCTAAAAGCGTAATAAACACTTTTGTTTGTAACAGTAACCGACATCCAGTGCACGTTCGCCAGCGCCGGCTCCGGCATCAGAGACTCCGTGAGCGCTCTACTGAGAAAGCCGGAAGGCTTCCGCGGCGCCCCGCTGTTCGCCGACGATCGCATTACTGACCCCATTGCGGACCCCGTGTGCCAAATACGGCCGGAGCCGGAGGACCCCACCGGCCTCTTGTACAGATTGAGGATAAACGATTTCACTAAATGTGGCGTTCTCAAGAGAAACGTGAGTATTTTACAAGTATAATTGAGTTATACTTTAGCTTAATAGAAATTGAACTAGTTATTTTTGCGTTCAATTTAAATATACTTATAATTTTAGATTTGCAATCTAAATTTAGTTGATAATATATTCCATTGAAAATAATATTTTATAGAGGCTATCTTGGCGCAGGAGCACTGGAAGCGTGACTGTAATGCAACGGTTGTGGGTTCGATCCCCATTCGAGGGAATAAATTACAACTATTTATTAAAAAAAATAATTTCTTCGCTCTGGCACCAGGGCAAAAACCCGGCGTAGAGTTCCGCCACTTAACACATAATACTCCCTAAATATTGGCGGAAAATATATTTCTTTAAAAATTAAAGAAGAAAATAATAGTCTTCACAAAACGTGTTCTTCATTGCATCTTTTCTCACTGTACCCACATTGCGGAAACATGGTAATGATGTGACAATTTTATATGATTTTTTCAATCGTCATCGCGTATTCTTCTCTAACATTGACATATAATAGTAATGCCGTTACAATAACAGTATGCAATGTTTAGTGGGCTATAGACAACGAGGCACCTNCCCATTGCGGACCCCGTGTGCCAAATCCGACCGGAGCCGGAGGACCCCACCGGTCTCTTGTACAGATTGAGGATAAACGATTTCACTAAATGTGGCGTTCTCAAGAGAAACGTGAGTGTTTTACAAGTATAATTGAGTTATAGTTTAGCTTAATAGAAATTGAACTAGTTATTTTTGCGTTCAATTTATATAGACTTATCTAATTTTAGGTTTGCAATCTAAATTTAGTCGATAATATATTCCATTGAGAAAAATATTATAGAGGCCGTCGTGGCACAGGGGCACTGGAAGCCAGACTGTAATGCGACGATTGTGGGTTCGATCCCCATTCGAGGAAATGAATTATTGTTATTTATTAATATTTTCATCTCTTCGCTCTGGCACCACCACCAACAAAATAATAGTCTTCACAAAACGATAATGTTTTTTTCATTGCATCTTTTCTCACTGTACCTACAATGCGGAAACATGATAATGATGTGACAATTTTATATGATTTTTTCAATCGTCATCGCGTATTCTTCTCTAACATTGACATATAATAGTAATGCCGTTACAATAACAGTATGCAATGTTTAGTGGGCTATAGACAACGAGGCACCTACTCCACTACACTGATATACTATTAACTGGAGGCCGTAGACCGGTAATATGAGGGAAACTAAAATACACGATAAACATAGTACTTGGCAAGCAGTAATAACTCGCGTTCCATGACTTGTATAGACTACGTTTATTTTGTTGACTGCTGTGATTTTAAACAAGTAGTGCTTAGGAATGTTTTCGAGTATTAAGTTTGATAGCAGAAAGTTGTGATTTAGTAAAGCTTAAAAATTTACTAAGTAACTATTATCGAATATTTGGATAATATTTATCAAATAGTAAATGATAATAATATCTTTATGGTGATAGCAAAAACTCCTCTAAACATACATACTAGTACTTATATGTATAATCTATATAGCATTTTCATTTCTGTCTTGTTTTTCAGGGTTTCGTTCACGTACGTATCTGGTTCCCACAATTTCCTGGAGTGGTGATGCAGTCCGACCAGGAACTAATCATCATGTGCAAGCCTCCAGAGCCTACTATCATCGAAAACAAAGCAGCAGGTTTTGCCGGTAGCTTGTGAGTATACTACTATAAAAAAGCACTTGTGCTATATTCCACTGAGTAAGATTTGAACCCTCAAGAATTAGTGACAGTGGAAAATATATTCAATAATGTATAATGTTCTACACTCAACTATAACGGTCGCAATTCAGTTTTTAACTTCCGTTCTTCACTTTCCACCGAATTCTGGAGACATTGCACGTTGAGTGGCGGACCTCAACGCCGAGCTTTGCCTCGTTACCAGAGCGAAGAAAGTGGCTATCGAACCCGTAACCTGTCGCACTTACACACGCACGTTGTGCCTGCGCCACGACTGGCCTCAATTAGGTATATGGGTGCCTATTATTTGTTCTGTGTTTTCAAATCTAACACCATGTGTGTAATGCTATGCCCTCTATGTTTCACTGTGGGTGGTAAAATTACACCTAGCGCACTCGAACGGTATGCTAACTATCCACTAGCTGACTTTGAGGATACGTTGTTAGAACCTAGCTTAAGCAGGTAATTTTTCGTCCATGGAATCACTAGACGATCTTATTATCTTCTTATCATGTTCCGCACAGTACTTTACTGCTACACCCGCGATTGTCTGTTTACTACTTTCTATTTACTCTACTATTTGTTTATTTCCAAATTTAGTTGGTAGGTGTCCAAAAATAATAATACTTTTTTACGACATTGCTTCCACATATCTTTGATATTTTCACTCTTACCCGTATTATAAGTTGCACAACCGAACATCGTTCAATTTTTGACCAAGCTTTAACGTCTTATATCTATTTCACAGTCCGCACGGTGCCCGGGTCTCGGGTGTGGTTGAAGAGACGCCCGGCCGCCTGGAGTACGAAGTAGCATTATATAAAGAAGCCCCGCCCGTGTCACGACATTCTAATCACTCACTCGACATGCCTGTCGACCAGGTAAATACTGTACGTGACATTCATGCACTACTTTTTACACGTGAAAATAAAAATTAAAGTTGAAGTTCACGCACTATTTTATATAGGTACAAAAGAAACAATTTAAAAAATATATATTATCGTTTTGTTTCTTCAGTTTTGCGCTAAATCCCACATAGGTATATCAGGGTAGGCTTTACCTAAAGAAACCTAACTCAAACCTCATTACCTTGTGTGAGAATCGAACCTGCGCCACGATTAGCCTCGATACCTTTTTTATTATCTTTGACCCTTTTAAAACATCCATATTATAAAGTATGAGTAAAGTATTATATACTTAATTAACCGACTTCAGTTAAAGGAGGAGGTTATCAATTCGACCTCAGAAGTTTTGACTGGGTGAACCGATTTTCATGATTCATATTCAATGGTTTTTTCTGACAATGGCATCCATGAAAAAAAATACATAAATTTTAAATTTGCATTAAGTAAGTGCGCGATAAATGAACGAATTACTCAATAGTCCACCAACCCATTTCAATAATTCTTTCTTTTATTGGTCTGAGTATGGGATTCGTTTAAAGTTGAGGAAGTCGGTATTTTTTGTTAAGAAATATATTTTTTACACAGGCTGTACCAATCGGAACTAAATTGCAATTACGAGCCCGTATCAACCCTGATTCAGCATGGCGTCACATAAAACTGCTGGAAGTAGCGGTCTCCCCCGATCCTGATCGTCCGCACGCACCTGGCGCTGTCTTACTTGTTAAAGACGGGTAAATATTAATTTTCTAATAATTAGCTTCCCGCACACAGGATAGGCAGAGGGAACCTAGTGTTAAGACACTCCGTTCACCACTTTCCGTGGGAATTGTGGAGGCATTACCTGTTGAGTGGAGGAACCCAACGGTGCGCTTTTGCCTCGACAACAAAGCAAAAAATTAAAATATTTCAATTCCTCGAATAAACCCACCACCAGTCCCGTTTACAGTCGCAACCTTTATACCTCTGCGCCAAGACTGGCTTAAATAATGAATGGTCTAGCCTAAAATTACTACAAACTAATTTAAATTTATTCACAGATGCCGAAACAGAGATTTCGCGTCAATTATTCCACATCAACCAGCGCGTTACCGGGAGCGTCATAACGAAGTGTTTCTGGACTTCGAAGCTTTCTTACTGGCATCAATGAAGGAACGTTCCACTCTTTGGATACATTCCCAGATCAAAGCTTGTATGGATGCAGCAGATTGCCAACCGGACTACTGTCTTGATCTATTCGAGCCATCTGGTAGGTTTTTTATCATATCTTTCAATTACCTAATGCAGAGTTTTAATAGGATAACGATAAATATTTGTATATTTATATCAATTCGTAAGAAAGTTAAAAAGAAAAAAAACGTTATATTCAATTGCTATTTTATTTTTACTAAAATTAAAGTTATAAATTTATAATTAGATGGGAATTTTTGTTTTAGGTCACGGTCGTAAACGCAGAGCTCTGCCGGAAGCAAATCACAATATAACAGCATCGTCCCTTATATCTGACAATAGTTCTATACCATTCACGAGGTTTAAGGAGAATCTTGAGTACACAGTGGTAATGCCCGGGGAGCTGTTCCACAGAACGCCTATAGAAGCAACTTGCGCTACGTCTATGATGGTCGCCGTGGCATTAGGGGCTTTGTTGTTTATGTCTGCACTTTTGGTAAGTTCTTTAGTTTTTTTACTCTGTATCCCACGTATAGCAGCGTAGGCAGAGGAAACCTAGTGTTGAGTCAACGTTCCCCTCTTTCCAACGAATTCTCGAGACA
The DNA here is from genome assembly GCA_036379175.1 of Heliconius cydno galanthus. Taxonomy (NCBI): domain Eukaryota; kingdom Metazoa; phylum Arthropoda; class Insecta; order Lepidoptera; family Nymphalidae; genus Heliconius; species Heliconius cydno. Next base: position 299,157 of record JAKRZM010001331.1, read on the forward strand.
TTGTGTGTCGAGTAGCGGAACTTGACGCCGCGTTTCTTATCACAGCGAGGAAATGACAATATGGTCTCAGTACAAAGTATATTTAATTTAAATTTATAACTTACCCTTTTATCTCTTTCTCCCCCTCTGCCTATTCCGCTGAATGTGGGATAAAGCGTGAAGTTAACAAACTCTTTATAATGTTATATTTATATTTCCAGATGTGCTACCTGGCAACAAAATTGAATGCGACAATGTTAAAAAATAGCAATCTCCATACTCCTTCAGGGAAAGGCTTCGAACAAATATTGCGGGAACTAGCCCATCATTCGCTTCCAGAATCTGGTTACACGGGTCGTCCCACCGTACAGTAGATTTAAGAAAATTTACGGTTAAATTCTAATTTAAATCTGAAAATCAATATTAATTTAAAAAGTACTGTCTATATATATATATAAATATAATGTGGCCTTATTTAAATATGTACTATAATTATTGCTCCTACTTGCAATGGATTCATTAATAAGTTAGTTTAGATCTAACTTCTAGTTTTAGATAAATTAAGGTAATAGAATGAGTATGGCATATTTATTTAAGTTGATCTTATGACTGAAAAATTATAAGCTACATAATACGTAGCTTAAATAAAGCTTTTTCAGTCATGACTGTCACTTAATATATTTTAATTATTGTTATTACAGTTAAGAGGTAATACGTATAAGTAATATTTATTTTTTAATTTAGCGAAAATTAATTATGTTTTCAATGTGATTTTAATAAAAAATAGATTTTAATACCTACGTACTATTATTTTATTTTTCCATTTCACATAGAAATTCCAATTCCATTTCACTTTCATTTCGTGAGGCCACTGTGGCTACAGCCCTTATATAAATTTGTACCTCGAAGAATGTCAAAAGTTACTTAATTTTATTTAGTTTAATAGTTATTTTGATATAAATATCTAAATAAACCATAGATATAAAGTAATTTATTACCATATAAAAATCTACTAAACCAAAATATAGCATTAAAAAATGAGATAAAGTTGAGAAGAACAAAATAGTAACATCTCAAATTCAGCCGCTCACACATCTCAAATTCAGGAGTAAAGCGAAAATCACTAAACTCGTCGTCGTCTCGGTAATTTACAGTATACCAAAAGCATAATTCTATTTCTCTTTTAATTCTATAGGGTCATTATGGGAAAACTTTAAATATCGCTAAAAAAACTTTACCAAATATTTAACATAAATAGGCACTCACCCGATGTGATGTTGGAATAGCCACCTGGAATTTGTATTGGTTTTATGTAACTATATATATATCTTAAACTTACTTTTAAGTTTACGTTGGAACTGTTTCACTTGTAGAGTTTTCTGGTACTACTACTATCCCAGTAAAGACTTCCGAATTTATTTACTTGGCAACACACAATTCAATAGACACTAGTTACTATATACTTACTTATTCTGTCAAAATTTAAAATAATATTTTGTATGACGTGCGAATTATATACTTTTTATTTTTACTTTATAATTAAATATGGCAAACATTCATTAAAATAGAAGTGTATATTAGGTGTATGTAACAGAGTATTCAAATCAACTCTTTGTGCATTTGTTTATTGATATCGGTCCAGGATAGTGTATATGTTGTGGTTTGCAATATCAAGATTAATTTTCATTAAGAAATAATAGTTAATAGTAAATCTTATACAAAATAGAATAAAATAAATCAAATATGAGCAAGTCTAAAGGGCACTGGTCTTTGGGCCTATTAGAATCTATGAAAGATCCCAGTTCTATTGTAAAGGAAACTGAAAATATTGTAATCATTCGTGATAAATATCCCAAAGCAAAGATACACTATCTAGCCCTGTCTCGTGCAAGTATAGACAGTATATATAATTTAAATAAAACACATGTAGATTTACTGAAAGAGTTTGGTCTGATTTTTAACATGATTCAGAAAGATCACAGTGATATTGACCTCCAAGCTGGTTTTCATGCAATTCCTAGTATGAAGAGACTTCATATGCATATAATTAGTCGAGATATGATCTCCCCTTGTCTTAAAACAAAAATTCACTGGAACAGTTTTACCACTTCATTTTTTATATCTTATGATGGTTTGTTATTATTGTGCCGTTTTGGAAGAAACTGTAAAATGTGTTTACATATCAGTTTAATAATGTCACCCATACTGTTTCAGATTTGATGAACAAAATTAAGCAAAATGGTAGTATAGACAAAATGCCAAGTGAGACCCACAAGGAATTAATGTCATCACCATTAAACTGCAACCAATGCAATTTTGAAGCAATAAACATGCCTAAACTGAAGGAACATTTGTTAAGTCATTGTGAAGATTCAAATAATTAAATGTCAAATGTAATATGTTTATTGAAAAGAGTTAAATTATTAATTTTAAATTTAAGTACATACATGTTGGTAATTCTTTAAAATGATTTCATTTGATTAGTTTGATATTTTATAGTAAAAATGTACAAGTCTTCCAATTTCAATAATAAGATAAGAATACAGGGAACTAATTTCATTGCACTTTATTTATTGCCAAATTTTAAAATTAAAGGTATCCTAGTATAAAATTATGACATTACAGTAGTAAAATCTACCAAATCACAAATTGGGAAACATGATATGATTATTAAATTTGTTGATTTATAAAATTATAGCTTATACAATAACATAATAATATTCATTAAATTGTCTCATTTGTATAACGTATGAAACAAATTGTATTGCAAAAGGTGATGACAACCTATTATGATAACTCTTTCTAAATATTTCTTTTCTTATTTGTATGTTATGTTACACAAACCATTGATTGTATTTATCACATACAATTGGTTGTATTTCTAAACTGAATATTGTAATATTAAAATTAATATATTACTTACTGTTATTGTTATACATTGTCCATGAAAAGTAATAAATTGCAATTGTGCTAAATAATTATATCAAAACCTAATATTAATGTGTATTTAAATTAAAATTCATTACTTTTACAAGGTAATTTACTTGATTTTGGACTTATTGAATCGGAGGAGCTACTTTCATTACATTCATCTTCTTCAGTTGTATACATAGATAGGTTGCGTCTTTTAAAAACCTTTTTAGTTGCACTCGGAGGAGTCATACAATTAGAAGTATTGTTCCCAGTGTCAGATAGCAAGCTATTATCAGGTGTGGATGTGTCTCTAGATATATCATGGCTGGAATAATTTTCATGATTGCTAGGAGTTACAGGAGCGGGAAGTGACATCTTAGTAAGTATTTTAGGAGTTTCAATCTTGATGTCATCTATATTTTTATCTTCACTTATATTAGAATCATCATGTATAACTATTTGTTTCATGGTTCTGCCTGATCTGGCCATAACCACTTGAATAGGGTCATCAATACCTAATTTTTCACAAAGATGGGAAGTCTGACGATTTATAATGGGCTCTGTTGGTGTATGCTTTGGCGTCTTAGGGTTATAAATAGCAGCTGTTTTTACAAAAGCATTACTGCTTATAGTCAATGTAGTCAGTAGTTTCTCCACTAAGTCTTTTTCTTCAGTAGTTGGTGTAAAATCAAATCTAAAAGTAATTTAAAACATAATATATAGCTGTTTATAATTTACTGTGTGTTATTTGTAATGTTTTTTAGTTTTTCACTTCCTTCCACATGTCACAGTATGCAGAGAATCTAGTGTCAAACATATGTCAAAACATTACTTCTAGTACTTACTGGAAATCAAGAAATTGTGACTATTGTCCATCATTCAGGAAGGTAGTGGAGTAGAGGTAGTCAAAGCATCACTGTCATTTGGAAGAGCAGAGAAATGAAAATATTTTAATCTGTGTGGGGGATGGGGATTGAACCCACAATCATTATGTGTAGAACTACAGTCCCACTATGCCACCATGGCTTCTTTTTGTTAATTAAATATCCAAAATTAACTATATGTTTCTCTTTAAACAAAATTAAAGTATGTACCTTTCATTTCCTCCTGGACCTGGCAAATGACAGTCAATATTTTTAACAGATAAAAGATGGTTGGTATTTTTTAATATAGCCAACCATTCAGTGTCATACTTGAGGAGCTTATCACCATCATATTCTGACGGTAAGTCCAAAATTTGTAAATGCCTTCTTTTTGGTAAACATTTGTCGAGTGCTAAAAATTTAGTTTCTTCATCATTTTTATGTTTCACCAGAGCTGCGAATTGGCAGTGCAAATGTGCAGCAAACCAATACTGGGGTTTTAGAGCAAATAGCAATTTTTCTCCAGGAGGGCTACCTAATTGATTTGACTCAATATCTTCACTAAAAAAATATAAAATAGCTTAAATGGTCACAACAGTCTATATAATTTTTTTGTACTGAACTCATCCCTTGTACACTTACCGGAAAAATGGTTTGTGTTTGAGAAGATGCTCTTTATCACCATAGTCAGTTATTCCTCTTGGCCAGTCATGAGACAACATAACATGTACTTTATCCTTAATTTGGCTGAGACGGAAAACATCCAATGCTCTTATATGATAGACAGATCTCAACGAACTTGGAGTATAAGGAGGGCACTCCCATAACCCTTGTAAGTAATCATGGCCTTTGAATATTCCAGACAAACCTAGAAAATAATTTAATCTAATACTATATGCAGTAGGCATAAATATTAACTCCAGTACAGACAAACTAAACAAGGTACAAACCGCCTATTCGTAAATTTCCAAATCTGATAACACCTGCTCTACCCATATAATAAATATTTGGGGCAACCCAACCTCCATAAGGAAGTTCTTGTAAATAATTGGACGCTTCGTGATTCCCTCCAATGAATATTGTTAAGACAGGCGCTACCTTCTCACCACTATAGTACCTGAAAGAAAGGAATGTTTTATAGTAGTTGTACGTAAAGTCTTAATTTTAACATAAGTTGCACAAGTTTTACTTACTTATAAAAAGTACAAATGTTCTGATATTTTTCCGGCACTGCCATTGCCCGTAGATCGTCATTATTCCTTACGGATTGGAAATCTCCACAACAAATCAACAAGTCGATGCTGATACCTTCTTTATTTTGTAAAGTTTCAACGCATTCATATATTTTATCTAATTCTCCATGGGCACATCCTTCAATGGCGATTTTCATTTTACTTTGTAATGACTAGAACCATTAAATTATTCCTTTTTCCTATATATATTTTTATTTCATTCCGAAATAAATTTTTAATATAACCGCAATCACAATATTTACAAATGAAAAAAAGAAAAAGATAGGTTACGCGGGAGTGACGCGGACGATTTTATCTGTGGTAGTTAGTAAATACCACAGATTAAAATAAAATATACTATTAGGGATATACAAATCCATTCCATTTTAGCTCCAATTTACAATATTTCGGATTTTAAATGTGAAAACAATTTATGTTAAAATATGAATTTGAGAGTGAAAAATTATTTTAAATCTTCTACGCCGTAAAATATGTTTTATACTCATGACAATCATGAAGTACAAAAATATGTCATTTTCTATTATTATTCAGACTTGATATGGAGTATGGAGTCAATAAATACACCAGTTGAGTGAATTGAAAAAATCTAGGGTTACTACTTAACTGTTTTGATAACATTTATGAAGGAAAATAATTACACAGGCCGACAATATTTTAGACTCAGAAACGGAACTATACCTACTTTTCCGACGATGTTTAGGGTTCTGAACATGAATCTAACCCCAGAATTGCTCCATTAGCTATGGTTTTTGAGATAACCTAACCTAAAAGTGCAAAATTCGCCGTTTTGTATGATATTTGAGGTTTTACCACATCGCGATTTTTTTTTCTATGAGTCTATTCAGAACTTGGAGTAGGTATATATCAAGGCCTTTTGAATGCAATTGAGATTTCTCGAATATCTCGTTTTTTCTTCAAGGTATTCAACTTTGAAATTTTCGATAAACACGATTTTTTCAAGTATTGAAAACTTCTGCGTATCATATGCCGAATATCATAAGCAATAAGTACTTATCATGAACCATAGATATCATGAAACATAGATATTTTAAGGATATCGAGGGTTTACTATGTTCAAATTTGCTTCAGGTTCATTTGTTTAATAAAAACCCTCACACCTACAAAATTTATTGTTCTCAAATACCAGCTTCACGCTGTATCCCGCACTCAGCAGGGTAGGAAGATACTTCGTTCCCCACTTTCTGCCGAATTCTGGAGGCATTGCGTGTTGAGTAGCAGAACTTAAATATATAAATCCAAAAACTTTTGAGTGTTTTAGAGCTTTACTTTCGCCTACACCTATTTTGGTAAGTAAGTTATCCAGATATTTAAGGTCATACAAATATGCAAAGCACATTAGGCCACCAGTGACCAGAGAGCACTTATACCAATCGATCTTTCCATCTAGGTAATTTGTGTGATCAGGAAAATACATGTAAATAGAAATCTTTATTTTAATAGAAATACCTACTCTAAAATATTTTGTTAGGTACTTCTTTTATTTAATGTTAGACATAATGAGGACGTGTTCAAGGGGGAACAACGAGCCCAGAGTTTTTTACTTCAATACCTACTCTATAAAACAGAGTTAAATGAACTAGAACAATATGAGAGGCTACGAGAAATGGGCTTTAAAAAAGCTCATTCTTACGTTGAAAATGTGGACGTTTTGAGAGCACTGGGTGATTTGAATTTTTTTACAGCATGTTCAAGTGTTAATAACGAAAATATAGAGGAAGTCTAATCAACTACTGCCTTGGGTAATTAGAATTTTAAATAAATAATTTTTTTTTTCTTTTCCTTAACATAGGTACCTACTTGTTATGCCCTTCCTTTATTTTCCTATCGAATAAAGCAAATCCTTGAAAGAAATTAAAAGTCTGGTGCTGGTTTACGCAGTAGCTTTCTAAAATGTGTGTAGGTATAGCTACCGTTACCTAAGATGTTGTATGTAGGTACTTAATTAATTACTCAACTTACTTATATAAATAAACTAAATTTACACATACGACTAAGTTTCATACTAAAATATACGTAGTCGCATGAGCAAATATTTTTCAAATATAATAATCCTTGGACAGAAGCGATCTACGTATTTATAATACAAGATTTAATATTTTCCAAATTGTTTCTCTTGCTCTTTATTCAAAAATAGTCTAGAATATGTTTCTCAGTGGTACGCGAGCCTTGACAGCTTCATTAGCGTTTTCTTGCGTGAATTGGGCACAAAATTAGATCGTGTTAATTGACCAACTCGAGGGCTTCATAAAAAGCAGCTAATTTAGGTATATATTTCAAAAGTATAACGAATGATTAAAGTGGATATACTTATTATAATTACCTTAAACAGTTAAATTGAGTTTTTTAATGGTTGAACTTCAAATGTCGATCTGAAAAATATTTAGGTACATTAAGATAAAATCTCGAAATAAGCGAGTGAAAAAGAGACAAACTTACAAATATGTTGTCAGTTTCATTTGCGTAAAGGTATACAAATGACCTATAATACATATTTTTGTGTAAAAAGAGAATACAAATGAGTAAACAGAATGCACCTAAGAGCACAACCGGTTATCTTATTTGAATATTATCTAATTCAAATAGAAATATAATTCACATTCAATGATGGATGTTTGCTGAACTATAATTATTATATATATACAAGTCTCACAATGTCCGGTGCAGCAATCTCGGTAGGCATGAAGATAAAGGCGCCCGCGCAGTGACGTCACAGCGGTCGAGCCAATGGCGTGAGCGGCGTGAGGCGGCGCTACCTTGCCAGTACCGCCCACACGACGCGATGAAACGTGAAAATTCGGAAAAGCGTAAACATGATAGAAAATGCGATATGCTCTGTAAGTTATGTGAAATACATATTAAAACTTTAAAAAAGAACTTAATTAAAAATATATATTTGTTATAAGTATATTATAAAATTAATTACTTTATAAATATGTTAATATATTCTATTTATCATAAAATTACAAAAATTTAATTTGGACCTCGTTGTGCAAGAACAATGCAGCCAACAGACCAACAAATACAATATACATAGGTACTTCTATATATCTACTATAGCAATAAGCTATTTAATTATCTTTTAATAATGATGTAGAGAATTAGAGAGAAAAACTAACTAACTAAACGAGAGTTACTAGAGTTACACATCTGCTTTTTTAATAAAAAACTTAAACTGTAAACACAAATAACAATTAAAAAATACAACCTTTTATTTTTGTGATTGAAAACACTAATGCAATTTAATTATTGTCACAGATTTTACATAAAATAATTTATATAAAACTTTATTACGTTTACTATAAATTTCCATAAAAAAAAGCGAAATAATCTAAATCAGAAGTAAATAAAATAAGCGAGCTTACTTATCGGTACGCGCTTTACATTTATACCTACGCCCCGAGCATAAGGAGCTCTTTATAGTCCGCGCGCGCGAGTCGGTCGCACGCGCACTTCCCGGGACGTCAAACTCGTGCTATACAATACCTCGGTATATGGTGAACGATGAGCTGGGATCAAGATCACAAGCCTACAGAGAAGGTTGAGGAGATCAATGAAGCTGTTGGGAAGCTGCTGCTGTCCTTCAATTATGATACCATCTTGCCTCAGCCCACGAAGTACGTAATTTTGAGCCTTTTTATTTTACGTTTGTATGGATTTTAAAATTTTATGTTTTGGTATTTGTGAAAATCCTTAACGTTAGGTTAATTAATGAAAGATGTTCAATAAAATGTTTTTTATGTAAAATGGTACCTTAGTACGCTCTACATGTGAAACTATGAGTGTGTTTTTTGGTTCTTTTTATTTTCACGACTATTAAATGGTTTTTTTTCATATAAGTAAGTATATCTATTTAGAGAAACTTATTTTATTTTTATTTTATTATGGTTCATCTTGACAAAAACACCTACTTTATTTTTAAATGACTATCAATACATTTAAAATAAACAATTTTAATCTTCACTAATATTATAAGGATGGGAATCTTGTAGAGTAGGCAATATGAAGTAATCTATCTCTCTGTTCTGAACTCTACACACATTGAAAGAATTTTAGCGCTTATTTAGATTTATCGGAATCCGCTGTTTAATCGAACGGAAAAGTGTTTATTATCTTTGCGTAGGTATTGTCTATGCTAACGACATTTTTTGAGTGTGTTATAAAAAAAACCACCACTTTAAATATAAATAAATTCGGCTTTAATTCAAATATTTTCGAAAAATATATAGTCTACTGTTATTCAAAGTAAATTTACGATAAGTACAGAAGAGAGAGAAAGCGTAAAGCTTAAAAGTATAATTAATTGTGATTCTATACCAAAAAACAATAATAAACCAACTCTGATCTGGTCTGTATAGTAAGGGCACTCATAAAGCCAGTAAATGATGCAATTACTATTATCGTAACACAGATTTTCATATTTTAACACTACTTTTTACTTAACAAAAAAGAAAGCAATATTCGGTTTCTAAAAAAAAAGTTTTGCTTAACAAAATTAGCATAATTAAATCTTAAGCGAAGACAAAAATATTTGCTTACGTTATTCTACTAAGTGTTATGAATCCTATAACTCTACTAGACGGTAAATCGTACAAATATAACTACAATGTTTAACATTTGTAACTTAGGTAAGTGCCGTATAACTAGACATACATAGACCGTCGCGACGCAGCAGCACAACCATGTGACTGTAAAACCGACGGTTGTGGGTGGATTCCCACTTGGGGAAATGGCATATTTTAATACATATTTTCATTTCCAAGCTTTGGTAACGAGGCAAAGCGCCGCAATGTCTCGAGAATTCGGCGGAAAATGGGGGAAGGAAGTGTCTAAATAGGAACGGAATGTCTTAACATTACTTCCCAGATTCTCTCTGCCTAAAGCAGGGTGCTTTGTGTGGACGTAAAAAAACAATGATATATCAAAGTATTTAACATACATGTAGACACTCTATATACTTTAAAAAAATATATACGAGTGCAAACTCGTTCGTGCTGTATATGATTTTAAATCTGAACCAATTTGCTTCCGGTAACTAAAAAAGTCTTATTTAAAATTAAATTTAAAGAAATGCATATATATTTTTCGCATCCAATACCTTGTTAAGAATGAACTCTAACTATATAGTTTCAGAAATGAGGAAACTGAAGGAAAAATATTGTCTTCTTTCTTATGAACTCCACTGCAAGAACAAGTAGTACCTATTGTTTTTTTTTTCAGTAACTACGGTGATACACGATTACCTACCTAATTATATTGGCTAACATTAACAGAATCGATATAATATGAATATATAAAAATTATATATAGATAAAAAAACAAAAAAGGTCAAACTGTTATAGAAACGGAAAAATATTTCTATTATAAAGGAAATTTTTTAATATTGCCTGTCACAGTTAGTCTCCGAATCTACTAAACATGAGTTTTATTTTAGTTCTTAATGTTTTGCGTAAAAATATAACGTAAACAAGGCGACGTAAAAAAATAAAATAGAAAAAAATGCGTATTGTAATGTGTAGGACAGTTTTGTTTTAGGTTTTAGGGGTGTCAAGTAGGTACTTAAGTATTTGCTATAATTTTGCACTTGATATTTTAAAAGTTATTCGAGAAAAACCACGAAGCTCATTCTTAAACTCCGAAACAACTGAGAAAATCTAAAATTGTGAAAAAAAAAGAATAAAATTTATTGTGGAAAGTATTTTATTTTTGAAAGACAATACAGGCCTCTTAAAAAATAAAAAAAAGCTTTACTGAATTTAAGAATCGGTCCCTGAATAGACTGACATATATGTATGACACGTATAAAAACATATATGCATTATATTTTTGTAGGTAGGTATATTCAAAAATTTATGAAAAGAATTGAATAAATAATAAATATTGATTTGTTTTATCCACCTACACCGCACGAACTAATCTACTTCCATCATATATGTATGTATACATACATGTATCAGGCATATTATTATAATCAATATAATTTATCAAATAATTTCAAATGCACATATAATATGTATGTTATTATATAAGTAGGTAGGCTACTTACAGAGCTTAGGTATCAGTAAGCATAACGTCGGTAGGTAGTTAAATAAAATAAATGTATTAAGCGATAAGCGGCAGATCAGTAATGAATATGACCTCAAATACTGGGAAATTATTCTGTAATTAGTTCATATCTTACAATTACATTAGATAGTATCGACCCGGGGTCGTCGTAGCGTCTTCATAAACCGACACTTGATGTACAGCCTTATTGAATTGTTATCTCTAATCGGCTTCTTGGTAGTAGTTCCAAAGAGACTAGCGGCGTTTTACATCGTTGCTTGTTGATTAATAATTATAATTAAAAATATTATTTGCTTAAAACATTAAAAGAAAATTTTCATAGAGTTTTTTGAATATTAATAATTATAGAAATTAATTATAGGTAGTAGGAGGCAGTTGTGCAGTGGCACAAGTGTGTACTGTACTGTAAAAGCCCCGGTTGTGTATTTGATTCTCACATAAGGAAATGAATTATTATTTATTAATATTTTAAATTCTCCGCTCTGGTAACAAGGCAAAGCGCGGCGTTATGTTCCGCCACTCGCAATCGCAAAACGCATGATGCTGAAAAAAAAATTGAATTAGTATTCCTATTATATTCGTATTACGTAAGCTCTTTTCTTCTTTATTTAAAAACACACATTAACACACCTTTGAGAAATTATAGGGTGTGCTGAAGTCTGTGACAATTTTTATCATCTTCCTGTTACCGATTTATTTCCGAGTAGAGCGATAATGCGCCTGTGCAAACGTGTCCTTTGTGGGGTGCTTATCTACACCGCCAAGAGGGAGTCCCCGGGTAACCTTCATCCCGTTAGATTTTTTTAGTATATGTACTTTGATGCAGATAATGAATTCGTAATTCATACTAAATTTATTAAGGCGGCAGCGGAATAAATAACTTAAACTGCCATTTTTTTATCACGAGCTAAAATTCTCAGATGCGACTAAAAATATCTTATTCACGTTATATTATTTAACTTTTAGTTTCATTGTCAAAGTAAAACATATTTAATTTCTTTTCTGTGCATAGTAATTTTCTTTGTAATAGTAGTAAATGTATTTTTTCAATTTTAGGATTGTTATTCCTAAAATAAATAGTATGTATATAAAATAAATGAAGCACAATATTTTACCCAACTCTAGCCAAGTTGTCATTCGAAGCACTAAAATCTATTTATATACAGCTTGATAGTTGTTATTATTTGTTTGATTAAGCTATAAAATGAAAAATGTTTTTTGTTAAGTTATTTGTGACAAAGCTACCTACATATGCAGAGATCTATTATAATTATTATGTTACTTACTAGTCCCCCCCGGAAGTGTAAGGAACACTTCTGTTTTCTCAAACAAGAAAAAACTAAACAAATTCCGATGTAACATTGTGTAATATGTACTTCACATATATTCCATCAAGCACTAAAATATACAATAAACTTGCATGTATCTATATATAAATAACATATTACGATTTGTAACCAAACTGTGTATCTCAGTCATAAAAGTAAGCCTCTTAGGTAGATTAAGATTTCCTCGCCCAGGCTGCACGGTGCCGGTGGAGGCAAACACTCAGTTTGCACTTCTATTCTAACCTGCCCCGTAAGTGGGGGTGTACACACGATCACAAGTGCCGCTTCCACACCCAACACCCAACACCCTGTTTGCTCAGGTCGAACTGAATGATAGCTTTGCTTACTTAGAACCATTTGTTTTTAGCGAGAGGTACATTTGTACTAGTTGTTAATAAATATTTGTTAATTAATAAATACACAATATAATTGTAATTCTTTTAATGGCACTAAAATAAATGTCATTGGATTAATCTTTTTCTTTATAACATTGATTCTTTCATTTATTCATTCTTTTTAACATTGGTATTGTCTAGATTATAAAAAAAAATACAGTCGAATTGATAACCACCTTTTCTTACAGAAGTCGGTTAAAAATATAATTAACTGTATTTCCGCAATATTATCTTTAATTTTTACAACGACAACCCTTTGCACAAACAAAATCATAATTAAGAAAGTTTTAATGACCCATTACGTTCATCTAGGTATTCAAAAGTACCTAAATATAGGCTAGAACATTGGACACTGGACACCTAAATTCAATTTTAATAGGAGAAACCCATTCGACCTTCACGTTCTTTACTATTGCAATCCCTTCAGTCTGAATAACGTAAGATGTTGATAATGTTGCGTAATTAAGATATCGACCAACTCTGAAATATGTTTTTAGCGGCAATCTTTTTATACTTTCTCTTAAAATGAAATATGTTATTTGGGCTAGACTTCTGCCACTCCTTTCTGCAAACCTCTACCCTAATAATCGTATCTAGAGATAATTTCTGATGGGCACCAGACTATTCTGGGGTCGGTACGGACCTATTCCGCTAGTTGGCGGAATCACAACACAGTTATGTTGCGATACTGTTTCAACTTCAACAGGGCTTACGAATAGATATTTGTATAACATTATAATCCACCCCCCACAGCTATATTTGAGCAGATATCTGAGTTCCGGCGTCGATTTTACCAAATATATTTTCATTAACATGTAAACATTCTTAATACAAATAATATTAGAGTAACGCAAGCTTCCTTACAGCACTTCATAGTTCATAGCGGCATAGGCCAGTTTGTTTTACATTTAATACACAAATTCACATGGTCATTTGAGTTATACTGTATATGGCAGCTCTAAGTCTAATTTCCTTAAGGTTTGAACATTTAAATATTGACCGAGTGTAATCTAGTAGGCAGTAGCACGGTGCGGCGGCATGTTAGCGTACCCGCGGTAATGCACGCGGTTAACACCAGCCGGTCTTCATTACCGCGTATGTACTTATATGGAGTGCTTCCACTCGCTAAACGCTATTCGCGATCAGTTACCACGTTACGTTTGTATTATAAATGTATGTAACATATCTCACGGTTGTGGTATCGTTTGATATGTAGAGCAATTTTATTAATAACTATATTTTTAACATTTCGATGGAAGTAGTAAGAAGTAGAAGAAACGGACTACCCCGTGTGAAACTAATTTTCAAAGTTTTCGTCTACGATAAAAGTTTTAGAAATAAATAAAACAACTTTTCATGATAATAGTAGATACAAGTAAAAGTAGATTAAACTTATTAGCGTGGACACAGATGTACTCAAATTGTACTAATAAGCAAATTTGCAGTATGTGTTAAGTATGTTATCATAAATATGAATCGATACTAAGGATAAATATAAAAAGAATAAAAAAGCTCACAATACAATATTTTTCGCCAATTTTTCTAAACATGGCGTGTTGAGTGGCGCGGAATTTAACGCCGCTCTTTTGCCTTGGCATGAGAACGAAAAAAATAAAAATATTTATAAGTAATAATTCATTCCCCCGAGTGAAATCCCAAATCGAACCTACTACAGTCGCGTTACAGTCACACACTTGCACCCCTGCGCCACAGCCTCAATAAAAGCTCATTGAATTATGTTGAGATATTGTTAGACTGCCATCACATTTTATTTGCACATACATATATATGTTATAGGTTATTTATATAGTATATTGTACAAATAGGTATTTAATATATACTGCACTTTACTAGTTAAACATCTTACTATCTCTATATCCGGACTACGATTGCCAATCGCATTCGTGGAAGCTGTTTTATCAGCGCAAATAGCTAGGTATGTATAAATATAAATAAACACGCCCCATATACATATTTACATTTAAATAATATATATTATATAAACAAAAAAGCATTTAATTTTGAAAAAGAATCTATAATATTCTTAATTATTCTTTTATCATGTTAGGTATTTATTTGCATTGTCACATTTTCATGGATTTCGAATATTTTTGTGACATATTGCAAAAGCATATAGTAGAAAATAGAGAAATTCAAATAGTTAATTAGTCTTGTGCATCTACTGCGTAAATATATTCCATATTCCGGAAACAAAAAAAAAATTAATTATTGCGTTTATTATAATACAAACACTACATTTGGTATTTGTTTATCGTAAAGACATATACCCTCTTTTCCCATTTAATGATACGTAGATAGTATATTGAATTGTACGACAAACTAGAACTACACAAATAAAGAGCTACGCAGTTATCGCTGACCATTATCATCCCCTGTCGAGTGTTACATTGTTTATTTTCCCATGGGTATGCAAGTTTCCAGGTGTTAGTACAATATGTAACTAGGTACACTTGAACCGAGTTATGTTACAGTAAAATTAGATTAATAATATTATTAAATTACATAAAAATATCAATAAAAAACATTGTATACAGTCTTGTATTGTTATAAAATGTTCTAATCTGCTGTGCAGGCAGAGGAAACCTAGTTTTTCTGGAGCCATTGCGTGTTGAGTGGCAGAACTCACCGCCGCGCTTTTGCCTCGACACCAGAGCGAAGATGTGAAAATATTAAAAATGTAATTTCCTCAAGTGGGAATCGAACCCACAAGCTCTCGCTTACAGTACTTTGTGCCGATGCGCCACAACTTGCCTCATTTTTCTAATCATTTTAAACATTCATGATAGATATTATATTAGAATGTAGACTTTCCCAGGGGTGATCACCCGAACACTCGAGCAGGTGTGCTATAGTCGTAAGTAACTACAAATTCGTTATGATAAAGAGGAGTCGAGTGCCAGACATGATCGTAGCATCAGCTACTGTCGTATTTTACAACGCCATTAATTGTTTTATGGTGGTTGTTAAATCGACTGTAAAGATAACTGCGGTTCTGGGGGATGTTTAGAAGACTTGCTCGGTGGCGACAGAAGATTTTTACTACCCACGTCTGTTGCCTTATAAGCTTACATAAGTGTTTACATTTATGTAAAAGTTTAAAGATATAAGTAAATTAAAAATTATTATAATAAATGAAGAGTGTGAGCTTTTACAATAATTTGATACGAGTAGATAGTATACAAGAATTGGAACAGATTTTTAATTTTATATTTTATCAAAATAAAATAGATGCATAATTATTATTTATTATATTAAACGAATATACGGCAATTGTATATAGCACACCTGTAGTCCAGTCCCGGTAAGTCTTGAAGTGCTTTATTTATATTTTATAGGTCGGTAAAGCTAGGGGGCAGTGCCGAAGCGTTAGGAGCAGAAATAGCGTGGGCGGGCTCGTCACAGATGACAGCTATCTACATTCTGCACTGTTTATGACTTCCTCAGCCATTGGCCTCCGTAATCGTGAACGACTTGAGTTTGTGATTGCGCCAATTTACGCTACCTCTCATACAGTATGCGGTATGACAGTATGGTACATAAGAAAGATCACGTAAAACTTTACTTCAATATTGTAAACATAATAACATAAAGTAGTAGTGGAGTAGGTTAAGTAGGAAAGCAGACCCCGGCAATAGCCAGGATTGATGCCAGGAAGAAGAAGAAAAACAATAACATATAAACGGAATGTAAATTACGTTGCTTAATATGTATGTGTTTTTTCTGCGAAAATGTTTTGAAGCATTGTGGTGTGTGATCTAACCACTCTATATTTTTATTAGAATTCTTATATTTTTTTTGTATTGTTAAACATAATCGTAAAATAACACAACAAGTTAGGCTTTTAGCACTATAACACTTTGAAACATAAACCATCGTCACCAACCCAAACTTATAACTATCAATCAATCCAAATTTACTTTTCTAAACGCAGAGCATCGACAGGTTGACAAAACAAAGTGTCAAATTTAGTAGTGGCAAAACTCTACCGTCGTAAATGTGACACGTGTAAAATTTTGTTCACAAATTCGCTTACATTAATTATACATGTATAATATTTATGATTGAAATACGAGGACTGTTTATAACTAACTAGTTCGTAAACTTTCTGTTATTACTACTGGGGAGGTCATATTTTGTTTTACTAGAGGAGTGGGCGATCACGATCGGCACGCCTGCAATACTATTAAGTACCTACGCAAACGCAAAATTTTAAAAAAAAAACTAATTTTAACATACCTATCCAATCTGTGTAATAATTAATATTTTTATTTAATCTGAAATTTCCTTCAGCAATCCTAACTTGCAAAACCCGTATCTACAATATGGGATATATTACGGATTTCTCTTAAAATATATAATATACTAGCGGCCCGCCCGCGGCTTCGCCTGCGTGAACTACGTTATTATTAATTTCTGTCTCCATGAGTACCTACGTCCTATTAGTGACGTCCATGCAAAATTTGAGACTCCTAGCATTTGTAGTAACGAAGTTTCATACAAATTTTCAACCCCAAAAACAACCCCTTAGAAGTCGAATATTGCAAATTCCCGTCTTAGCGACCACCTACGTCCTATAAATAACTCCTATGCAAAATTTGAGATTCTTAGCTCTGATAGTTTCTGAGATTTCGTGATGAGTGTGTGGGTGACCTTTCGATTTTATATATAGATATATAGATATACCTATCTAACTTATACTGAGTAAAATTATAATAAACACGTGCCCCGGACCACATGTACAAATGTACATGCTATTATTCATGTACTATTCCTATAAACACAGATGTATTGCGTAGACTACAAAATCAGTAGTAAATCATTGTACAGCTATAAAAGTTTTTGTCGCGTCGCGGACACGTTCGGTAATGAATTTTAACCATTCCAAATTAACTCACTCTACTTTAAAAAGAACTTAATTTCTTTTTTAAATGCTCTACATGTTTCATGTTTTATTGTCAGAAATAACATTTTACACGTTTCAGATTTGAAATTTAAAGTAGTTTTATGTATGCTCTATTTTTTTTGGCTTTCCTGTTACAAAGAGGCAAATGCTAGAAAATAATTATTACGAAGGGACATATTTCTAAGATTTTTCATACTCGCATCTCTGTAAATAACAATTCAAATGAACACTGTTGTAGCTACCATATAGTTTATATTCGACTAAATACCACCATTTTATAATGTAATCAAACCTTTTTAGTTTAATTAATAAATTAATTTAGCAAAATTTATGACATTATAAAGTTACAAATCACCAAGAGCAACAGTTCAAAATGAATTAATAAGTAGATATATAACAGAGTAGGCCACAAGTATCTGTGATTGTCAGAAGATGTTACTAAGCAGATGGCGACGCGCGGTAGGTCTCGTTACATCCCTACAAAAACTAATGGAATGTTCCTGATTGTCTCTGACACAATCAGCATACAAGGTTTTAACAATTTACATAATAGAATTTTCAAAAACATTCTTCGCTGACGTAAAAGTAATAAAAATTGAACTAAAAGTTATTAGGTACGTTGCCAGAACCCGTTCCTACTAATAAACAAGGAAACTGCTGGTAGTTCGCCGAACCAGTAATTATTTCGTTTCATATTGGTTCCCGAGAGTGATCCGTTAGAAATCGATCGACTTTTAGTGGCATGTCAGTGTTTGAAAAAAGCATAATTTATCGTCAGCATTGAGATCGCGAGGAAACCCAAACGCGGCATTAGAAAATAAAAAACGTAATAAAATAAGAGATGTTTACGACCGTAAAATGACGTGAGGGTCCGCCACTTGAGCCGTTTGGAAGTTCTCTTGCGACGGTTCACCACTGAAAGGCTAAGAAAGGCTAAGAGTAAAAAGTAAACATAAACAGGCGTAAAGGGTATTCGTAATTTATTTTAACTCGTTGCGTTATTGTTTAGTCGCCTATTAATTGTTGTCGGTCGCGAGTCTAAAGTAGAGTTTTACAAGTGGTGTCGGCTGTTGAGTGCGTATTTTGTATTGCTTGTGTCAGCATTCGGTCGCTTTGTGTTTTAAGCATTTAACGTAATATTATCGAATAATTTTGATTTTAAATATCAATGACAACTGGTTAAGTGCGAGTCGAACTCGCTCACCGAGGGTTCCGTACCATCTTCAGTATTGTAGGTCAACATTAAAACTATTAGACTAACGATAAATCTTAAAAATTAAATAAAATATAAGTTGGAATACGTATTAATGATGTAATAATTGTTACAGGGGTGGTGGATGTATGCGTCGTGCGCACGTGAAGCGTCCGATGAATGCCTTTATGGTGTTCGCACAAGCAATGCGCCGTCGACTATCCGAAGAGAGACCTTCTCTGCACAACGCCGAGCTTAGCAAATCCTTAGGTTCTATGTGGAAGTAAGTATCATTTTTCTAAATAGAACAAGACAGGGAACAGAACAGAACATGTTAAGATACTCCGTTCCCCATTTGCCGCCGAATTCTGGAAGGATACAAGAGCGAAGAAATGAAAATATAAATTTAAATATATATATTTTTCATTTCATCGAGTGGGGATGGAACCCACAACCTGTCACGTTTAATATACTTGTGGGCTAAGCCACGACGGGCCTCTAAATCGTAGATATTAGAATGTACCTATAGCGCATATTCGTACATAGAGTTTTGTGAAATAACAAAGAAATATAATATAGTAACTGCAGTAATTTGTATAGTTACTTAAGTTGGTATAATGATATGTTAAAAGTTGCCTGGATTAACCAATTGATTAAAAAAGTGAGTTAGGTATTTTATACCACAGTCTTGGTAGTTCAGGGATACGCTGACAGTCGTAAAGTCGATCATATCAGAGCAATCAACATCTTTTATCCGACTGTTTTCTTTGATGCTTCGAGAGTTTGCTCTGAATAGGCACGTCATTCTTGTATCATGACAATACTTCGCGGGTGGTCTAACATCAATAATTTACGAATTTTACATTTAAAATTCGTAAATTGCATAGTCGATTCGTGCATCATTATGCAGCCTGCAATATTTTTTGAAAATAAAATAAAAAGTTAACTAACAGTCAAAAATATTTATGTATAAAAAATGTAGTAAGAAATATCAAGTGTCCGAAAATGCATATAAAGTAAATATACATAGGTATAAACTTAGAAATAAATTATTTGTTGAACTATGATATTCGTATTTTTTTATTTTCGACCAAAACTCTTCAGTGGAAAGCTTCAAGACAGTTAGAGATGTTATCGTATCACTTAGCGGCGATAGCATTTTAATGAGTAAACAATCGATGCACGCCGCTCCGCTGGGCGCCGCACGCGCTCCTCGCCTCACAACAATATAAACATCTAAGAAATCGTTCTATACAAAAATATATTTTATTAAAATGTAATAAAAATCATTTTCGCATCATCACACCGCTCTATCTCCGTCCACTTTCTCAGCCCCAGTCTCACTCGACATTACTCATCTCATCTGCCGCAATGGGCTCATTAAGATACCGTACAATGGGTTGACGTTAAAACCGCACAGCTATTTTTAACTTGTCGAATAAGGTTGATGATATGTTTTTAAATTAATAACTTAGCAAATATAAAAAAAAATGTTTATTCAAATATATTTCAAATTTCGCGAGTTCAGTGTACTAATAGCTAACTACAAAAATAAAGGAATTTATTTGTTTGATTTACCTCATTCATTCGTATATTTATACTATAGTAGACTCGTAGTTGACTATTACAACTATTAAGTATTCCTTTATTTTCTAGTCTTACGTGCAAAACAAATTATATTATTTTAGAAAGACATTCTCAAAATATTGATTGATATATCTATTTTTATCTAATATATTTGAGATTATTCAGCATTGTTACATAAGTAAGTAGCTATTCTGTAGAACTCACGGTACATTTATAAAACGGCGGCTGTTGCGGCGCTTTGGCGCCCTGGCATCTGGAAATTAAAATCGACTGATCCTATCACTTGCCTGTTAATTATGCTCTAACCAATTTAATTATTTTTACAATAGTTTAAAAAGTAACTATTTTAAAATAAATCATATTTTGCACTGATTCGATTAAAAAAACATGAAAACGTCCGTTTAGTATTTAATATAGAACTAAATAACTAAAGTCTTTAAAAGGGATACATATCTATTTAAAGGGGTAAATAAAGTATAATATAGATCTTGGAAAAATATTTGACTTATTTTGTGTAATAGATATGTTTACAAAATACAATATAAAAAATATTTACAGGAGCCTGAGTGAAGAGGAAAAGCTGCCTTTTGTAAAGAGGGCGGAGAAATTGAGGACACAACATAAAAGAGAATATCCCGATTACAAATATCAACCGCGACGACGTAAACCGCCACCGACGGCTACAGCAAGATTGAAACGGGAATCTACGCCTGAAAGGTCGCAAATCGATTTCTCTCGTATTGAGGTTGACGGTGCTCTCTTAGCTGACGGTCCTCCAGATGGCGCTGAGTTAGACCAATATCTGAAGCCCGTGCCTATACCTGACTATCATGAAATGCAACCACGTTTTACACACACCTTGCCACATCACCCTTCCGGTTTATATACTCCTGTGCCTCCCCATCTCCATCCGCCTTGCGACTGGCAACAGTACACAGGTCATCCTTAATATTTTAAAATTTAAAGTTATGCTTACACTTTAGGAATATTAACAGTCTGTTTTGTAAAGAGTGTAACCTAATGTGGATTTAAAAAATTTATGGAATACATTCTAATAATAGCATCGATTTTTGATTCCGCCTGGGTGCTTTCACTTTGTTATGTGTAATTAATTAGTCAGCGTACGGGTTGACCAGCAAGATTCTTCTTCATTTATTTCTTTAACTAGTGTTGTGCCGGATGTTAAAACTGTAAAAAAGTCTAATCTGAATTTGAAGGCTAAATAAATACTTTTTTAAAGATAATTAATATGAGAATTAAGCGACCTCGGTCTTTCTAAGGCTCGTCAATCACACAGCACTACTAATATCAAAAGTAAGAATAAGTAAATAAAATTGTAAGTAGGTCACAAATGTCTCGGTAAGTATTGTAAATATCATATCGCCACATGGGCTCAAATGCTTCAATCGCACGTGCGTTTAATCATCCAACGGAAAGCAAACATTTATTGGAATAACATGATATTATCCTAGATTTAATACGTTTTATGTAAACTATAGAACTGCTTAAAAATGGCAAATAATAAGTAAAAATGTGAGGGAAAATATAGATTTATCCTTTGTGTAATAATATCATTAAATATCTATACTTTAATTAATTAGGGTTGTACATTTTTCATAATGTCAATGACATCTTGATTTTATTGTCAATGGTTTTGGTTATAAATAACTAGCGGACCCGGACGCGGCTACGCCTGCTTGAAATATAAGAATATAATTTCTATAGAAATATAATTTCAATCTATATGAAATGCTAAAAGTGACTATTATATTTATTTTCATAAGGATGAATATCAAAATGACGCGGTAACGAACGCGGTCGCGTAGCGACGACGGTTGTTATTAACATGGCAGAATAAATTGCATGTCAAATTAGAAAGTATTTTAATTTATTAGTATATATGTGTAATGTAATATTATATAGCCTATAGCACTTCTGAAGAATGCAGCTTTCATACAAAACAAAAACATAGTAAATCGATCCAGTAGATCCAGAGATCTTAGCGTTCAAACAAACAAACAAACAAACAAACAAACAAACTCTTCCGCTTTATTATATTAGTATAGATATGTAAAACTAATATGTTAAATTCACACGAAAATTTTCAAAGGTTATATAAGAATAAATTATATAGGTGTTATATTTACATTATAATTTATCGTTTAACAAAAGCCTCAGTTCCAAAGCTTATTTTTTATTCCATAATGTATAATAAATAGTTTTAAGTATACTAGATCTTAAAAATAATATTTTAATTTATAAGTTATTCTTGTGATTAATAAGTAGTTATTAGATATAACGTTAAAATGTTATTTTTTAAATAAAAATTACGGATAAAATTAGCTTTTTAATTTTCCTTTTTTACAGCAATTCAAATAAAATAGACCCCACTGTAGTATAATACACAGAAGTATAATAAATACTTCTTTATCAGATATTCCAGATTTAACCGATTTCCGTAAAGAGGAGCTATCAATTCGGCTGTATTTTGTTTGTTTTTTACCTCAGAATTTTTGACTGGGTGAACCGATTTTGATTTTTTTTATTTATAAGCTGGTGCTTCCCGTGTGGTCCTATTTAAATTTTTCCATTTCTGACAATGTTATACATGAGAAAATCACATAAGTTAAATCACGTTAGGTTCTGATTATACGAACCGGTGCGAGTAGGTTTTTTTTTTTGTTAAAAATTGGAGTTATTATATAAATGGAAAATTCCTATCATGTTCATGCTGAACATATTTACTTCTTTGCTTTACGCTGTAATCCCAAATATAGCACGTAGACACACAATGTAAGTAGAATTCCCAGGTTATCCTGGGAATTTAGTGTTAAGGTACTCTGTTCCCATTTAAGACACTTTCATTCCCTATCTTTGAATTCTGGAGGCATAACATGTTGAGTGGCGGAACTCGACACCGCTCTTTGCCTATTTACAATAGCTAGAAAACGAAAATATTAAAAAAACATTTCCTCGAGAGGAAATGGAACCCACAACCTGTCACGTTTACATCTTTCACTAAAGTGACTTTTCAAACTAAAGTATCTTATAATTTATCTAGACTGCTATGGTTATTCATTAGATGTTTCAACCTTTTATTTGTATATTCCAATGGAAAGAATCTATTATGCTAAACAATTTTGGCTAAGGTGGTATTTCATTATTTCTTATAATTGAAGTGAGCTATTATGGTAGATCATCAAATGTTTCAGATCAGAAGACAGAAGACTTACTTATGTAAAATAATTTAAACAAAATATATTTTAGTTCTATATCACTTTCATATTTTGAAGGCTGTTAGTTTTCAAAATCAACTATAGGCTAGCCCATGCTTAATAGCTGTACAATAAAAAAGTGTCATTGATATCCGTCCAGTATTTCAAAACTGGGTATATAAAACAAAAAAGAAATTAATAGTCAAAAATTTGTGTTACTGTATCAACATTACCCTTAATTCGTTTTTATTAAATTATAGATTGTAAATTTTGTAATTTTGCATGCAACACAATGCAATTGCTTAAATAAATGACAGACAGAACACTCTGTCATTCGTAGAATAAGGTATAGCGCGCACTGGTGACTTTTGTCACGGTGACAATAAATTTTTTGTCACTGACATGTCACCATACTTTTCGCGACTGCGCGCACTTGCGATGACAGTGACGAAACTTTTTACATTTGATAAAATGGATCTCGAAGAGATGGTTGTCTGTGCACTTATATTAAGAAATAGAAAAAAAAGCAAATGTAGAAAATATTGGCTTTCAACTTTTCATTTGTCATAGAGCAATGGCCTCAACTCAATTTCGTCAATCAGTATTGTCATTGTCTATTTTATTTTCATGAAAACACACGTTTTGCCTTGGTGATGAACTTGACGCCATTCTTGAAATAAAAATTCGGTGCTGCAATGCAACATGCTGTTGTTTCATGTTTATGCGGAAGACGACNCTAATGTATAATAAATAGTTTTAAGTATACTAGATGTTAAAAATAATATTTTAATTTATAAGTTATTCTTGTGATTAATAAGTAGTTATTAGATATAATTTTAAAATGTTATTTTTTAAATAAAAATTACGGATAAAATTCTTTCTTTTTAATTCTTCTTCTTTACAGCAAATAAAATAAAAAATAGACCACACTGTATTATTATTATATATTTTTTTATCAGATATTCAATTTTAACCGACTTCCGTAAAGAGGAGGTTATTAATTCGACTGTATTTTTTTATGTTTGTTAACCTCAGAACTTTTGACTGGGTAAACCGATTTTGATGATTCTTTTTTTTTATTTATAAGCTGGTGCTTCCCGTGTGGTCCTAAGTTTTTAATTTCTGACAATGTTATATATGAGAAAATCACATAAGTCGTAAATTTGCATTAAGTACCTATGTGCGCGACAAATGAACGAACAGCTTAATATCACGCCAACTGATTTCGACGATTCTTCTTTTATTGGAAAGGATACACTTTAAGGGTAGTTTGATGAGAGTTTAACCAAACCAAAGGTTCTGATTATACGAGCCGGTACGAGTAGGTTTTTTTTGGTAAAAATTGTAGTTATTATATAAATGGAAAATTCTTATCATGCCGAAATTACTCGTATTTTACTTTTTTGCTTTACGCTGTAATCCCAAACATAGTAGGGTAAGTAGAAAGAACCTGGGAATTTAGTGTTAAAGTACTCTGTTCCCATTTAAGATACTTCCATTTCCTACCTTCGAATTCTGGAGGCATAACATGTTGAGTGGCGGAAGTCGACACCGCTCTTTGGCTAGTTAAAGTAGCTAGAAAATGAAAATATTAAAAAAAATCATTACCTCGAGAGGAAATAGAACCCACAAAATAAAAATCTTATAATTTACATAAATTATAAGATCCAGATGGATTGCTATGGTTATTCATCAGATGTTTCAAACCTTTCATTTGTATATTTCAATGGAAAGAATCTATTATGCTAAAGAACTTTCGCTAAGGCGGTATTTCATTATTTCTTATAGTTATGGTAGATCATCAAATGTTTCAAATCAGAAGACAGAAGATTTATGTAAATAATAATTTAAAGAAATATATTTTAGTTCTACATCAGGCTCAGGCATCAGTTCAGGCTATAGGCCTAGCCCATGCTTGATAGCTGTGCAATAAAAAAAGTTTCATTTATATCCGTCCAGTAACTCAGAAGTGGGTGTAAAAAACAAATGTGTACAAATTACTTTTTGTACTCTTTTATTAAATTATAGATTATACATATATTTTTCATAGTGGGCACATACAATGCAATTCCTTAAATAAATAACATAAAATAATGTATAGCAAGGAAATCTCAGAGAACCTTTATATACTCCGTCCTTCGTAGAATAACGATTTTTTCCAAATTGGAGGAACATTTATCGGTAAATTTGGAAATTAAAATGTGAACATTATTCTCCTGGGTAATAGAACCCGCAACCATCGCGTGTTTTAAAACAAATACCACAATGATACCTAAATATTACATACGAGTACATACGTACCTATACTATATATTGTCAAAAATAAATATACAATATATACGTTTACAATATGCTGTAATTACTGTATGTATGCAAAGCATATGATCTTCCTCTCGTTTCTCAGAACTTAGCGGGGTACTCATCGAGCGATACGAGCGACCCCTAACCGCCCCGCTTCCGGCGGGTCGCACTCGCCACAAAGCCTCCTTGTTCCTATATCTTATCACTCTCACATTTTTGCGACCGACTAATGAGATCAATTTATAAGCAAATTACGTAATTGAACGTCCTTAGAGAATATCTGAAATATTATTATATATTTTTATAATACCTCACATTCTATATTTCAGGTCAGTTATACATTTTAATTTTGACAGTTCGCATAAAATAATATATATATAATAAAATGTACCCAGTATTTATTTGGTTTTTAAGATTTATGTGAATAAAAAGAATATAGGAGAAATGAAAATGATGATAGACTTGGTACTCTAGTTTTTCTTAAAATTGTTACTTTACTTACTAAATGTCTTAAAATGACATGAAAGTTATTCCATACTTCACTTGATGGGAGCTTTTGTAGATAAAGATACAAATTGTTACTTTACAAGGCGATATACCATGCAAACTAAGTATGTATAGAGTGGTGTTCTGAATTTTTTTAGCTTCACACTGTACGCCGCACATAGAAGAGTAAGCAGGAGGAACCCAGGAATGATAATACAATCAACTTCCAATTACGACACTTCCGTTTCTCGCTTTCCGCCGAATTCTTGAAGCTTCGCGTGTATTGTGTTAAAGATTTTTTTTGTGTTATATCAAGCACTATAATTAGAGCATACCTATCTAAAAAAATCAATTACAAGAAAATAAATTCACATTTAAATAATTAGTCTCTTGTCGAATTATTGGCGAAACAGTAGAGTAAAAGTACAGTTTAAAGGGATTTAAAATGACTAATAGAATATAAATCTATGATTTTTTTTTTTTCTTAAAGCAAAAATGTAGTAGTCCAGCTAAATTATAAGGATTAATAAAATGTCGCCTTAGCAAAAGATGTTTGGTAATAAGAAATGTTATGTTTCATAATTTTATTAATAAAAAACTAATACCTATATCATAATATATGTATTTATTACAATTTCCAAAAAAAACAACTAGCATTTAGTACTTTTTTTTTCAAACGTAAATTTTTTGGGTTAACATATGTTTAGCATAAAAAAATTACATATCAATTAAACTCTCAAAATCAAACGTAAAAACACAAAAACAAAACAAGGACCGATTATGAATTGTTAATGGTGCATCTTAGAATATTAAGATTGAGTGCAAATGAGCCGCGAGTAAGGCGCGTGCGGCGGCTCGCGTTTCACACGCATGTGCCGCAAGATGAAGATATCCTATCCGGTGGCTGGTGGCTGAGCTATCCGCTAGCTAACGTTTTTTACCCTTACAACATGAGATATCAATTATGGGGGCGGAGGATACCACGCTCGATTTTACGCTTTAATATATAGTTCCATCATTCATGTAGAGCTTATTGAATGTAATTTTGGGGAAATTAATACTATCATTAGGAATGTATAACATAGTTTTTTTGGTATATACAAAAATATAAAAGTTTTAATTAGTATTAATAACTTAGTATTTAATTATAAGCAATTATTTTCTGTTTGCATTTCAATTATTATCTTTAATTCCTGTATATTATTAACAGAAAGCAATTACTTAGTTGGATGATCGAATTTGTGTTTTTAAAATATCATATTAAAAATTAAATACATATTATTATTTCCATTCCGGAAATATTTATCTCACTACGTATAAGGTTGTTTCATATTAATCTAAATACCACAATACTCCTACCTCATATTAAATCTTTATCGGAAATTATGGCTTTCGCTTGTCGCTGACCCTATTCAAGTGGTTCATTGAAACGACAGTTCGTGTGAAATTGGTCTCCAGATACCAGATACTTGTAAGACGATACCTCGACGTCTGGTGAACATCGTTTAGAAATCAAATCCAACAATGTAAGAGTACCAAGCCAAGTGCCAACATGTGTACAATAAAGCTAAAATCATTATGCAGAGTTACATCAGAATTACTTAGAGGGCATTAACACTATTTGCACATATCATTTACATTGACTTCGTTTATAAAATATAACATGTTCGAAATTCTTTTTTTTATTCCCTTCCATCTTTTCTTTTTCTCTATTAAAATACCATATATTAAACATTTTTTATCACGAAGTTACGTCCCTGAGATACCTCGCAAAACAATAAAACATAAAGAAAAATAGACATTTTAGCAGTTAAAATAATCCCGGTTGATTTTATAGTTACAATTCTATGTACAATAAGTATCTGGATAAATGGCACTTCACTACTTCGGTTTCATAGGACCTTCCTTTCACGCGCCACGCAACTGTGGATTAGCCTACCTGCGACAGTATTATCAGATCGATACGGTTTGGATACCTTCAAAAAGCGCATCTATCTCCACGTTAAAGGCCGGCGACGTACCTGTAGCTATTCTAGTTCTACACGGGGTCGTGGGCGGCGGTGATCATTTGCTATCAGGGGACCCGTATAATCGTTTGTTTTTTCCATAAGAAAAACGTAAAAAATGAAAAAAATATCACACGTTACACTGCCTAATTAAGTCTGCATTTAGTTTGATTTTTGTTTTGATAATGAACCGTCAGCTATAACACCATTGATTGTTTTTTATTAAGTTAATTTGACTAAGGGAAATACCGACAAAACAACATGGGCTTATATCAAAATTGATTAGCTATAGTGTATTTTAGCACAGCATAGTGTAACCACAGTATTTTTTACAATACGGTGATGTATCGAGCCACATGGATTTACTCACGCCCAAGTAATAAGTTGAACGTGTTTCATGCCTACAAGTAGTAGTAAGTAATATTTTACACATGTTTTTTAGTGAGTTATAAGCTATTATTGGTAACTATATATTTTGTAATGTAATAGTAATAAAATATATTTTTTTATTTAAATATTTTCAGTTCAGTTCAGTTCTTTATTTATGGCGTTTAGTTAAATGTCACTCATGTCTTACATGAAAAGGACTCCCAGATAAAATAAATATATTTGAACGAGATGGCTTTTTATAAATGGCAATTCATAAAACTCTGTCACTTGTAACGTCAAATTCATTTAATGTCAATTAATTGTCAAGCACTAATAAATGTCAATTAAATTTTCAATCTTGAGTATTTTATAGGGTTCAGTGTTTTACATCAATAATTTAAAAGAAACGCGATACCTACGTTACTTGAAATGATAACAAGATTATACGCGATGAGTGTTTAAATGTTACTATTAATGGCCAGATTACCGAATGGCTGGATTTAGCTGGTAAGTATTTGTTTTGGAATGATTATTAAACTTTTAATTAATTCAATTTTATTGTTTGCATTCTCATTTCCTTAGGTAGTCTTTAATTAAATAAATGATGTTAACGTTTGCCTTAGCGGTAGTACAATTTCCATTCTATGTTAAAATGTATGTTAAACAATTAGTTTGTTTACGATCTTACATTACTTATAAAGGTATATGAATGTTTATCTTTTAATAGGTATCTTTCTGAAGGCTTCCAAGTAATAATTGAGAAGTCAAAAGAAGCAAAATGTTCTCTAAAGGATGTACAGCTGCGTTTCTTGTGCCCTGATGATTTAGAAGAAGTAATAATAAATATTTTTTTTTTCTTTTTACAGATTGTAACTGCTCTTTTCTTATATAAATTAGTCCATGAAACAAGTATATTTTGTTTGTTTACATTATTCATACAATATAATTGGTAATTTATTTCAGGTCCGATCTCTTTGTAGAGATTGGTTTCCTATAGAGTATCCACAATCATGGTATGAAGATATAACATCTTCAGAAAGATTCTTTGCGCTTGCAGCTGTTTATAAAAGCCAAATTATAGGTCTAATAGTTGCTGAAATTAAGCCATATCTTAAACTCAATGCTGAAGACAGAGGTATACTGTCCAGATGGTTTGCCTCAAAAGATACATTAGTAGCATACATATTGTCATTAGGTAAATAAAATAATTGTTTGTAAGTTTTACTATTATATGAATCATATATAAGCAAACAGCAATATATTCTTTTTAACAAAGCTGACAGTAATATCTAATAGATATGACCAAGATATTGATAGATAATGTTGAAAGATGATGATCAGATCTTTGATGGGCTAGTCATAGGTCAATAATAGTTGTTTAAAAAGTTACATTAAATATTACAAAACATGTTTTATTTAATTTTCATTGCAATGCAATGCAATCATAATAGAGATTTTATTTTTGCTTCCATATGAGTCATATGTTATATATTAAATAAAGGCAATATAAATAATAATTTAACCAGTATTTTCTCTACTTATATTGTCAGGAATTTCCTTTCATAAAATTATGAGAGGAAATCCCTGAAATTATAGAGGACTTAATTCTTGTAAGAGGAAATCCTAATAAGAATTAAGGGTTCAATTATACATGTTTTGTTCATTTTGATTTGATTTGATTTTTATACATTTTTCATTCATTAAGAATTTGTATAAGCTGCTTAGAAAGTAATAACTAAAGTATTAAATCATTTTCATTATTAGGTTATTTCTTTCATGATTTTCATGGTCTTTAAACATTAAATATTGATACACAATATAATAAAAGGTTTACTGACTGTGGTGCAGTGGGACAGTGCGAAGAACTATTTTCATTTTCTCACTCTGGTAAGAAGACACAATTTACGTTCCTCAACTATATAACTCTATAACTCAAAATGCACTATCTAGAAAATTGTTTGGGGAACGGAGTGTATTAACACTAGGTTTCTACAACCTACCCTGTTTTTGGGTAAAATAAAAAAATAGTATATGCGGAGTAAATTAATATATTAAGTATTAAATTTCAGGTGTAGCACGCTCATACCGACGATCTGGAGTAGCATCATTATTATTAGATGTGCTGATTAATCATTTAGCTGGTCCAGTCTCGCAGCCTCCACATGAACACAGAGTTAAAGCTATATTTCTACATGTTTTAACAACAAACAATGAAGCCATTTTGTTTTATGAAAAAAGAAGGTGAGCTGAATTAAAACTATTTACTAATAATGCTTATTGTTAAAATATGTGTATATATTTTTTACATATTCTAAAAGATATTTTGCAAATTTTGACTCAGTTTGTACTTATGGTTATATATGTATTTTCAGAGAAATTTACATACAGGTTTATTATTTCACAATGTCCTGCATATAGCAGGCAGAATAAAGTTTTTCGACATGGGATTCCTAAGTTCGTCCTGCATACCCTGCTAAATGCAGCATACAGCTTGAAGTTTATAAAATATTATAGTAACATAATAGCCATATAAATGTAGCTTGAAAGTATTAATGAATCACTAGAGGAAAGGCCACTTTACTTTATTTGTATTCTTGTTTGATAATTGTTTTCCTATAGGTATTGTTTAGTCATAACGTAAACTCCAATAATTTATAATAATTTAAGTAAATTAACAAATAAATAATTAGTTCATAAATATTGAAATATTAATCAAAATAGGCCAATTGATGCGAGTATAACAATGACAAGTATTGAGTTCGATTCTCTCTCTCGAGGAATATACAGGTGTCCGTAAATAATGCATTTGTTTAACTGTTTTCAACACCTGCTGCATACTAAACTGCTAATCGCTGCAAAACATTACTAATTCTTATCTGCCAATAAATCGAGATACTAAAGATGCTATAAATTCGTGTATGATCAACATTTTTCTCGAAAAATTACATTAAATTAATTACTATCAATATTCAATTTCAGATTCAAACTCCACTCATTTCTTCCGTACTACTATTCAATAAAAGGTCGTTGTAAAGACGGTTTCACGTACGTGTACTACGTGAACGGGGGCCACGCGCCGTGGGGCCTCTATGACTACGTGAAGTACGTGGCGCGCGCAGCGTGGCGCGGCGGTGGGCTCTACCCGTGGCTCTGGGGCAAGCTGCGGACCGCCCTCACTATAGCGTGGCATAGGTAGTGTATAATATAGTTGAAATATATGTTAGGGCATTCGTTTTGTATTCATACATTCCTATGTTAAGTCCAAAGTTTGTGGCTATTTCTGAATTTGTACGCTTGGTTTTAATTAATTGTGGGCGAATCATGATTGAAAAGTGTTGATCATTACGTGAAATAATTTAACGATTGTTTCGGTATACCGTTTGGAACTACTAGTATTATTATTAAAAAAAATGTTCGAAATTGAAATATGAAAAATTTATTTTTTACAAACAGAACATATCATTGATATTTTCATGTTTTTGCATAAAAAAATAACAATAATAATTCTAATTATTATTAATTTTAAGATTTCGTATTTTTAAATTAATACTCACTCAACTCATACCACTTTTATATCCATACGTAATATATTATTATAAGTTTTTATACTTCCTATGAATCCTAATTAAACTAACTTCTATTATGTTTAAAAAGACAAGAATTCACCACTATTTTATATAATATGTATATATAACTATATAAGACATATGGAATTGATAACGGAGATTATATCTTAAGTCCACTATATCTATAGGAACAGAAAGGTTGAGACATAACAATATAATAAGCATTTTATGCGATCCGTTATATGTAAATCCACTATTATTTATAGTATATTACATTTTTTTATTATTATTTAAAACCTGATAACTCTACAGACATTTGGTCCAATCTCTTTTTCTGCATANATTGCAAATAGAGTATGAATCCTAATTAAAATAACTTCTATTATGTTTAAAAAGACAAGAATTCACCACTATTTTATATAATATGTATATATTAATATATATAATTATATAAGACATATGGAATTGATAACGGAGATTATATCTTAAGTCCACTATATCTATAGGAACAGAAAGGTTGAGACAACAATATAATAAGCACTTTATGCGGTCCGTTATATGTAAATCCACTATTATTTATAGTATATTACATTTTTTTATTATTATTTAAAACCTGATAACTCTACAGACATTTGGTCCAATCTCTTTTTCTGCATATTTTTTTATCTTCACGCTGTATCCTGCAGTTAGCAGGGTAGGCAGAGGGGACCTAGAAATCTAGTTCCCCACTTTCCGCCGAATTTGTGAGGCATTGCTTGTTGAGTAGCTGAACTCATCGCCGCGCTTTGCCTGGTTACTAGGGTGAGGAAATGAAAATGTTAAATGTTTTTTCCTATAGTGAAACTAGAACCCTCAACCCGGGCATATCATTTTTATTATTGTTTAATTTTGTAACATTTTAAAATTTCAAGTATTTACTCTAAACTTAAGGCTGAATGACAAATTTTATTAAATTACTATTATTTTTAGTATATTATTATTTACAGTATACTTGATATATTTATAAAATGGCTTTGAAAACTGATATTAACAATCCCATAATGAATAGTGAATGCAACCTTACTGCTACCAATTCTGTCGTAGTAAAACAACAATTTTTGTGTCTCCCATAATAAATATTTATAATTTAAGAAATGTTTGAGTAACGATTATTAATATATACACAGAGTATAATTAATGTATTTTATTATTAATGTAATATTTACATTTGACGATATTGTTGTTTAATATTTGGTGAGTGATAGGTGTAACGAAATTTAACTTAATGACTTTACAACCATTTTTATAATCAATCATTTTAACGAAGAAGTGTGTGACATAATTTCTCAACATTAAAATTTTACACATTGGTTTTTATGCTAATATTCGTGATTCAGTTATATTTTTTTTAATATTTTAAAATTAAAAACGTAACGATGTTTATGTTAATGGAAGCATAGCGATATTTATATCGATTTTGCTCTATCTCTATATTTTTGCTCTAGAGAATCTATCTTAGCTATAAATTTGATAGAGAGAGAATCTATCTCATCAATTAACCAACTGTAGTTAGGATTAAAAGGGCTAAACCTAACTATATTGAAAAAAACCGGTTCAGCGGGTCGGCAAAGTACGGACGACAAGCCTTGGCCTTTCTGAACTTTCGCGTATTGTGCACTTGGGACGAAAATAATCGAAAGTCAGTAAAAATCTATTAGCAGGCTAACTTCAGGGTGGCTACAACTCGTTAACTGTACTGTAATATTACATATGATAGCACTAAATATTTTGTTGATTCACTTAAACACACTTTCAACTCTAAAAATAATGTATTCCTTCATAAAAATATATTATTTATTTATTATACTGCTTTTATACGTTTTGCTAGTATCTTAATGTGCTTAAATTATTATTGTAATCTATTAATTTATAGATATAGTTTTAAATCGCTTTGTGGTTATAAATTGTACGCTTGTCGTTCCTTCACTGACATTGTCCATTGAATAAATTCGAATTTACTATGACAGTATACATATATTATACTAAATAAGAAAATTAAAATTAAGGAAAATTTTGACGTAATCTCATTTATAATAATATCAATAGATATAACTTAATTAGCATTTTCAAAATTATTATACCTTGAAAATTGGAATATATGGTTTACAGTGATTTATTCCACATGAATATACAAGTTTAAAGAAACTATTAGGGTAAAAAAGGTCTGGCGAAAAAAACCCAGTAAATAGATCATGCTACATTATTATTAAAACCTCATCCTCATATGACTTTAATAAAGTGAAGATAAATATATGCCAATTGCTTACTCTATGGCGAAAAATATTTGATGTTTGATGTTTACTATATAAAACAATAACATTATAGTACCGTTATATAAGTAGCTTGCATACATTAAGTAGGCCAAGTTGCTTACAAAAATGATAGTATCTTTTTGACGCTTATCTAACTTTAACTTATCAGTTTGCTATCTGCTTGAATCATTTCTAAATAATCTTTTGGGTGACTCATTTTAATCAGTATCTTTCATAATATTAATTGCTAATTACAGTTTTAAAGTAATTAATAATAAACATAATATAATTTTGTAACTTGTTGATTTTTAAACGGTTTTTTAATCACTGGAATACTCTCTTACTCACCGAGCAATTCAATTATAATTTGCAGAAGTTCCCTCTTTTTCCTTCCATTAACTTTTAAAACCTATATTTCAGATCTAAGGTGCAAAAATGGCCTTACCTTTGACAACTGCAATGGGGGGTAAGGAACGTATTTACATTTTGGTAAATATATTTTACACGCCGATATTTAATGTAAAATAAAAAACAATTATGAAATATTACTATAACAGAATGTAAATTAAGATATATTATGAAGTAAATATGGATCGGGCCAGTTTTGCGCTTGACGCCTTATTTAATGCTATTTTTTACTTTTTTTTTGTTTTAGATGCTTTTAAATTATTTTTCCATATTCTTTTTTTTATGTTATACAATTTTTTTATTGTTACTTTTTTTGAAGACGTATACATTTTTTAGAAAACATGTAAAAATTTAAACGTGACATTATTTCAACCTGCGCTTCGTGGAAACTGACCATTGTCAGTCAGTAAAAGGAACATAAAACATGGACGGTTTCCAACGGACGGGCATTCAAATCCCAATCAATTTTATACGTGTTCTAAAAAACTATTATTCTTTTCGAAGTGTGGAATAACACTATGAAAATGGAAAAAGAATGTTATGTAAGAAATCTAAGGTCAACATTTCCCTACAACAAATTTTCATTTCACTAGAATGTCACACTCAGCTCTTTTTATTTATATCAAACACTTAACCTCAAAGTTCTACACTGTTTTAATCTTTTAATGGAAACCTAAAGATTTTTAAAAAATGTGATATTATTTCATCATCAATAGTGCATTGTTGATTATAACAATAGCATTGTTCACCACTTATATTTTACTATCGGCTTATGTAAAAAATGTGTAGCAAAAAGTTTGAAGGCATCGAGTGCTAATAAGTGTACATAATAGTGCCATGATCTAAGCCAAGATTCGAAAGTAAGGTGCCTGTGTGTTCATATGAAAAATAATATATAAGGTAATATAGAACAAAAATGTATCCCTAAATCCGTTTTTGTAAATAATACGTATTAAAAATTGATTTAATTTTTTTTTGAACCAAAGAAATGACAGCTGAACCACTGCTCACCAGATAGTTAATGACGTAGTGACGTACACTTTTATACGTAAAAAATACTTAAATTTTATAAATATACGAATTAATTTTATAAAATTTAATTTCTTTAGTTAGAAATAACAAACATAAATGAACAAACCTTTTTTTTCAAGCATTAACTTAATTTACAACTTTTACATTTATCTGGTGGCAGCATTGGCTCTCATTTTATCGATTTATTAAGATAATTTTTAAGTATTATTATTTTTAATTTAATGACAATTAGTATTATTTTATGGACTATTAAATTATATAATTTAATTTTGTGATAGTTTTCGGTTCTATTGGAGATATATTGCGAGGCTTTTAAGGTTCACAAATAATTAACTTGCACGTTCATGTTATTGAACAGTGAAATATTATTACATGTTAAATTTATACACTTTATAATTTAAAAATGAAGATTGCTTTAAAAATAAATATCATTGTTGACTACTATACATCTGTTTATTATTTCAAGTTTACATATATGCCAAAAGCAATGGAAAATATATTACTAGTATTCTCCCTATCCTAGTTTAATCATTTACGATACGTATTTTTTTTCAGTTTCATCCTATATCCCACATGTAGTAGAGTAAGTAAAGATACCTGTGAGTGTCAATACACTCCATTTTTTACTTTCCGCCTGAATTTAGGACATAGAATTGGTGAAACTAAGGCGGATCAAATTAAAGTAATTGCTTAATTGTATCGTTTACAGTCAAACGCTGACCCACTGTGGCATGATGGTCTGATGACATTTATATCATCAGATAAATATATGACCGATAGATAACTAAGACAACAATAAAACAAACATGAACAATTTCAGAAAATCTTTTAATTTTAATAATTGCTTCTTTTTTCTTCAACTATGCTGTACAAACTATATTCGCTTAAATTAGAATTAGCAATTAATAATTGCACGTAAAAAAACTTAACAAATAGGTACTTTCAACTTTTCGATTGGAATGAACGATTAATTACATTAAGTAATATTTATTATATTTTTACAATATTTATAATATCTCTACAAATGAAAATTATCTATCAACAAGCAGTCACAATCGCCCAATGATATGTTAAAATTATTATTATGTACTTTTATTGCATTCTAAGTATGAAAGTATATTTTGTTAACTATCAACTATGCGTGAAGCGCGGCGCGGACGCGTCTACGGACTAGCGCCTATGAAACGATGCTCCGGTCGGACGAACTACTTTTGTGATTTTGGCCTTTGAAGTCTTTGAGACGAATAGGTGATGACTCGCTTCCCGAGTCGCCCTGGAACGTCATTAGGATCTGATTAGAAACAAGTTCACATTTACTGCTAGTAGTGTATTTAATTCACCTTGTATCCCGCACACAGCAGGGTAGGCGAGGGAACCTAGTGTTAAGACACTCCGTTCCCCACTTTCTGCCGAATTCTGGAGGCATTGCATGTTGAGTGGCAGAACTCAACGCCGCGCTTTGCCTCGACACCAGAGCGAAGAAATGGAAATATAAATTAAGATAAATATTTCATCTCCTCGCGTGGGAATCGAACCCACAACCCGTCGGTTTTACAGTCACACTTTGTGCCCCTTCGTTTTTTTTAAAGGTATTTCATATAGTAAGAGTATTCTAAAGCGGTAAAATAATATGCAGTTAAGTAGTTATAACTGATAAGAATAGGTATGTATATTACAATTTAGGAGTTATATTTAAGGAAATAACATATGTGGCATATATGTACGTACATTAGCACCAAGTGATGTAGTTTCCTGAAGGAGCAGCTCGCTGTCGGTGCCTCGGGACTCCTTGTTCTTTAGAATGGATCGGGATCGCGAATCGCTCTCGAGAGGCCAGCCACCACCACCCCGCTTACTGCCGTTCTTACCTGTAAATATAAATAACGGTTTTTATCTAGTATGTACTTACATCGATATAATTACATTAACACTATATACGTATGTATGTTAATATGTAGACGTAAATAAAAATTGTTACAAATAAAGGAAAACTTACCAAACAATATATGATGATTAATTATTCTTGTCGCTATGCCTCTCGGTGGCCTCTTCTCCTCTTCTGACCACTCCTGTATAGAAATTATATATGTCATGTAAAAAGCCATCAAGTCTTTTAAGTTACTCATTATAGGACTAATATGATCAGCTACTTAAAAGGCCCTTAGAACAATGTTGGATTTCACGACATGCAGACAACGCGGAGTTATTAACAAATGAAATTTATAAAATGGGTGTTACATAAGTAAGGCAATCTCAATATTGACATTGTTGCAATGGTTCAGGGACGGATCCATATAGAACATGCAGATTCTTCTTCAAATTTCTAATACTTACCTAGAATTTCCACAGTCAGCATACATTATTATAAATCCGAACGTCCTATTATGTTTCCCATTTATACAAATTAGAAATGATTCTCGGATCCGCCCTAGTGCGAGTCAGTACGAACCAGGCTACGCCGTGTGCGCTAGACGCGGACTGACCTGTTGGAAGCGCGCCTTTCTGTGTTTGGGCTTGGCGTCGTCGGCGGCGGCGGGAGAGTCGTCTATCTGTTGCGGGAGGCTCGAGCGGGAAGTATCAAGCTTAGTTAACTCGACATTAGCGCAAGCGGTCGCCGCGACGCCCGACAGACTGCCTCGAGAGCCGCGCGGTGAACCCTCACCCTGCGAACTTTTCGCACATAAAATGTTCCCATCCCCCGAAGCGCTCTTGCGCACACCGCTACCGCTAAAATCTGACGTACTGTCCCCTCCTCCTGCCCCCGCCTGAGCAGGCCCCACCTGACCAGCCCCAGTCCCCGTTCCTGCCCCGCCACCGCCGCTACCGTCCAACGGATTCACATACAAGTTTGACGAGTCGTTCTCGCACGTGATGTCGCCCTCTGAAGGAAAAGGGTGCGTAAGGCATGATGCAAATGTATCTGCAACGTAAGACATACACGCATATGGAACCACGCACGCCCAGATCTAAGATCGCGGGGGTCGCATGAGCAAAACAAAAATTCAAGTGCGACAGGCTTTTGTGTACGGATTGTGGATGTGAACAAACATTTGCTGGATATTATTTTACGGGCACCAGGGTTTAACCACAATATTTTCATGGAATGCACTTTTTACATATTTTACATTGCAATAAATGATATTTGTGATAATAGATAATAGATATTATAGGTACTAAAACTTAATCAAATGTGCCAGTTGTTACAGTGCCATTACAATGAAGGCGTATTAGGTTATATACAGATTCGTGCTATTCAGACTTTTTAAAATGACTACTTAATTTTTTTTATTATTATTAAATAAAAACAGCACGAGTTCATGAAATTAACATAATAAACACCATAAGTTAATGAAATAAAATAATTCTTCAAAAGAAATACTCTAATGAAAAAAGTAATTTATTAAATAATAGAGAAAAGGAAACATCAGTAACTGGCATTTTAAAAACGAGTCATTATAAAAAGCCTGTAACGTCATTATATAGATATAATTTTGTATATATTTATACCGGGGCTGTCTAGACTGTTAGGGGTCGCTTCGGGCAGAGCACGCGGGGCCGGGTGTCGCTGTAGACACGCTAGCTCTACGCACACTGGCTGCCGTAGATCCGACGTCGACATTGGCATCAGTTGCTCGGCGTCTATGAATTCTTTGTAACCCTATTTGTAAAATTAAAGCAAAAAACTCTGTTACAAAATGCCAAAAAATAATGTTACAATAAATA
The DNA here is from genome assembly GCA_036379175.1 of Heliconius cydno galanthus. NCBI lineage: Eukaryota > Metazoa > Arthropoda > Insecta > Lepidoptera > Nymphalidae > Heliconius > Heliconius cydno. The sequence continues at coordinate 339,072 of JAKRZM010001331.1, forward strand.
TTTTAAAATACAATATAAATTTTATAAAAAAATATTACCATTCTTAAAATTCACATTAAATTTTAAGTACTAAATAAATATAAAAGCTTGTACAAAGGTATCTTCACGACTTTTTTGAAGTTTACCGTAGTAGATTATGGTAATTTTCAAAGTAGATAATAAAATTATTGAAATAAAATATGTAAAGCACGTGTTCAGGTACTTACTGGTTAAGGCTAATGGAAAAATAAATGTTAATTAAATAAAACCATTAGCACACCCATATCAAATGTCAAAAAAATATTAGTAACGCAACTCATACTATTAACTGTGTTAAGGTTTAATACCTTGAACGTGCAAAAACAACATTCAAACTCAGAAGGCAGCTGATCCAAGTCAAGCTGTTTTTCAGCCATCTTCTTTTCCTAGAAAAGAAAATTGTTATTTCATTCATTTTTCATTTATTTATTTATGTACCACACAAGAAAGAAAGTACAGAAAACTTATGACAACAGAAAGAATGTGTACAATGGATAACTTATCGCTAATAGAGATCTCTACTAGAAACCCTTGAATGTAGGAGATATTAAAAGAAATGATTCGGGTGCGGTTTTAGTTGATGTAAGAAATCGATAGTTGATAACTGAGATGATTTTAGTAATTTATTTAATACAAAATTCACAGTACATCGATAATGTACCTACTAACACTGAAAAATACATACATACCGTTCTGATACTGAAGTCTAATAATAATCATAAATCAGTAAAGTACATAGTAAATGTAATCTTTTAGTGAAAGTTTATTTATTGTATAGTTAGATATTATATATATTAAATTATAATTATATAATAGATAACTTATGGAAATACGTGTAAATTAAAAAGCGTAGCCACGATGGTGGTTTTGATGAAACAATATCTTACTGGTGTCGAATCAGGATTAATGAGCAAGCGTTTCTCCGGCGTGCCCTCGCTTGAGAAGAGTTGATCCTTTTTAGGACTGCTCTGAAACTACGTCCTGGCGTGTTAGTTACAAGCGCTTATTTACTTATTATGTACAATTTTAATGACAAATTTTAATATACAATAATACGAAGGGATGCGAATAAAATTAAAAAAAAATGTTTGATTGCCTTTGCGAATATGAGTAAATACACGTGAGCGTTAATAAATATATGAAAATAAGAAAAAAAAAACTCTGCATTATTAATGAACTTAATACACTGCGTTGGCAAGTTTCGATACTGCAAACCATGTAATCAACAAGCGTTTAGCAGAAATTGTATAATGAAAAAAAATTATAAGTTATAACCTATACGTTACACTACGGTGTTCTGTTTTGGATATTTAGCAATTGTACTAAAAGCAAACTATGGACGCATCGGAAATATTAACGTTTATATTACCTGAATATTGTCGCCGGTCTGCGGTATCCTATTGCCGAGCGCGTGTTCATATTGTTTGTAGCAGCCAGTAGTGGCCGGCGCTTCGCCCTCCAGACTAGTCGCGTCCGCTTGCGACAGGTTGTGTCCTGGAGACACACACCATCTTAAGTAGCAACGCAATTCGAACTCCTTTCCCGCAAAGCGCTGTCATTACCGTCTACTAAGTAGGTTTACACTTTGATTACATTAATTTACGAGTATAATATATGATTTAAACAACATTTAGAACAGTAAATGAAGCGGCGTGAACTACAAGACAGACATTCCACACGAACAGTGTAATAGATCCATTGTTCTCCGGATGCACACAATGTAGTACAGTAGGTACAGTCCACAGAAGAAATGAGAGTTAGTTTTATGAAGCGTTAGGCTTACGCTGACAATGTAATCGACCTTATAAAAGTGTCTTCGTCGCACATCGCAAGCTACACGCGACGCGGACCCGACCCCGAGCTAAGAACGTAATAATAAGGGGTCGAGTATGACGATGAGTAGCTCATCTTGGGTCGTCTCTCGCCTCAATGAGGACGCATTTATCACCTGAAGACAAGGAATAAAATACTCTGATACACCTCTTTGGAACGAACGAGTGAATATAGCTGTAGCTGCGATGTAACGTGAACTGTTCTGATTTTGAGTATGCCTGCGAGTCCGGAGAGCTAGACGATGTGGCGTGCACTCAACCAGCATCCTTCGCATTCATTAACACTGATGCAAAATCGAGCACTCAAGACAAAGCATGCGTGCAGACAGTGAGAGAGGGTACAATAACGAGCAAAGGAAACATGACATGGACAAGCTATAGCACAGGAGTAGGTATGACAGTTACTGACCTGTGTCAACAATGACGTCGATGAGGTCCATGCTCTTGGCGAACGCGTCGCGCAGGTTAATGTGGTGGAAGGAGACGATGGACCCCTCCCGCTTAGCGCGCTCGAGTGCCTCGCGGCGCTTGAGAGCCTTCTCGCGCCGCATCTGATTCTTGTAAAACTCGGCGAAATTGTTGACGATAATGGGGATGGGTAACGCAATTACCAACACGCCGCAAATACAGCAAACTGAGCCGATGACCTTGCCCAACGGGGTCGTGGGGTAAATGTCACCGTATCCGACTGTGGTCATGGTGATGCCGGCCCACCAGAACGTTTCCGGAATAGAAATAAATTTAGTCCCTGGTTCTTCCTTTTCGGCAAAATAAGCCAGTGAAGAGAATATGAGCACTCCCATTGCAAGGAACAACATGAGCAGCCCGAGCTCTTTGTAAGAATTTCGGAGAGTGAAACCGAGCGACTGCAGCCCGGTCGAGTGTCTAGCTAGTTTTAAAATACGTAATATTCGCATTATACGAAAGATTTGCACAACACGACGCACATCTTGAAACTGATCTGTCGCATTTTTGTTTGTTTCGAGTAGGAAAAGGGACACGAAATAGGGCAATATAGCCAACAAATCAATAACGTTCAGTCCACCTTTGAAGAACTTCCACTTATCCGGCGAGGCACTGAATCGCAGCACGTACTCAAGCGTAAACCACGTGATGCACACGGCTTCCACCATGGCCAGCTGTGGATTGTCGATGAGTGTGCCGTTCTCGTATACTTGCATTTGCGGAATGGTGTTGAGAGTGAGCCCTATTGTGGACAGCACGATGAAGAGGATCGAGATTACTGCGATCACCTGCAAAGAGGCAACGTTTGAGCGACACACGCTCCCCACCACCGTACTGCCACACGTTAAAGATGTAAGTATCGGCATGAGAGAAGTAAAGTATTGAATGTAAGTTATGTCAGTGTCTATACAGTAAAAATAATGTACAATATTGTTACAGTCGATTAAGTTAACAGTAAAATAAACATGTATTTACAGTTTTAGCATAAGTTGATTATAATCAAGAATGTAGCATTACTTATCAATAATTTTGGTGTCAAAATAACATCTATTAGTGTAGTATATAGGTATGTTAGTAGTGTTGTGTGGTCGGTGTAGTAAATAGGTAAGAAAATAACATGTACAGAAATGGACGGACATGCGTTTAGTGAAAGCATAGACAAACATGTATTTATATAGTGACGTTCAACGCTCGTTCGTCCATTGGTCGTGGTCCGTTAGTTGGATCAGTACGACGAAGCGGAAGCGCTGGTGGGTTTGGAAGGACGGTCGGGAGCGAGGAGCGGTACGGGTGCGAGGCGCCGGTGGACGTCGCTCAGCCGTGGTGGGAGGACGCGCGGGCGCGGTGCGCGCACTGCGGACGGCGGTCCGCAGGGCGTGCCCTCCGTCCCGTGCGGCCCCGCACGCGGGCCGCGAGGCGACGCCGGCAGCGGCTGGTCACATCGCGTAAGCCCATCCCATTTTGCAACTTTTACGACAACAATTAAGCTTTGTTTTATTGAACGAACTCTCTATTTGAGAGCTATCCACGCGGCTGTGAACATTAAAAAGTATTTGTAACAGCGATATCAAATGGCACAAAGCCTCACTACATACATATTTGTGGTGATTTCATAACAATATATTTACAATATTGACAAAGAAACTTAAAAAAATGTCACTAAACACTATTTAAAATAATAGAGTAGCTTTTATAGAGAGCAAACGTAAATTTCAAATATGATATAATAATTATTACCTTATTTGTTTCTTCAAAAACAACTCCACTAAAATCTATCATTCTATATCAAGAAAATTTTAATTCTGAGCTACTTTTTTATACTTCGATATCAGCGATTAGTTAAAATAGATTTATTTATTTTAAATGTTTTAAATTATTTTAAATATATAATAATTTTATTTGAAAAGTTATTGAAAGTGAAAAAAGTGCAACACGTGTGCACTAGTAATGTTTAAATTTCTTTGATATAAAATAATATAGGCTCCTGTACTATTGCCAAATTTAGTTATAAAAAAAATATGTGATATAAAAAAGTCTACATCATAAAAATAATCTAATGTACCAAATCTAATAATCAAATCTACTTACAATGTTCCCTATTACATTTATATTATTTAATATTTATTAATCACCTAGTACCTTCTCGCTAAACAGTGTGTAGGTACTTTCTTCATGTAAGTTTTAATTGTGTATCTTTTATATAACTATTTTTAATATTTTATTTTTATTTTCACTTTATTTTATCGTTATAAAAAATCATTTTTAAGTTAACACTTAAATCTAATTACTGAAATTATTGAAGTTAACGTACATATTCACATAATATGATAAAACATTTTACATACTTACAGGTGAAGCTTTTACGTATCTGTTGTCGAAAACAAAATTATTCAATATACAAAATGTCTTGTGCAGTTCTCGTTCATATAAGAAGGATAAACAACGACTAAAGCGAAAAAACACAAATACGACATCGGAACACAACACTACACGTATTAAATAAATGAAAACATGTGATAGATGTTATTCGTGCACCACAAGTACAACATTGAGAGCTCATTACAATTCCTTCATGCTTAGTTCTATACCTAATTATATAAAGAAGTAACAGAATTATATGTGTTTTTTTAAATAAATAATCATTAAAGATAAAAAAACAATCACGTTATGTGATGTGCTGTGCGTTATTTACATAGGTTGTTTCCATTTGATTAATTAACATAATGTATTTTCTGCATATAATAAACATTCAGTATAAAGTAATTAATTATAATGGAATAGTGTATAGTGTACCTGCTTGTATGTAAAATAATAGAAGTGTAAATATCTAAATAAAATCTAAAACTTTAACAAGGTCTGTGCAAAAACTTAAGACGTCACAATGTTACCAAGCTTCTCTATAGCTACAATAGATTCTAATAACAAAAACAACTTTCGGTGTTTAATGCATTTAGTTCTTAATACCTTTCTTGGTTAAAATAATTTCCTTGGCAGCTTGCTAAAATTATATTAGTTTGAATATATGTTGCAATTTTTAAATGAGCATCGTACAATACATTACCCTAGCTGCGATGCTCGTGGTGGGTTTCTCTAGTAAATCCCACAGCCATTTTTGATATTGAGCACAGGTCCCCTGACCAAATTCTTCTTCTTCCCGTTGCCGCAAGCTCTCTGCTTCTTTCCGCATTTCTTCATGAACATGTTCCTTCCTTTGATGATATTTATGTTGACAACACGACTCCAAATATAGTTCATCCACACCCCAATACTCGAGATCATCACTAAACGCCAAAACGCACATCTCATCCACCAAATGCAATTTGCCAGTCCGATAAAAGTTTAAGATTGAACTGAAACTTTTCGGATGTCTGAAAATATGAAAATTTGTTGTAATTAAATTAAAGATTAATAATTATAATTATTAATAAAAAAAATATATATAGACATCACCTATCAAAAAAGTATTCGTTATCCTGCAACGAGTAATCGTCACACAGCTCTGTGATGGCCTCGTGGGTGTTGCAGTCACGCAGCCTGCCGAGGCGCGTGTGTGGCAGGCGCTCGAGCGTCCGCCACAGCACCTCGTGCCGCACTCCGCCCACGTTGATTATCACACGCTTGCTGAGAGCCTTCGCCCTTAGCATCATAAAAGGCTCGGGTGGTAATGACGACATCGATCTGTAAGATACCAAAAATATATTTGACTATATGAAATATATTACCTATTAAGTATTAAAATGGTATCGGATTAATTCTTTTCATATGTGTTTTTATAACATACAAGATATATAATAAAAGGCCGTCAAAATACTGTGGAAATATTTACTTATAAACACTTACTTTCATTTTCTCTCTGAAGACTAAGTAAGTTACGCAATGTCAAAAAAATTAAATAGAGAGTGAGAAATGATGCGGAGATTAAATATTAGGTTCCCTGTGACTAAAAAAAAAGATAAAAAGAGTCTTAAACTGTAAAAGACATGATAATATCTATCAGAAAGATCATTGGATAATCGTCTACATGAATATTTAGCTACTAATTAGTACCACTCCTACTGTCAATTGAGCATCCTTACAGACCTCTCCTACAAAATCTATGTAATTTTATTGTTTACATGAAAATTGTCTTTTACTAAGAATTAAAAAGTCTTTTACTTTTATATGGAAATTGCTAATGTTTTTATTTTACCCTAGATGCTTTTCCAGGTTATACTTTTATAACTAGAACAGCACCTGCCTTTTGTTAAAACTCTACACATACAATAACAATACCTAGAGTGTGCCCGCTGCAGCGCGGCCGTCGCCGCCGACTGCGCGGGCGCCGGTGCTGGCGCGAGTCCGCGGTCGAGCGGCGCATCGTGCGCCGGCGCCGCGAACCCCATGGGCGCGCGCGGGGGCGAGTCGCCCACGTTCCAGCGCGCGGCGCCGCGGCCCGCCCCCTCGCCCCCCATGCCGCTAGCTCATCCTGTCACCCCCGGCCACCCCATGTGGTGTCGCGATACGCAGCTCTCTGTAATATTGATAACATATTTTTGAATTAAATATCAAATTAAACAAATATTTAAAGATATTTACATTTTCATCTCTGCGCTCTGGTCTCGAGGTTTCCTTAACACTTAGTGTTACCTTAACACTAGGTTCCCTATGCCTACCCTGCTGCGTGCAGCCAGAAGCTAAGCTAAAATACATATAAATATGGGTTTAATTTTTGTCTTCATAATATGTATGCTAATCATCCTTTCCTTTCTTCCCATCGTCCCTTCCTAGTAAATGTGTACGTAAAAATAGATAAAAGTCACTTAAAAACTGTAGATACTGCCTACGTATCTATTTATAGTCGGAATAATCTATTTTATAGATAAATATTCTGGAAATATTAATAATTTAATATGTCCCATTATGTCGGCTGTCGTGGCGCAGAGGCACAAAGATGCGACTGTAAACGACGGTTGTAGCTTCGACTCCTACTCGGAGAAATATATCTTATATTTAATGTTATCCTTCATTCGCTCATATCGTTATCATTTATTCGCTCTGGTCACGAGGCAAAACACGGCGTTAAGTTCCGCTACTCAAAAGCTTCCGTTTATTATTGTTAGATAAGACTAACACAAAAGACATATACATATCGATGAAAGTAAAATGTAGGCATTTAGGTTAACTGCATTAAATTGGCAGCTTTTGTCAACTGAATAATAGATTGACGGCACAGCCAGTTCTTTTATTTATTCACACACCTTTGTGTGCCCTACTAACATATTAACCCCTCGGCCCGAGCAAAGAGACAAAGATTATATAATGGATAGCTCGAAAGTCGATACCACTTAAATGCAATATACAAACCAGTATAACGAATTCTTCACCGAAAACGATACTAATAATATTTTATATGAAAAAAAACACAATATATAAAATAAATTAATAGTTTCTCTTATTCCTTTAATTCAATATACTTATTTGCATTCAAATATTTAAAACTTATAAAAAAAAATGCGGTCACAAATCTAACTCAAAGCAAATAAAGTGGCAGAATGTTTGTTGGGACAAGATCGAGAGAGGTGGGCGGAGGCAATCGATTGCCAGATCGCGTGGCGCGCCCTGCCGCTATCGAGCCTTCGGATCGACCCTAATCTAATAATAGCATTCATTGCACTTGCCTAACACAAACAGTGGGCTTTCAATGCTGGAACTAAATCAGGAAGATTTACACGCAGTCCAAAAACAATATACTATTTCTATCTTCATAACAACTGAGTAATGACAATCGAACGAACAATGATGTCTAACTAAAATCTACATTATTATGTTGTTTTCCAAGTAAATATTTAGTTTATATTTTAGATTGTAATCATAATTAAATATTTATAATTAAAATTAGATTTTTTTTTTATTATATTTGAGAAATTAAACGAAGTTTCATTAAAATTTTGATGTCAATATAAGTAGGGTATAAGAAATTGTACTAATGTTTTGCATGATGTTAAGCATCATCATGTTTAGTAAAAGTCCTTGATGTGATTGATGTGACATAATTGACATGGCCTACTTTTTCTTCCCTGAACGTGAAATGGACATAGTCTTGAACTGTTTTTAAAAGAGTTTCCAAGACGCCATGTCAAAGATTCTATTCAAAAGAAGTGTAAATAGCAAAAGTTGTGTATAAAGGCTTTAGTAAAAAACAGTATTCATAATATTTCGTCGAATTCAATTTAGCAACAAAATTATGTTAGATTAGCATGATCGATTTAGTTTAAATCTTTATTACAGTAGAAGCTTCGACCTAGTTAGGGGTTTAAATAATAAATATCTTTTGCATGTCTACGTTGTCGAAAGTCACAAACCACACATTCAAAAAACTATACAAGAAAGAGAATTTGTTAATTGAGAGTGTTATTATGTACAACTTCACGCTGTATCCCGGATACAGCAGGGTAAGCAGAGGGAAACTAGTGTATACCCTATTTTTTATATAGAAATAATATATTGAAAAATGCCTAATTTACACAAAAGACTTCAAATTCAAAATATCAATATAAATATTGAAGTTTATTATGTTTGTAATGTTAAGATTGAACACGTATTAGTGCCTCTTTCGAAATGCTCTAAGATGCCGATCGAGAAGCTTAAGAGTCTCGTAGAGTCATCCACATAAGATCTCTCAACACTTTTTGAGTAGAAGTTGCAAACACAAACAATGTCTATATGTATTTAAAAAATATATCCGTCTCAATATAACATCATTATAGAGTAGAACCTGCAATATAAATATAAAATATAGATACCTATTTATAATAACATTATAAATATATATTCTAGTAATATTTTTATTATGAAAATCAGTAATAAACAAATATGAAATAAGTTGCCATCTGTAAAGTAGTCTCTATAAAACTGCAAAATGTTAAAAACGGAGTGCCCTAGCACTAGGTTCTCTACCCCCCCAGCTGTTCAACCTCAACGACGTTATGGTTACGTGGCGTAGACGTAACTAACCACGAACATTGATAGAATGGTTTTAATTATCTAATACATATAGATATTTTGAATATGTACCGGAACCCAACTAACAAAACACAAAAATTTTAAATGAACAGCACAAATTTTATAAGAAATCATTCAAATAATAAAATATACATTCAAAACTTCTATTCATATCAGTAAAGGTCACAAAATCGGCTGTCAAGATAAAGCTTTACCATTAAACGAAAAGTGAGATTAACATTTCATAATAACACTATGGTAAAAGGCTGGAATCGTTTTTATAAATCCAACAATAAGAGAAATAAAAAGGCACTTATTACAATGATGATAGAGTGCAGTCGTATAGCGCAAAATGTGAAATAATAATCATTTTACACCCCAAAAGATTCGGAGGAAAGAAACATCCTTACCGTTTATCGCTTAATGCAAGATAAAAAAAATATTTTTACCAGATACTTTTATACGAGTGTATCACATCTATACAAATATCGAACTTTGTAGAAAGAGAATAAGCTGTCCATAACAGAGTAGAGAAAGTTGTTAGTCCCGTCCCTACTACTTTTCCTAATTATTTAACAATTATATAAATAAGTTAAAATATATTGGTCATAATGTTAAAAGCTAAAAGCTAAAAGCTAGAGATATTTTGCATGTTGTTGTCTCTTGTAATTGACTAAAATAATTAAAAAGCAATTAACATGATTAATCATATTTAGATAACTGTTTTATCAGTACCTTTTGTTTGATATTAAATAAAAAGTCTACAATTACATATTATAGTACTTGGTAAATCAATACAGGTTATTATATAAAAATATAAAGAAAACCAAATCACATTACAGATTTATCTAGCGAGTGTCGCCAACATATCTTTAGCGAAGTCTGCATCATCTCATATATTAATAATATAACACGTATGCCATCCATAGCTAAAAGAAAAGGAGGAAACCAAGCCCTAATGGAGAGACTAGAATTGGGGTGGAGACAGCCTCCGTATTGATCTCGACTGTGGACGGGACAGGCGTGGAGGCGCCGCCGGTAGTAAATAATCTGATAGCAGCCTTCCAACTCTGATAACTATCACTCCGACTTGTACAAATATCGCTTCGTAATATTCTTAGGGTTACGTAAAACTACGGCTTTGTATTGATTGAAAGCTACAAATATTTGAGCACGCTAAAATATTATAGTTTATCAAGGTTTATGTTAAGGCAGTTATATAGTCAATCATGAAATAAAAAAAATCTAATTCTTATAATAATCATGAATTTATACATTGCAAAAAACAACAAGAGCCTTAGAAATCTACATATACGTACAAATTTTAACTGTTGATCAATTGCCATAGATATATGTCTAATTAATATATATAAAGATTATAAATAATAAAAAATATAATTATTTGTATAGATATTTATTACAAGCTTTACTGTGTCATTCAAAACATCATTATTACTGTGTTAATTCATGTTCTGTAGAATATACACTTGTTTAACTTTGCCGTTATCTTGGCAGACAGTGTGACGTCTGAGATCCATTGAGCCCATCTAATCTATATCATCTTGATATTAGGAGTACGTCGCTACAATATCCTTGACCTTACATAAATACATTAACGATTCAATTTCAAATGCAAACTAGTAATATCTTTACTAAAATTATTATGAAATTAAACTATAAAAAAACCTTAGATATATTTATCTGTATATAAACATCCATGTGTCTATTGGTATATTTTAATAAATGTATTCTTGCATTGAATCATAAATAAAGAGAGAAAGCCTGTTCTATTTTTTGAAATTATATGCAAAAAAAATTTTTTTATTTAGTTATATGCAAGTATAAACCACAATTATATTCATTTATTGAAAATACTTGGGTGGCTAGTACTTGTTCGTACTTTAACAATTTTAATAAATGAATCTTCTTAGCTGGAATGTCTAATTGATCGTTACATATATTATTTCTTGAGGTTTCTTTAATTCCTCACTCAAGAATGTGTGTAACTTTAAAAGCGATGTATTTCATATCTTATGCTACGTAGGATTTCACAAGAGTACTAATAATAATTAAATTAACAATAGAACGAATAGATAATTAATATTTAAACAGAAACATTATATTCCACATATTACCACAATAGACATGTCATGGTCCTGAATGCACTGAGGGCTGAGGCACCTGGAATGTAATTAGGTGCTACGAGCCGTAGGCGCGCGTAGCTGCCACCTGTGACCTTTTGCGTGTTCCACGTCCATACAATTTGTAATTCAATTCAATACATGTATATAAATAAACTAATATTAGCTATTCAATATAACGTAAATGAAGCTTTTCTGCAAAGCTGCTGACTCAGTGCCCTGTTATGCTGCGTCATCCTTGCCGACTTTAACTTATTAGTTAGTGAAAGCCGTTTTAGAAGTGAATAAATTAACATTTATTCTAGAGTCATATAATATAGACTTTTTTTTCCATTTTATTTTACGTCTTTTGTGCTTTTCGGGGCAGGCAGAGAGATTCACTGTGTTTTCCACTTTCATCCTATCAAGAGACAAACTGGCTTTTAAGCACCATGTAAAATATATATTATTATTAACAGACTACTTCTCTTGATCATAAAAATTACTCTTAATTAATATATATTTTGTTTCTAACATATAGGTTGAGCACAAAGTAATAGCGATGATTATCGGACGACGATAAATTAATAATAAAGCTAGCAGTAACTTACTATTAACATGAACGCAGTTATTTCTTTGTAATGGAAAGCTATCGAACGTCAATTATTAAACCATATTTCAGCGGGCAAATCAAGCTGACATTTAAAGAGCTGGTCCCGAGGGCATATAGCCCATTCAATTTAACCCTTCATTAATTTACGCGCGCGACGTCTATGTTATATTTACTTAAGTACTTACGTATACCATATTTAGCTGTTACTATGTAGTTATAGTCATTAAATATGGTATATGCAATATTATATAGTATTTCAATTATTATTATAGCCAACCGTGGTGCAGCGGCACAAAGCGTGACTGTAAAATCGACTGGTTGTGGGTTCGAACCCCACTCGAGGAAATAAAATATTTATTTAAATTTATATTTCCATTCCTAGTCTAGTGCTGAGGCAAAGAAAAATAAGCAAATAAAAGTGAAATTTCGCAGAAATTAAATTTATTGCAAGGCGTTAATCTGTTAATGATTGGCGCGACGATTAATAATTTATTATCCGTTAGATTAAAATATTATTTAGTGCGGAGTGTTGCGAATTGTCGCGAATACCTACTGTGGGGTAGTTGTGAAAGTTTGTTATATTATACAACCATATTGAGGCCAGTCGTGACGCAGGGGCACAAATTGTATTGCAAAATCGACTGGTTGTGGATTCCATGCCTAGAGGAAAGGAAATATTTATATAAATTTATACTTTAATTTCTTCTCTCTGGTATCGAGGCAAAACCCGGCGTTGAGTTCTGCCACTTTACACGCAATGCCTCCAGAATTCGAAGGAAAGTGGGGAACGGCGTGTCTTAACACGGGGTTCCCTCTGCCTGCTCTGCTATGTGCGGGAAACAGCGTGAAGCTGACTTGATTTTTTTAATTTTGATTTATACCAGGTATGTGTGTGTAATAGTGTAAAATCGTTCAGACGCACCACCGATATGTGTCTATCCACATAAATTGATATATTTATGAACAATCACCTACAATGGTATACTTAATTATTCGTAATGTAAAAAATTTCACAAATCTAAAAGATCCAAGATTAATCCACTAGCACTATAAATACACCAAATATTTTTTTTTGAACTCTTGCAAAGATACTAAAGCAATTGAATACATTTTCTGTGCCATTAAATAAGGAAAATTAAGGATCTAATGACAGCAATTACGGCGCAGTTATCTTTCCCTTTATTACGGTATATGAAATGAATTAGGTAATTACGTATACGAAATTTTATATATAGGGATAAGAACTAAATACAATACTGTAAAAAAATATTAGTATATATATTATATGACCTAGCTTTTGTTACCATAAACATTTTTTAAACTAAAAAGAACTAAAGAACTGGTTGAATAAGACATAAAATGTTTTATGTTGCAGTTTATTTAGTTTAAAATCGCATAAAAAAGATCAGCCATTTTCCTTGTCATTATTGCTTGTTTGCTTTCTTATGTGCAGAACGTAAACATCTATTTATAATGTCGTACTCAATTTAGTCTCTACTTTATTATAATTAAAACTGATTCATAATTTTGTTTTCGAACATCTTATCACCCAATAAGATGACTATAAAATAAAATACCGTAATTATATATATAAATACAATATATGTAATAACTAAACACAATTATAATGGAAACTTACAAATATATACATAAATATCATTGCTACTTCATCAGAGCTACTTCATTGCATGACAAACACAACAATTACATAAAACTATATACATTAATTAACAGGCTCGCTAACGAGTCTAAAATGGAACAGTGCATAAAAACTGTAAACGTTGACGTTAACTGTTAGCGACGTTAAAAATACAAAAATACGAGAGCATTTAGAGCAGCGAGGGCTCGTAGTGGTGCTGGTGGCTCATCGTCGTACATACGAGTATCTGCGACAGGTCGCTAGTAACTGACGTGTCCGGACGCATTTAGCCAAGTGTTTTTGGCATGCCTCCCGGGCTCTTCCCAATTTCACTCGCACTATAATATTCCAATTTCTTTAACACGTTGGTATGTGTGTAGCGGACGGTCATTCCCTCGATTTTTTTTTATGATTATAAATCTTCCACTACCATATTTTATGTTTGCATTCTTGTTTGTGATGGATGTCGCTGACCCAAATGACCTTACATGATGTTAAACTAAGAGATATCGAAAATTATATTCTTATGCTACCTCAGTACAATGTTAAATCTCCAAACAACAACAAAATGGTGGCCACCATTGACTGCATTAACAAATTTCTTGTCGAAGACACTTAAAAGCTCTGATTGTCTGCAAATACTTAAAAGAGTATAATTTCTGTTGCATTATTGATAAATGCCAATATATCTCAAAATGTTATGTTATACCTTATACGGAGGTTATAATTTAAATAAATTAACCTCTTATTTTATTACCTACAAATTATAAAAAAAGTCCTCTTATTTGTGTTCCTCTATTTATGCCGGTGTGTGCCGTACGTTGTAAATATATTAAAAAAAATAATCAACTACACATACTAACACACAGTAGGGTAGAAAGGTTCCCAACGTAGTGTTAAGACATTTCGTTCTGTACTTATTCTCCGCCACATTATGAATTCATTGCGTATTGACTGGCGGAACACAACGCCGCAAATAAATATATTAGATCTGCACTTATTCGAAGAGAGGTGCTTATACCTAATACTGAGGAAAACAACTTCACAGACAATACAAGACGTAATCGATTGCAAGGACGCTGTTCCGACCGCCACTTAAATAATAATTTATTTATTGTATTTGTAAATCACGTTGCCATGAAAACACGAATGACATGTGGAATTCAGAGCGCAAACTTTTCATAACAGATATGTCGAAAAACGCTTTTAGTCGTATCCGCCAGAAGTATAATGTGAATTATTTGCGCATTCGCTAATTACACAATGTTTAGATAATGAAAAAATATTAAATCTACGCCAAGAAACACTTGCGAGATTGCATTAGGATTTGAATTATCTTTTTGTCGATCGGTACAAATTTTAGCACTACCTTTATGACTTACTACTACATGGCGAGCATCTCTTAGCGCCGTTCTAGATTATAAATAATTTAGAATAACTTTTAGTAATATCTGCATAATATTCATACATAGGTATATTCCAAATATTCACTATTCTCTATAAGCCGTTGAGTTCACCCACTCAACACGCAATGCGTCGAAAAATTCGGCGGAATGTGGGAAAGGGAGTATGTCACTATGTTCCCTCTGCCTACCCTGGTATGTGCGGGATACAGAGTGAAGCTACTCTCTATTATTTAATATGCAGCGATTATTAATTATTTTGCAGATAAATTCTGTTGTTTATAATACCAATAACATTCTAAAATGTTAGTGGTAAAACTCGATGCGCACAAATTAAAATTGCATGGGACGCTAGCCGAAGCTAACTTTCAATTCTACTTACTACATTTTAGCATATGTATATATATAAAATTAGCGGTATCGAGAAATGCTATTCATGTATTTATTACAGAAAATCGATTATCTATCAACCTATTTCTGGATCGTTGAACATAAAAGCTTTATACTATTACAATTGAAGAACATAATAATATTTGCATTCTCTTAACGCCAATTGAGTTATATGTAGGTAAATTGTCTAAATATAACAATTTATTTGAATAGATTTAAACTTACAGTATGTGTTATACGAATATCGTTATACACAGTATATTAATAAACCTACTAGAATCTTTGAGTAAACAATTATTTAAGGTCTCTATTTTATCTTTATTAATGGTAGATTGTTAGTTTCCGTTGTAAGTAAGTTTATAAAATAGGTAGAACCAGAGGTGATAATGTGGCACTAGGAGAGCCATATTAATATGTTACTCACTTATACAATTAAAATACTTAAACTTTGTCACAAATAGTTAGGATTGAATCCACTTATACTCCATACATATCGCGTATTACAGACAGACGCGGTCCTAACTCGACAGTATGGACTCATTAGAGAGTACTGTAGAGCGCAATCTCTTTGTTCTACGCTATACTGTGTAGCCCGTACATAGCAAGATAGGCAGAGGGAACCTGACAAACTACTATTAAGACACTCCGTTCCCACTAACACAAAAACAATATATTATATTCTTAATAAATTAAAGAATAGAACAGAATAGAATAGAATATACTTTATTGCACACATAAAAGAAATATATAGAAAGAACAACACAAATAAAACTGAAAAGAAACACGTATGCAAAGGCGGTCTTATTGCTTTAAGCAATCTCTACCGGACAACCTTTCAAACACTACGGAAAAATTGTGATGAGGAGAAAGAATGTCATATTTTAAACAGAGGAAGGGAATGTAAAATCGAACAGCTGTACGCCCAATATATCCGTGCCGTCGACCTACAGGACGGTGACAAGGAAGCAACTGTTTCCTATCTTCGAAATAACATAAAGCGCTAGCGTAGGTCAAGACGAGTATTTTTATATTCTCCTTGATACAGGGCTGCCGCATTTCATATGCGTTAGTTTAATATGAACTATTTCGTCAGCCCCCGCGAATGTCGATTCCGTTCACAGTGATCTGGCGACTTTAGCGAAATAGAAAACATGGCCAACGTTATACTCGTATTATAACAGTTACACGAACACATCAGTTTTGCCGCCAGATGTTACAATCCACCAAAATATGTATATGTATGTAGGTATATTGCATATATATATATATACTAGCGGCCCGCCCGCGACTTCGCCTGCGTGAACTATGTTATTATTAATTTCAGCCTCTACATGTACCTACGTCCTGTAAGTGACGTCCATGCAAAATTTGAGACTTATCATTTGTAGTAACGAAGTTTCATACAAACTTTCATCCCCAAAAACAACCCCTTAGAAGTCGAACATTGCTAATTCCCCTCTTAGTGAGCACTTACGTCCTATAAGTAACTCCTATGCAAAATTTGAGATTCCTAGCACACGTAGTTTCTGAGATTTCGTGATGAGTGAGTGACTTTTCGATTTTATATATATAGATATGTTTTACCTTAACGACAGTTATTTTTAATGCTGCTATTATTAGACTCATACATTTTTGTCTTTGCATAATTTATGATATTATTGCGTTATTTATTATTAATCAAATATAATTATTTATAAAAACATATGGAAATATATCGAATACAGTATTAATTAACGTTTAATATATAAAACAATATTGCACAAAACTGTAGTTTCTCATCTCGTAGTGAAATTCAGAACTTACGTCACGACGACGCTTACAAGAGTAATAAGAGATCGTGGTCGATCTAGTCCGAGACATTGACCTATCTATTTGTCCGAGCAGCGCCGCAAGCAGCACACGCCGCCCCGAATAGAAGTACCCAAATATATATCGAGTGGAGATATTTTTGCCAATGCAGCTGCCTGTCTCATGCACGCATGGGTCACGGCCTAATTACACCTGTGAAAATTTTCAATATATCTTATGTAAATGTATGAAATTTAACATATTATTATATTACTTGGAAAGTAAACAGTAATGTCATATTAGAGGTTATCGTTACGCAGAGATACGGCATGTAACCGCCATCGTGGTGGTTGTGGGTTCATTTCCCTCTCGTGGAATGATTATATTAAAACTATTTTCATATTCTTGCTTACATAATAAATACATTTAGAGCTATAATGCTTAGTTAGTTTTTATGTCATCCGGTCATAAATCGTTTTATTTGAATCTGACCAGAAATTGAGTTCTTAGGATGCTATATCTAGCTAATTTAATGTCTTTTTTTTAATAGTTCCTATTGTTTTGCTAACAATAATGAACTCAAGTTCATTAATTAAAAAAAAACTTTACTCAGATATATTATTTATAGAATAACTACAATTTTATGGAAAAAAATGAGACAAAAATGAGACGTGTTACGCGGAGGACACCGCGTTTACTACGCGACCTATAAAGTGTCTAATTTAATGACTATCAATAATGGTAGATTTTACTAGCCATTGTAACGTTTTACGATACGTTGGCAAGCAGCCGGTCCGATATCGAACTAGCGTGATTCTGTAATTATGTATCCCGAGAAAAACTGACATAGGAGAAACAAACTGATATAAATCATAATTTATGTTTAGAAAACTAATGGTTTATCTCCTTTATTAATAGTTAGGCTATTTATAAAACATATATTTAACACAAAGCAATAGAAAATAATCATAGTTTAATATTTACTAAAAATAAAACTCCTTTGAAAACATCTTTTAAACTAGAACAAGCTCTGTCTTTAAGACAAGTCAAATTAGTCCTTCATAGATAAGCCCAAACTATCAACTACCATCTACTAACATAAACAAAACAAACGAATAATTGCTGAAATTTGATTTACAGTCATATTTTTCATTGCCACACACACACACACTACGCTGTTTACAGATATTAATCACATTAAGCACACACTCAATTAAAAACGTCCGTAACCCTGCGCCGTGAACGTCTCCTTGCAATTTATAAATGTAAGCAAATAAATTTACCTGCAAGTTGCTAAATCAGTACCGGGATGTGGCAATTGTAAATATACACAGCACGTGGGGCTAATCTTAACTTCAATGCAGTGAGCTTTGAAACTTACCAGTTCTATTGAGCTATTAGAGAATCCGGTCGTAAAACAAACGATACTCTTCTAAGATTTCATCTTACGCTACATTTACGGAAATTAAATCACTATTAATTATAATGAATCTAAAACGCTTTTAGTAATCTTTACTAAGTAGGTATATAATAAAGCGGAAATTTATGTACATTTTTACCAATAAGTATTTTATAGTGGTAACAATAAGAGAATATAAATAAAAATAAAATCAGCTTCACGCTGTATCCCACACACAGCAGGGTAGGCAGAGGGAACCTAGTGTTAAGACATTCCGTTCTCCACTTTCTGCCGTATTCTGGAGGCTTTGCGTGTTGAGTGGCAGAACTCAACGCCGCGATTTGCCTAGATACCAGAGCGAAGAAATGGAAATATAAACGTAAATAAATATTCGAATATCCTCGAGTGGGGATCGAACCAACAACTGTCACGTTACAGTCACAACCTTGTGCCGCTGCGCCACGATGGCCTCGAGAATGAATATGAATAAATAATTTTAAAACAATATCTTGTCAATATTTTGTCACATAGATTTTGAAAACTAAGACAGTGTAGACTGTAGAACCATATTGGACCAGTAAGAGTACAAGAAATAAAAACATAGCGCTTTAGTAAATGCTGTCCATGCATTCAGCATACGAGTATATGTATTTTAGAACTGATGATGCCTAATAGCAATAGCAAGTTTATATTATGAACGTTTCCTCAACCACATTGATCATTTAAGCGTTTCAGTTCGCGTTATAAATGTATATCATAAATAATGACCTTGACAAACAGACTCGCCACATGTTATTAAATACGTCACCATTAATACAAACATTATAGTTTTATTACATAAATCTCTATAAAGTTAAGACTGTCTTAAAACGATATCAAGGGTTCTACTATGTTTATCGCTAATATTTTTGACAATACTCGTATATACATTTATAAACTCTTTGCCAGATATTGCTAAATAGGTTTACTTGAATTAAACTAAAAATTATTTGACTTTTACGTTTGACGTTTATATGAAAACAAAATCGAAATAGAACCCAAAAACATGATTTTTTTAATTTTATCCGTTTGTCTGTACATTTTTTCACGCTAATCTCAGAAACGGCTTAACCGATTTGAATGCAGTTTTCACTATTAGATTCTGGCAAGCTGCACTTAACATTTAGTGTTTATTTTATTTCAATCGGTTTAGAAATAAAAAAAATATCTCAATATTAAGAGTTGTTGCGACAATATTGATAATAAATAAGTGATTTATAGAATTCGCTAAAACGTTGTCTTTAGAATGATAATATTATTAGGTCACGAAAATAACTGAGATGAGAAAATAACTATGTTTTACAAGCGTGCGAAGCCACGCGGGGGTCACTAGTATGCTCACTCCTTTGAAAACTTCTCCGACATGCAGTGAGCATTTAATGTAAATATTTTTAATACTACGTAAATAATTTTCCGCTGTAAACTCTAGATATCTAATTTTATCCTGAATGTGAACCATTCTGTAATTTCACAAGCAATAAATCGAAGAGCGACCACTAGCCATGAAAGAAATGCGTATCGAATGAAGTGTGTAAACATAGAACTGAGAAAACACTTGTAAACACTAAAGGTAACACAGCCACTGGCGCATACGTCTTCTATGTCATATATATTAACTCGTGATAACTATCGGAAATATATTAAATTTAGTCTTAATTTAAAGAACATTAAGTATTAACTTGAATTTTCAATATCAATAAACTGAAAACATGGTCAAACATTGTAATACTAACTAAAAACGTTTCCCTTAAATGAATAATCATGTAGTTCAAGCGGGCGAAGCCACGGGCGGGAGGTATGTACGTTTTTAATTGATCAAATCTTGTAATTATGCAAATCATTTAACGTTAAGACGTCACATACCTAGCCATACTAGGTTTGCATGGTATTAGGGCCTCAGGCTGTCATCGCCTAGCTTGCGGCATGGAATCGCTTTAAACTTAGTGGATATTACACGAGATTCTGGTTACTATTATTTTTTGAGTTATGATTATTATTGTAGATTATTTACCCCCAGTATCAAAAACGAGTCCGGATTCCAATCGCCGTAAGTTTCGATATTATATTCAAATTTTGGGCCTTCAAATATATTTTTATTTACGATAGATAAAGTAGTAGAAGACTAGAAGAATATATAGAATTTTATAATTTACATTTATTATATAGAAATTTAATATATAATTTACATCGTGATTAAATACGCGGAGTCCATCAGTACAATTATAACAAACATTCCGTTACCTATCACTGTGTGACAGCGATGCCTGGCTTAGTGCCAGAAGCCTGGGAAGCTTACTTCCGAAGGTATTTACTCTACTTATATATTTGATGATAATATTAAATATGCAGTAAATAAAGTAAAATAAAAACTATCTATGTAAACAATATACTTAATCATCACGAATAACATGTTTTATAAAAAAAATGTTATATAAATATTTCATAATTAAAATTAATATTCAATTAAAATATTTAAAATAAAAATAATGTTTATCCAGATAACAGATGAAAAATCACAGATATTTTCAAAATAGAATTTACATAGTAAGTTTATCTTTTTAATCCTCTTATGTAAATTGACTTATGTTAATACGAGGTTATAGAAAGTACCTACTCGTACTGGGTACAAACATTACAAGTATCATCTTTACCTATAAAATTGGTCGGTTAGGGGAAACGTTTCAAATTAGTAATTACGACATCTGACTATATTTTCAATTTATTGATATAGGAAAGTCAAATTCATATGAATAAACTGCTCCGAGGACGACTGTAAAACCGAAAATATTATATTTATATTACAGATAAAAACTATCACAAACTTATAATTGTTAACTTTGTCAATTATTATAAGTTATACGTCCTGTTGACCAACAATTCTGAAATTGGTACGGAACCTTCGTTGGGCAAGTCTGACTCACACTTCACTGGTTTTTTCGTTAAATGTAACGATTCTCGATTCCCAACCCATTATCAAAATGTTGATTTTAGTTTTTTTAAAAGATTTGAGGAAAGAAGAATTTCGTAAAGAACTTGTAAACTCTATCACATATAAATATTGCTTTTCTAACTTGCTACGGGCGAACTTCTACACATAAAAGAGAATATCACTTTAATATACAATCTCATTGATTTCAAAATTCTTCGCAAAGCACATTTATATGCTAAATGCACTTAATTCGAAACTACAGTCATAATATTATTTTTTAACACAAAATTTAGTGTAACATTTTATGTATGTACTTAATCAAATAATTCAGACCACATTTGTTTTGCGAAAATAAGTAATAAATAAACCATGTTGCATTAAGCATATAAATATTTTTAAGTGTCCCAATTCCTTTGTTGGCATTTGTAAAGTGAATTGATAAGTATATATTGCCTTATAAATACTGATATTTAAATCGTTTATAAATAAGACTAGAATATTTAATAAAACACGAATTTTAAACACTGTTGTTCATAAAGTAATATTATTAGCAAGGAGAGGCTTACTAAATTTAACTGAACTTCCGAATGCCCATTAGAAAGTTTAATTAGCGGCGACAGTCACTGCTGTTGCAATCCCGCGCACGGGAGCCAAGAGTACGCATCTGCATCACCGTAATAGCTCGGAGCAGGTGACGCCACTTAAATATACAGGGGGCAGAGACGTGGGCGCCTGGGGGGCTGCCAACCCTGTATGCCAAATAGGTGAATCGGGGTACACGCCACATCAGCGGAAATGCCCTGAACGTTTAAAATGTATTCAATATACCTCTATGTATGTATATCTCTCTCGATCTCTATCATCTCTTTATATATATACATATTGTATAACACAGATATAAGGAGTCACCTATTAGTTTATTTCAATTGTAATTGAGTAACAATTATTGAAGGCCAGATAATAAAAATATAAATTATTATAGAATATAATTATATTATTATATTGACACCAAATATATTGCAATAATATACTAAACTGCGATCACTTAAGTACATTATAAATGTTCGATCACGTATAAACCCACGGTTTTTCAGCATTTAAAATTTGCTGCAACCATAACATCGTCACCATGTTCGTTTGTAATACTCCCAATATAATAACGAAACTAATTAGAGCTGTTTATAACGACGCAGTATTCGTTAAAAGCAAAAATTCAAGTAGAACTAGGCATAGAGACCTGTACACTTTGAATGAAGTAGAGATGAAAACATTAAAATTTCTCGGATGCACTGTCCTTGCGTTACGATGGATGTCAAGTATATGACTTTTTAGAGAACACTTATAATTTTTACTCTACGTATTATATTTAAATGTTTAGATTTGTAATACTATTCTCTTAAGTCAATTTACGAGTATGTGCGGTTTTCTTAATAAGAAATACATAAAAAATAGTGGTGAATAATAAATATTTTTATACATATGTGCAATAGTCAATAAAACCTTTTTATATTTTATACCACAGGCTACATTTTTGAAAAAAACTATACAAGTTATTACGTACGTGACTTTAGAGCTTGCCAGTCCGATTTCCACTGTAAAAGAGAAATGAAATCAACCCTTTCTGAACTCTTGGTCCTTTCCGCTCGACTAGTTATTGGTGGAAATACAAGTATACAGTTTACTTTTGCGAGTTCAACATATTATTTAATGGGCCCAAAAAGTAAATCTATATTATTAAAAAGGAGTCCGTTCCGTCTAAGTCCTCTCTCTCCCTCATTTCTCTTTCACGGTGGAAACCGCACTAACAGGTTCTAAAGTTGTAATAGCGGCGCGGCGTGGCATAAGTTCTGCTTGTCTAAAATCTATTGACTTGATTGCATTAGGACAAATTAGGACAACCAGTTGAATAATTAGGAATCCAAAATGAATATTTCTTTAAAAGTTTCTTCTTTCAATCTTATATAAACTAAAATGTATATGCACTAAATTTTATAAACGTGACTAAGCTGAATAAAACGCGCATGCTCTGTTTGTTGAATATTTTATTGGCCTTCGTCCCGGAGTCAACTTATGTACCTACTCCTATATCCTAATCTTTACATATATTTTGTTTGCTGACTAAAAGCATTTACTAATTGTAACTAGACAAAAAACAAAAATAGCTTTAAAATATTTTTATAAATTAAAAACTGGTAAGTTCCGCGTCGGACTCGCCTCGATGGGCGGGTTCCGTAACAATTTAAGCTGGGTTAAGGGGAAGTAAAACAGTAGTTTCTCAGCTTACAAAAGTTGAGAAACTTAAGTATGCGGGCAGGCATATGCAATCATTTTGTACAAAATTAATTACAAGCAATTATTAACACTTTGAATCAGCAATGAGGATCGATTTTAAGGATTTTTTTAAATTTTTAGTGCAAGTTCCACTTTTTGCCAAATTGTATGCCTAAATAAGTAACATTCACCGCGTAATCAATACCTATACCAGTAAATAGGCGTGATTAGGCGGCGAATTTCGAAAAGCGAAACAACCGTGTGCGTGTCACGCCATGCGCTGTGTGGGGTTCTGTAATGTTTACAACACCCAAGCGCGCATCGCATTCGCTGACCGAGAGTTCCGTACCATGCTATATCTGAAAGACAAACATTACTACCTAATTTGATTTCCCATACAAATCCTCAGCTGATCAGATAATTTTGTATCAAGTCTAAAGTTTTTTAAATTTGGATATAATTTCATATAATTATCTTTGCTGTTTAGTTAGTACCTAGAGAGAGATATGCTCGACTCTACCTAAAATACTTACTTTAAAGTTTATTCAATTACGAACGATTTACTAAATCAAAAAATGGTCTTCCCATTACCCCAATATTTTTAAAGGATGTATGTTACGATATCCCATAATATTGGGAAGACAAAATAAATTGTAATCACCACTTTCCAAGTGGAAGTACCTTAAAAATATTTATTTCTTGATAATTTTTCTACTTTGGCGGTGCGATTAACATTTATGCTCATGTCAAATTACAGTTTTTTGGCATAAATAAATTGTGAGTTGAAAAACTGTTACAGATGGACAGATATACAGACATAGCAAAACTATAACCCTAAAAATGCAGTAAAAACGATGCATAAATGCTCGTATCTTCGTGCTACAAAAATTCGTAGACTTGCATATTTAATATACCTCCCTCCTTCTCCAACCTCCACGCGATCTCGAGATTAATGATCATAATAGACGGACAGACAGACAATATTTTGTCATAGTACATGAGTATGCACGGTAATCCAAAATAAGAATTCCATTTTTTTCCCTTTGAGATACAGAACTCTAAAAAGTACCTCTACCAAAAATCCCTAATATGAATGTATTTTAACATAGTTTTAAATTGAAGCCATAAACTAGTTTAACTTTGATTTATTTTACCTATTTAATTTCTTTTACAAGGTAGCAATGGATGTTATAAGCGTCTAAATTTTTATTTTTAAAGATATATTGTATACTTGTAATAAAGAATATATGAAATATTACTATTGCTTGTACCTACGTAAATATAAGACTAAAAGATTGAAAGAAAAGATACAATTTGTGACAGGGCTTTGGTCATATCCGAGGCAACTGGGCTTTATAGATATGGGTCACGGCTGACACATGAGAAATATCAAATGCAGAGGTAGGTACTGCCAATATTGTGTCCCTGAAATATTATGTTCGTTTATATTCTATATATCTATGTATAGAATATAAAAAAATATAACTAATTTTAAAATATAATAAAAAGTATGCGTCGTATTGCATTAAATAGGTATGACACGGAGCATTAGCTTACTAATTCACTTGGCTCATACTGATTTAGTAGAATTGAACCTCACCATCTGTCATCTTACTTACGTGAATCACACACTATGAGAGCAATACGAATAAAAGTGATGGTCCTGAATCCTTAAATAATTATATGTGACAAAAATATTTTTTGCTTAAAATCCATTCCAGTTAATCTTTACCTACTTCCATAGTTATGATAGATCTAAAGCTGAAGAATTTCTTTGGTTGAAGACTTTAATCTAAGGAACTACTTAATCGCATTGAAAAAATTATAATGTGTTAGATAGTCTATTTAACAAGGATCGCTATATAGGCGCAAAAAGCAGGTAAAACTATATAGGACAAGCACTACTTACTCGATCGAGAATCATCCTTTCAAGGTCTACCCACCACTTAACATCGTTAAATAAATTGGTTTAAATCGTTAAAGAAATCCTTAGACAAGATAGATATCTGATATATGTAAAAGAGGTACGAATGCATTTATTACATTTAATAACTGATAAGAGCTTTAAGATTCATACATTTTTTATCATTATACAGTGATTGCTCCTCTATCAAGTATAATCTGCTGATAGCTGATATCTCTTATCTACTTACTATAACGACTTACCTACAATTCTTTGTTATCAACACTTCTAACCATACTTTTAATGTGAAAAATATCTCAACTGCGTCACTAGTTGATAAGTGGCTACATTTATTGGTTAATAAACTAATTTCCAAGCCAGCGTTCTAACACAATTTATTTGTACTATGCAACATGTATACCAACAATTTGATCTCTCTTTCTTTCACTTTTATGAATCTAGACAACAATGCTACGAAATTTGTAGGCATCACGTTATTTTATAATATTTAAAATTTACAATGTAGAAAATCGTTTGTTTAACTAAAAACTAAGTAATATATGATTAACAGAGAGAGAGAGAAATTCGACCATTTGTTCATAAAGTACTCAAGATTTCGATGAAAAGTGGAGAACAGCGCGTTTTAAAATATTATGTTCTCTCTGCCTCTGCTGTATTAGGGATATACCGTATAACTGGAAAAAGAAAGGAAGAAATGTACCCAAGCATTTTTTTATATTAATTCTCAATAAGGAAATGTTATTAGTTATTGACATCGTCGAAAGGGAACATTTAGCTCGAAAATGGCCTTTTGACAGCCTCCTAGAGGCGGAGATTAATTTTGCTACGTTATATTTTTTGTTGATTTTATAAATTTTACATACTTGTTGGTGAAAATTTTGACACAATATAATAAAACGTAGAAAATTCTGAAACAGAGTTATGATTATTAATTAACTACAAAAAAAATAATTAATTTAAAAAAATCACCTTAAATAGCACGTTTAATTTACGAGGGCCGGTGAGTGGGTATGTAATATGTATCTACTACATTTCTCTAAGCTTTACTTTATAGGTATAATGTACAGAATTAAGTTTCTACCGGGGTGACGCGACCTACAGCGAATATATTTGTGGTATTCTGTGCCGATTTCAATAAATGCGAGAGACATGTGAAAATAAAAAATAAAACATTTCAAAAATAAATTTATTTAAAACACATAATCTTTATTGGCTTCATTTAACATTAATGTGTAAAATAAAGCTTCACCGATTTCCCCTACCGTTGATATTACAAAAAAATACAGTATTTTATAATAGTTTTATGTATAAATAAATATAAAATTAGAGATAACATGATAAATAGGAAGCGACAAGTGTGCTGTTTTTAGTCATTCGCTTATAAATAAACGAGCAATATTGCCCCGCGTTGAGTGATTAAAAATCCAGCCTTGATATTAAGCGCGATGTAAACAACGCGAAGTTGGCAAACTGTCTCGGTGTGGAATGCTAACGAGATTGGCCCATTCTGTGTACTGCAGGGGCTCATTCCCGCGCTGAGAGCCGCCATATTGGTTGGTGGTTACAGTTGTAATTGTAATTTGATTTTGTAAGTAACCCAATATGAATAAATATGTGAATAAGTATCCTTATATTTGTAGTGTGGAGGTAGGCGGTGTGTATTCAATCAGCGCAGTTTAGGTTTATATATTATAATTATGTTCTTATAATATATATCTACTTAATATTATGAAACAAATCGTTTCGTTTCCATATAAACAAAATAAACGTAGAGATATTGTCTGTATACTGGTCGTAGAGTCAAATTAATACTATAAAAAGCATGTTTTACGATAGCTTCATGGTTCATTGTTGGGTCATAAAAAATAAGAAAAATATACACATGCACGAAGAGTATAAACATGGCGCTAAGTGAAGAACGACGGCCGCGATGAATGGTGATCGCGTTGAAAGAGCATAGACCTCCCTGACTACTTTAAACTATATTTTCATTACATACATCATTCTTACGAATATGAATAATACATTATGATTTCACTATATAAATATTTTTATTAATACTACTCTATCGGAACAATAACCACCAAATAAAATGTTAGTAACATTATTATTTTATAAGTAGATGTTTACAATACAATTAAAACAACATCAACCGTAGTTTTTTGCCCTAAAATGTTAGCTACTATACCTGTTACGCAGAACCTGTTGCCCAAACACCTACTGCGCCCTAGAATCAACCAACGGCAAAACGAAAGCTCCCTTTGTTCTCGCCGCCTGGCGATCAATATCCGCTTTACAAATACCTTATCCACGCTGCCACCTATCATTGAAATAGTCGCGATAGTCGTCACACACCTATTAAAGCAAATTCTACTGGTGACATTTTGAAATAATGATAGATAGTGTAATTGCAACTGTAATCAACGTTGTAAGGCAATAGCAGATTTTCATTACAGATATTAAAAAATTATAAAGTTTAAAACAATAATTGCAAGGAAAAATAGTCAAATAAATTTTAAGTGGTAATATAATTTTTATAATATATTTATTAATATAATGGTAACCTAAAAATTGTAACATTTTTGTTAGGTTACCATATTATAATTTAAATATGGTAACCTAAAAATAGTTAAAATTTGTTTAATGTTTGATTTGTATTAGCAAAAAAATCACGTCGAGTCATAAATACTTGTTTATGTAATTATTTGATATATTTTTTTTCGATGGACAAAATTTTACGTTTGATAACAAATTATTTTTTTTAAATACGGAAATTTTTATATGATTCTTTAATTCTAACCAAACCTTTATATGTATTTCTAGTTTTTACTTGTGAAATATTATTTCCAAAGCGTGCGAAAGTTAATATTGACCACCGTCCACCAGTCTAAGTGCATTACATTAGCCAATTTGAGACCTGTGCTGGGATGGCTTTACAATATCAAAACATTTGTGCTCAATAATTTGGTTATAGTGGAATGGTAAAAAGTGCAAACACTTATGTAAATATGGTAAAAAATCGATTTAAATGTAGTAAATTATCATAATTAGAATAAAAAAAATTGACAAACGGTAAATAGTTCGATTTATTTATCGATTACATTTTTTAATATGTTGTCATTGAGCTGCGCCTATGAAACTTTTAGAGACTGTTCTATACTAATACTAGTAGTTTCTAAAATTACTTCTAGATAAAAATCACCACCAATTTTTTTCGCTGTAGGTAGCCCTTGACAGTTTTTGAAAAAAATTTGCTTATTTAAAAATGATTTTTTTTTTTCATATTATTTCCAAGATTTATAAGCTGATATTTTTAAAATATTACATTGTACAAAAGGCCCACTATTGAAAGCCCTATATTGGAAAAAAAATCACGAGCACAGACGTAACAGTCGGGTTGTATTTGCCAATTTTCTTTAAGGATCCGTTTTTTTCCAAATATCTGTCGAACAACGGAAAATCGGCTTCCATATATGAGGGTGAAATGGATAAGTTAAGGTCCTCTACCCATAGAAAATCGTTGATCCGTCGATCGCGTTATAATCAATAATTTTCTTTAAAAGTAATTATAGGCATAGAACAAAGTTCGTCGAAACGATTAATTCGGGGAAACCCGATAAATAAGCAGAATGAAAAACACTATGTACGGTACAATGTCACGCAATGAAATGTAGAAAAAAATTGAAAACATTTTCCTCCGGACGCTGATCAATTTTTAATTTCGTTGCTTTGGTAGTTTTTACTAGTCTTTGAATAAAAAATAATGTTTAATTAATTCGTGGGTATATTTGTATTTAGGTGGTTAAACATTTTAAATCCCTAAAATAACAGAATGTATTGTTTATTTTATATAGATAATATTTATCTAAAGTCGACCTACTTACTATTAAAGTCATATTTTAAAAAATCTTGAAAATATTACAACTACAAATACTTATATACAATTTAATGGGCAACTTCAATTGTTAGATTTCTATAAAAGCTGATCGCACAATACAACGACGCTACTAAACTTGAGACATGAGAATATATATTATATTCTTCTATTTTAAGGTTCCGTACCTCAAAAGGTAAAAACGGAACCTATATAGGATCACTTTGTTGTCCGTCTGTCCATCTGTCAATACCATTTATCTTAAGATTGCGATGAGGTACGAAGCTATAAGGACTATGGACCTAAATATTTGATATTAATTTCAATTAATATCAAATATATATATTAATTTCAATTTATATCAAATCTTTAAGTGCAGAAAAAATCAAGCTACCAGTATTTATGCATAGTTTTTAAGCATTTTGTATTCGCCGCGTAATCAAAACCTATAACCGGGGTACTTCCCGTGAACCTACAGTTAAGAAATTTGGCACGAAGTGAGAACTTACAATACCAATACAAATAATGGAAATTTATAGGCATATTAGAGAAAAAATATTTACAAACTTATATTTGTTATTCATTTCATACAAAATGAGTGCATATAAGCATAAGTTTGTCAATTTTACAAATTATAGATACTTTCCATTGACCTAAAATCCTGAAATTGGTACGGAAGCCTCGGTGGGCAAGTCCAACTCGCAATTAACCCCTTTTTTTGTATTAACTTAGAAAATCTCAGAAATTAATTTGTACTTTATAAGCGACCCAAACACGACTTCGCCCGCTTAATCTTCTTGTTATATTATAGCTAATTTATATAAAATGTTTAGATAAATTGTAGTCTATAAGCTTTATTATGAAACTTTACAGTAGTAATAAGGCTTATGATGAAACATCCATCCTTACAAACTTATAATTTATAATAGTAGTAGACTATAGGACTAGTTGGACTAGTAGGATAGAATAACGTTCTAGGAAATGAAATTAACAGTGTTCGAGAAATTAAAGCATTATTAGTTTTGTACAAACCGTAAAATAATTTTCATAAGAACTAATAATTATTTAATTGGTCGGGAATCATTAAACATGACATTAGGTTTACCTCGCAAATGCAAAACAATTGTAGGAGATGCAATTAGATATAATGTGATTATTTATTTTTTGGTTTATTAACAATCGTTTAGTTAGTGTTAATTTTATAATATCAACATATAGTAAATAGCATATTGTACCTTATTAAAATATAAGCTATATTATTTTAATGTCTATAATACAAACAAAAAAGGGCCAAAGTGCCACAGTAATGATTATGTAGTGTTTGTGATGCATTAAATTCACTTTCAATATCATGTAAGTAACTATTGCCAAACGTTGAGCTGTCAAGTATCTTAGCTACGAAAATGGGTCACTATACTTGTGCCATGCACTTACATTAATCGATGCAAATTCTTGCACAGGACGAAAGAACTGTACTTTAAATCCAAATATACAGGTTTTTAAATAAATATCGTTGTTCTTCGTCAAAAATATTGTCACTTAAATTCACTAAAAAAATCACTAAAATATTTAATTTCGTACAGAAGTGATAACTATAAAAGCGTTTGTAAACCGATAAGGTTTACTTTAAAATAACTATACAATGGTTTAATAAAATTATTAAGAAATAAAAATATATATATAATATTTACCTCCTTTTGCGACCTTGAGAAGGACGATCAACTGATTGGTTACTTAAGTCCACTATGATTCCCGTTTCCCTTTGGTTTCAGTGACAGTTTAAATGAAATAGTTGAATTAAAATTTGTCAAACGTTACAGTTACACTACACAATCACAGCGAATTCGAAGATCACACCGTCGAGGGTTCCGAGGGGTAAGCGGGTAGATGGTGTGGCCGAGTGTGTACGGAACGCTCGATCACGGCGATGTAAGGTCCTCGTAGAGTGTGAGAACCCGCCCAGAACACGCCAGCGAACACCGATAGACTGGCCGCGAGCTCGTCGACTGCGCGCTGCCGCTATTTGCGCTCGCCAGCCGCCCGCCCCGCGAGCCGCCCTGAGCTTTCGCTGCGCGGCGCAACGAGAACGCTTTTCGAGTTTTCAAAAGCTTTTACAGAAGTTACTAATCTATTTTAAAAAACTGTACTATTCGCCTTTACATATACGAGTATATAACTCTTATAAGTCCAATTAGTAAAATTTTATATTAATTATATTTTGTCATTTCAAAAACGTAAAATTATTACAATAATAAATACGAGTGTAGCTAAGATATAAAATCTAAATTCTTAGAAATATTTTTAAAATAAAACGCACAAACGCAGGCGTATCTCTGTTAAATCACAATAGAAACGAACGTTTCAAAATTTGCATTTACGTTATTACATGTCATAAAAAAATCATTAACTCAAATATTTTGTCAAACTGTGTTCACAGACCAGTGATCACAGGTGGCTACCGTTGTCTCATTACATATAATCTTGCCTCCAAAAACATAAAAGGAAGCGGTAGCGGGTAGCCCAAAACATTGTAAAATATAAGTAAAAATATATTTTAATTAACTTTGAACCTTTGAACAGCGCAGTTTAAAAACGCCATCTACGATCTACGACTTATTCACTTAAAATCCCCTATCCAGGGAGCTACATGCAATTTCAATAGTACTACATTAACTCGTCTGTTCTTTGTGCCGCGGGATGTGTCGTGTGAGATTCATGGCTCCGAAAATTCGAAAATGCAATGATAACGCAATGTAACAGAAATATTCTAGTATCGAATGTTGCGACAATTGCGAGTCGGGGTTCCGTACAGAAATTGGAAGTATCAAGCTTTTTCTAAAATTCAAGCTCAGCTTAGCCAGAGCCCTTTCATCTGATATCTCACTTAAACTAATTGCTTTAAAACAAAATTAGATTTGATTTATTAGATTAGATTTTGATATTTTATTAAAAAATCAAATCAAATCAGCTTCACGCTGTATCCCGCACACACCATGGTAGGGCAGGGAGATCCTAGCGTTAAGGCAATCTGTTCTCCACTTTCTGCCGAATTCTGGAGACATTGCGTCTTGAGTGGCAGAACCCAACACAGCGCTTTGCCTACTTGCTGTTACTGCTTTGCGAAATATTTCACTTCCTCGAGTGGGGATCGAACCCACAACCGTCGCGTGACCCGTTACAATCACAGCTTTATGCCGCTGCTCAAAATATTATTGATATTTTATTATTTTTATAGTTTAGCTAAGCTATTACCACCATTATTTTCTTCATCAATTTTTCCCGGTTTTTAGTTTAGCTGGTTTATAGTTAAGTTGGACTGCTATAATTGTTCATCATAATATGTTCCAGATCTTCAATTTTTATATGTCAATAGAAAATACTCCTCACGCTTTACAACCTTTGTTAAGGCTGCATTTAATAATTATTTCTTATAATTTGGCTGGACTGTTATAGTAGATGTTCCAAATGTTATTTTTTTATATGTCAATGGTAAATACTCATCACAATTAACTAGACCACCATATTCAAATCGATTCAATTGTTCAGAAGATGTACGTGCACAAACAGGACAAAGAGCCATAGATTCATGTTCTTTAAATTCCTCTACATTGTTTTTTTACAATTGTTTAAGAATAGTACGGTACTTGTGTGCGGCGCTGTTTACAAGCATAGATTGCCTTGTCTCTTGTTTAATCTGTGAGTCACTCTATAGTTAAATGTTATGTCATACAGTATTTATGTCAATGTCATAAGTCAAGAGTTAGTAGTGTTGAAATCTATGACAGTTTTTTTGAATTATTTTATTTATTTAATGCAATATTCTAATTTCTAACATTTTTCTGTTTTCTCTTCATTCATCATTAGGATAAGAATAAAGACACACACACTAACATGATAGACCATATATAAGATAGGTAATTTTATTGAATTACACCGCCATGCTTAAACTAATGTTTAAGCCTTTTAGTTTATAACTAAAAAGTAATCTATATTTTTACTTTCTGTATTCACTTCCCACTTGTTTTTATTATTTAGCCATGAGCTTTAAAAGAGAGAACATTTTATTTCACCGATGTTTGATTTTTGTATATTTTCTTCTATAATGAGTCGTCGGCGAAAAAGAATTTCGACTTTGGCTGCTTTTATATCAGTTTTGACGATAAGAATATGATATTTTAATATCCTAAAAACAGAATAGATAAGAATACTATTTTTGTTTTATTATAATATTGTTTTGAAAACCTACTTTTCTTGTAAAGTTTAATAAAATTATAGTTGTAAAATTTAAGTATTTAAATTGCCTTTCCACTTAAAATATTTTTTAAAATTTAAAAATAATAATTATACATATTAAATATATTACAGTGTATCACTAATCAAAAATGAGTAAATGGAAATTGTGTCGCCAAACTTATGGAAATGAAGAATTTGAACTTTCTGAAGGTGATGAAGTTACAATAGGTCGAGGACTAGACAATACAATAACACTTTCCAGTCTAGTTATATCTAGAAATCACTGTTTACTTAAAGTAAAAGAAGATGAAATAACAATTACTGACTTAAAGGTATGTTTAATAATATTTGCATATAAACATGATAATCAATAAATATTTTTGATATAAAATCAAATTATTATTGGTTTGAGGATGTTGTGGTACAGTTGGACAGTGAGTGTTAAAGGCTGTGGATTCAATTTTCATTGATCATAATATATCATCATATTATAGTACGCAAAATATGTGGTTAGACATCTGCCACTCCACACTAGGGGACCACTACCCTAATTCTACTACTGTACTACTGTATCCTACATATAGTGTGTTACACACTATTATGAATAATAAATAGGCAATAATATTTTCACAGAGCTCAAATGGTATTTTTGTTGGATTAAAGAGGATACCACCAAACATCCCTTATTCTGTAAGTGATGCCGATGTTATAGGCATTGGCTGGACCATTGGGGCTCCACTAGCACAAATATTAGATGATGAAAAATATGTGTTCAAACTCATAAAGTGTGAGACATCTTTAAAGAACAGAATTCTATTTCAAAATTACATTGACATAGAAGATGAAATAACTGATATTGATATAAGTAAAACAAATATTCCTAAACTAGAACAAATATCACCTGTACTTGAAACAAAATCTAATTTAAAACGGAAATTGCAAGTTGAATCAAAACCTTTACAATTGTTAAAAAATAATGATATCATCAATATATCTGACAGTGAAAATGATATAGTTTCAAAAAAATTAAAGAAAATTAAATTAGGTGAAACAAATATTTTTTTAACAGAAGCTGAAATAAAAAGTGAGGCAGATGATATTCAATATGAAGCATTTAGTGTCAAACAAGAATATTTAGGCTATGATGAAGCAATAGAAATCAGTAGTGATAATGATAGTGATTCTGAACTTTTTGTTAGACTATCTCAAAGCTCACCTCATAAAAGTTATTTACAAATGGACAGGAGTAACATCAATGGAGATAAACCACAAGAAAATAGCTCTTACAGTCAATTAGATGATGATGTTATATTCGTAAATAATATGGAGCATGCTTTGGATGAGGATGATTTTATTGAAGACATAATAACAATTCCAAGAGATCCTCCACAAAATGAACCCCCTGTTGAAATAAACTTACATAATGTGGCTGAAAAGCCTAAAGATTTTGTTGATGGTATCAATACCAATGTACTTACAGACCTAAAAGAAAAACCCAGCATAAATTCCAGCTCTACTCAACATACTACCACAGAGGCTGTAAAAAAAGCTCTAATGATAGAGCCTCTTGTAAAACGAGCCAGAACAAAGTCCCACCATACTCATAAAGATAGTAAGTGAAGGAAGGACCATACAAATTGTTTACCTATCGTTAATATATATTTTTTTAATTGCTTTGAACTTTTATTATTCTGCAAGTCTAATAAGTACACAATTGAAATTGCAAATGATTACATCACACATTACATATTTTTGTTTTACTTTAATTATATCTGTTTATGTTATATCTTTTTACAGGTAAAAAGCCCTCCACAAAAGAACCTAAGACGAAAAATAAGTCATCATCCTCAAAAAAAAGTATTACAAATTCTCAAAAAGAAGAGCGAAAAAGGAAGCTTAAAGAAATTGCTTCCAAAACTAAAGATGACGATGATAATTCTGATAAGAAATTAGCATTAAATTTAACTAAATCAGTCATTAATGTTAAAGTTACGACATCAAACCGTGGTGCTTTCCTTACTGATGATGCTACAGTAGACAAATCAACAAATACCAAAGAAAAAGATAATATTAGGAAAAACAGAAAGAAGTCTACCTCAAGTACAAACCGTAAATCATCAAAATCGACTAAAACAGATGTGAAAATTCATCTAGATAAAGATAATATGGAAAATATAAAAAGTAAAAAAAATTATGATCAAGAAGGCTTAAACTTGAAAAAATTACAGAGTAGACATGTTAAAGAAGTTCAAGAAGAAAAAATATGTAATAAACCATCTTCAAATTCAAGTAAATCTACAAAAAATTCACCTGCACCTATTCCTCTTAAAAATGTAAAGCCCTTAACTGACAGAATAGAGGCACAGCCCAATAAACCATTCTCCAAAGTGCAACCTTTACTGGGAGTTGGTAAACTAAAAAAACAAGTTCGCTTTTCAAATGCTCCAAATGAAGTAATTGTATATGAGATTGAGCCTGGTAATATAATGAGAAAGACCAGCTCAGTCAAAACAAGATTAGTAGATGCAAGAAAAATGCCAATATTCTCATTGGAAAAAATAACACTTATGAAAATTCTGCGTTGGAACCCACAGTGGTTAGATGAACAAAAGTTAAATGTGGATCCTCCTCCAATTTTAGGTCATGACAACCCCCCCATGGCTATTTTTCACAATTTTAATAGCCATAGTCAATATGTAGGGTATGTTTTTGCCATTTTTTTTCTCAACTTTACACTGTATCCCACAAATAACATTGTAGCCAGAAGAAACCTAGTGTTCAGACATTTTGTTCCCCACTTTCATGTTCTTGTTTTGGATAAAGGGTGGAATCAAGTTCCGCCACTCAATACGCAATGTTTCGAAAACTGGACAGTAAACTACTACACTAGTAAACAGTGTCTTAAATTTTGAATAATAGTTGTTATAAATTATTGTGTAAAATTATATAATATCTTTTAATATGACATACAGGCTTGTAGGAGATCTACTTTTAATGGAAATTTGGGAATGTTTAACGCAAGCATATACAAGAAATCACAATCAAAATAACATTTTCCAATTGAGAATTGAATCATTACCGCCAGTGCCGCCTCAAGAAAAATATTTTGACTTATGTAATCTTAGTGTAAACAGTAAGTAAATAAATAATACTAATGATTAATTAACCTCCATTGTGGACTAATGTCGGACAATGACGCTAAACACTTATTGTATTCTGCCTATCTTATTAAAAAATATCTTGCCCGCTCATAATAATATTCTCTGTAATAAAATACAAGGATTTAAACCCGTGCCTTTTGGGAGCCATCCAAGTGTTCTGCTCAAAAAGTTAAACGTTCTTATCAAGATGTGAAAATTCTTATTATCTGAAACGGTAATTTAGAATTAGAATTTAAATTTTAAAATTTTTAATAGAAATTATTATATATATATTTTTAATTGCTTAACAATTAAAAATATATACTGTGATATTTTCGTTATATATTTCAGTTTCGTTACTAAAATCAGAAGAGAAAAGCCTACCGAGAGTAGGTGAAGTTATGCTACTCGAATTTGGACCTGAAGATGGCATAAATCGAAGGTTTTTCTTCGTCCACAATGTACGCTGTCTTCCATCTCCACCGAGTAAGATCTTCTTCTTACGTAAAATAACATTTTTTTATAAATCCTTTTTTTTTCAGTTTTATGCTTATCTTGCATATAGCAGTTTAGGCATAGGGACCTAGTGACCTAGACCTAGTGTTAGTACATTCCGTATCCCACTTTTCGCCGGGATCTCGAGGCATTGCGTATTATAATTCATTTCCACCGAACATAAATCGAACCCACAACCGTCGTTTTTATAGTCATATGGTTGCGTGCATGCACCAAGACAACCTCCGTTGGCGTTCGACGGTCTTTATAAATCTTATACAATCATTTTAACTTTTCCACGGACTTATATCCTCAATATATAAATAACA
This sequence comes from Heliconius cydno galanthus, assembly GCA_036379175.1. NCBI lineage: Eukaryota > Metazoa > Arthropoda > Insecta > Lepidoptera > Nymphalidae > Heliconius > Heliconius cydno. The sequence goes on from JAKRZM010001331.1 coordinate 376,954, forward strand.
CTAAATATTAAAAATATATATACTGCTAAAGCCCGGCTGATTGTTCTTCTGCCCAGAAAAGAATCGTCTAATCCTTCAGTGCAGTCAGTATTTTTAATTGCTATCCACATCATAATTTTTTTTATAAAAAGCTGTTTTCTTAGAGCTAGGTAGCTCTAATTTTCTAAATTAGTTTCTAATCTTGATTTATATGTAAATAAAAACTGGGTAAACCAATTTTATTAAAGCTCCATATTTATAAATTCAAATTCAAATAATTGATTTATATAATTTGAATATGCTTATATAAAGCTGAATAACTTATGTTAATGCACTATTTTCTTTTCTTTTTAATAGTTTTTTCTTGTAGCTGGTTTATTACAGTACTCAATGACTGCATCTACTATGTGCTATTGGTTTTACACATACACAAATTACGATATACATACAAAACCCATTAAAATTATACATGTATAAGATAAATATATTTTAATTTTTCTTTTCAGATAATAAAAATTCATTTTTCAGTTTATCATTGTATGCCACTTTTACTGATAGGATAAAAAATTTAAGACCTGGTGAAGCTATGATTGGACGAACATTGGCTTACATAAATAAGGAGTTGACGCTCTTTGATGCAATGGAATATTTAGCAGAGTCACCTTTACGGAACGCCATTTTAAGACCTAATCAACATGACTTTGAGTGCTCCAACACTAAAAGTGCTGATGACATGAAGACACAAGTATGTATAGTTTTAATTAGCATTAAACCGTTTATTTTCTCAATGAAGAGAAAAAAATGTTTTTTCAGCTTTTTGCTGTATCCTACATATAACAGGATATGCAGAGAGAAACTAGACACTCTGTTTTCCAATTGCTGTCGAATTTTCAAAGCATTGCGTGTTAAGCGTGGAACTCAACGCAATGCTTTGCATTGTTACAAGAGTGAATAAACTCTTGGAGACAATATTATAAGACCAAAAAATAGCTTAAACAGAATATTAATTTGTATTTTTATTACATTTGAAGTTGTATATATGTTACAAATTACAATGTTTGATGCCGTTATAGATATTAACAAATAGGTTTTTATTTACAGTGGACATTAACTTTGAACCCAAGTCAAAAGCAGGCAGTCGCAAGTTCGGTGAATGCAGCACTTGGAGACAGACCAAGCATACAAATGGTCCAAGGACCTCCAGGAACTGGTATATAGTACTATATTATAGAAAATAAATTAAAATATATTTTTTGAAAATTTAAATACCGTCATGTTTTTTTTAGGAAAATCAAGTGTAATATGTGCTATAGTTATGACATATTTTTATAACGCACTAAGCAAAAGACAGCAAAACAGAGGGAAAATTTTAATCTGTGCAACAAGCAACGCCGCGGTGGATGAACTAGTCATTAGATTGTTAAACATAAGACAAAGCTTACCCAAAGGTAATTATTATTTTATAAATAGTGTTTTGTACTTGTGTGTCTGTTTTTCTTAAGTGAAAGCGAGATTTAGAACTGAGAAAACTGGAGAATGGAGTATCTTGACACTAGATTCCCTCTAACCTAACCTAACCTACCCTATTATAAAGCGTGATGCAAAAAACGTGAATTACAAAAACCTTTCTAAAACACCTACACGAAGTTTAACGTTATCATCGATAATGGCATCCATCCAATACCGATGTATGATAAATGTCGAAAGGAATAAATAGTTTTTTTTTAGCTTTACGCAGTATCTCTAGTACTTCTAGTTACATTTACACACCTAGTGGGAATTCAACGGCATAATTCGGAGACCACGGAAACGACACGATGTGACTTACTGCCGATCATTTGGTATTGATAACGAGTCTCCGAATATAGTAGATTAAGATCCCAGTTTACTATATACGGATACTAAACTAAACGTAAACGTAAGGGGGTATGAATGTGACCAGCTGTGACAAGGAGTGAGAATGGTACAAAAGGACCTATTTTACGGATCGTTATCAATGCCAAAACAAGGACTATTTTTACTACATCGATGTTCATCAAACTGCTGATGAATATTGATAACCCCCGTCGTGGTTTGTCATCAGAGGAGCGTTTCCGCATGGTGCGCGTGGGGCGGCTGGAGGCGATGCACCCGCGCGCCCGCTACGTCAGCTCGCAGCAGCTGGCGCAACGCGACGCGGCGCGCCCACTGGACCACCATCCCGGACTCGATGAAGAGGTTATTTATGTCATGTTAAAAAATAATTATTTTTAAATACGCCAAACAAATATGGAAGTGGGAGTCAAAACGGGGATACGACGCCTAACGGGTCCTAATTTATTGTATGGAAAAATTTTACAAATATGTTGCTTAAAAAAAACAGGGATAAATATATGTACACACCAATAAATATTATTAGTATATTTTATCAACAGATATCGCACTTAGAAGCGAAAATAAACATGTGGAAAACTACAGAAAGTGAAGCAAAAGATCGTGTTCGAGTAGCCTACTGCCGGGGACGAATTGCACAACTCGTTTCGAGGAAGTCTATGGTATGTTCAATATATTTTTTACACATTTTTCTCAAGTTTTACAAGATTTTTTTACGCTACCCCGTTACGCATTTCCGCCGAATTCTTGTTGCATAATGTGTCACTCTGGGACACGTTTTTTTAGAAAACATAAAAAATAGACTTTTTTGAAACCGAAATTTTATACATTTTCCAAACTTATATTATTAACTAAAATTTATTTACTCTCCTTTATATTTTGCACAAAAGTACTTTTATTGGATTTCGCACGTCATTAATGCTTAAGCAATGATTTTGATTGAAGACTAACCAGAACCCTCTCTACTATTCTATTCCACAGCTGCGGCACGGGGCTCGGGGCGGCGGGGGCGCGGACGAAGTGCGCCCCGAGCGCCTGCTGCAGGCGGAGCGCCGCATCGTCGAGTGCGCGGACATCATCGTGACCACGCTCGCCAGCGCGCACAACCACAAGATGAGAGCGTAATTATGTTTGTTTATTTAATCAATTTTGTTTTGTGTATGTATACTGATGTATGTGTGTGTAGGTTAATAAAGCATGTATCTTTAGTATTTACGTACCAGTAATAAACTATTATTAACATTACTACTATTACTAACAGAGAGAACCTAGTGTGAACACACTCCGTTCCCCACTTTCTGCCGAATTTTTGGAAGCATTGCGTGTTCAGTCGCAGATCATATTATATTAGATAGTATATTGCATATTTAATTAATATTTTTAGTTACAAATTTATAAGCCCTCTTATTAGTTTAATTAAAATTATTATACTCGTACTACTTATTATAATTTTGTATTGCAGAAAGAAAACATAAAGTAACTACATAACTACATGAATTAATTTAAATGTTTATCATTAGACTAATAATTTGTGAATCTTCTGACCCGTATTATTAAGGATTTTGATATTAGACGCTTTCAGACTTTATTTATTTTACTATTTGTCCGGATTGAGCGGCGGTGATCACTTACCATCAGGTGACCCGTACGCTCGTTTGCCTTTTTGTCTTTTTCCCAACTAAATTGTATATTTTAAGACAATTATATTTAGTTTAAAATGAAGATACTACAAATCAATATTTTTATATACAACAGTCTCAAAGGGCGCATAGCGCTGTGCATTGTGGACGAGGCGGGGCAGGCCATAGAGCCCGAGGCGCTGATCCCGCTCACGCTGGACGTCACGCGCCTTACGCTGATTGGTGACCCGCAACAGCTGCCAGGATTTATATGTTCACAGGTAAAAACATGTTCAATATTACTTAGAGGCCGTTTTCACGCAGCCGTACAGAGTATGAATGTAAACGTGATGGTTGTTTGATTTTTATTTCATTTCCTCGCTATGGTAACAAACTATGACTCGAATGTCTCGAGGTGAAAAATGCAGTAGAATGTCGTCAAACTGCCTACTTTGCTATATGCGGGATACAGCGTAAACTAAAAGAAAATGTGTAATGGCTTTTATATACAGGCTCTAAGCTTAGTACAAGCGTCAGTCTCACATGATAGTAAATAATATTTTGATGTACCTAAATATACACAACTTTTTTGTATACTTTACTTTGTGTGGAGAAATAAATTATTTTATTATTATTATTATTATATAAAATGGCTTGTTTTATAAAAGCCCTCACATTCATTTAATAAACAAATTTCAGCGCGCAAAGAAACATGGTCTCGGCGAAAGCCTATTCGCTCGCCTGAGCTCGTGCTCGGAGCAGTGGGGCGGCGCGGCCGTGCTGCTGGACCAGCAGTACCGCATGCAGGCCGCCATCGCCGACTACCCCAACCGCGCCTTCTACGGCGGCCTCGTGCGCTCCGTGCCCCCTGCGCCCCTCGCGCCGCCCCTCGGCCTGCCGCCCTACCTGCTGCTCGCCATCGCCAGTGGGGACAAAGGGCAGGGTAAGTGCTTAGGTATACTTTATGTATGGAATTGGGTATTTCTCTGTATAAGAAAAAAAATAAAAATGTTAAAATGAAATAGCTTAGTTAACGGTTAAGGTAGGTAAGGATAAGTTAACAGTTTTAGTTCATAGATTAAACCTGTATTAAACGTATTTGATGTTACAAATACGCTTACCACTTAAAGTTACGACCAAAGCAAAGGATAGTACTTTTGCGTTTGATGAAGTCACACTTGATCATATTACCTCAAAGATACCTCAAAAATACATTTAGACTTAAATGCCATTGGATGTTGTGCATTACTCGTAAAAATGATGATACTATCCCTTAATATCATCCTTCCAACCCTTTGTCACCTCTTTATTTTTTTCTTATTCTTTACTTCATTTCCCAATACCTTACCTTTACGCATGATTTCCACAGGGAGACATTACTCTTTCCTTTGTTTAAAAATACTTTATCTTATTTATCTATATACGTGTGTATAGTGTTCTTGTCATCACCACTTTAAATATAACCACAGTTGTAACTACTCTGTAAAAGCCTAATACTATTAAAACAAGAGATTTTTCCAAAAATGAAAGTGTTTTTTTAAAACAAAATAATTAAACATACCAGAACGAGAAAGAGATATCTCTTATTCTATTTTTTTGTTTTTTTTTTTAAAAACTACATCCACGGGCGCATAGTTGCCCGTGCCTTTTTTTATTTTATGAAAGTTCTTTTAATGTGGCGTACTTAATTTTGGGACAATTTAAACTGTACTTATATCTAGAGCTTATACTAGAGGGGTTGGATGAGACCCCTACCGACAATTTTTTTTTTTTTATATATATTATTATAAAACATTTCATATATAATTGTCTTTTGTATAATTATTTTATACATGTATATAGGTGTGGAATTTTAGATTTGGCCTGGCTTATGCAGAACGCCTTCCTTAAGTTTTTGGATCAGTGCCTCTATCACCCTATCGTCTCTTTGTGACATTGCCCCTTTTAGGTTCGCCTCCACCACCTCCGTAAATGAAGCGCCCACCGCTCGGCTGATGAAGTTGCCTATTGCGTCACCGCCATCGTCAGAGTAATAGACACAGGTGTTGGTGTGTCTCGTCACTGCGACGACTGCGTGAGAGACGCTCTCATGTACTCGGATCCGTGCGCGTCCGGTTCGGACGATGACGACGTCTGCGAAGGTCTGCCCCTGGGCCTCATGGATAGTCATGACTCGCGAACCTGCTCCAGCTCCATATCCCTGGTCTTTCAGCTGCCTCTTCTCCTCCTGCGTGTGGACCAGATATAGGGTGCCGTCGTTACAGTGTGGTATTCGCGCGTCGGTGTATCCGAGAACCTTTAGGGAGTGGACAATGGGGCTTGCGGAGTAAATGCTGTTATATACTCCGGCGAGGGCATAGGCGACGTCCATTGGGCTCCGATGTGTGCAAGGCAACTCGCATGTGATGTTGGTTGTCAAGCTAGGCCTACAGTACCTTAATTCGAATAGATTTTGTCTGTCGATGTAAGGCAGCTGATTGATATCTCCGATGAGTGTGACCTCGTTCGCTCCTGACAGTCTGGCCGCCATAACAATGGCCCCGAAGTGGTTCATGAGGGCTTCGTCCACCGTTAGCCGGTTTATAGCTATTCCCTCATGAAAACCGTTGACTAAGATCGAGGCCATTGTTCGCACTCTCTTTGTCGCTTTCGTGCCAAGGCGGTGCGCCAGCTTCTCTCTTAGATCTTTCGCGGCCTCTACTGTGGTTGTCGCTACTACTTCCGTGTCCTCATCGAAGTGCTTGATAATGTGAGTTGTCTTACCACACCCCGGAACCCCATTTACCCAGGAAAGTTTTGGTAGCTCCCAATTCACGAAGGCTGCGCCCGGCTCAGGATCGCTTGAAATGGCGTTTGCCATTCCGAGTATCCTATCGTCCAGCATCACCCTCGTGCATTCGGCCACTACTACCACTTGGTCGCTCTCTGATGTTAGGAATTTGGGGGGATCGTCTACTCTTTCACTTTCGACCAGGCCTATAAAGCCCTTGGTGCTGCTATAGGCCGCCATGTACTGTCCCGTCATGCTTCCGTGAATGACACGGGAGCTGACGTTGTCATAGATGGCGGCTTTGGCTTCATCGAGTTCTACTTCCAGGAGTTTGAAGTTCCCTCTCTGGAAAGTCTGAAGGATCTTTTTACAGACATTGGTGTTTACCTCGCGGGTTGCCTTTAATGTGGCTAAGAACTCGATGAACGCATTTATAGCATGTTCCTTTGGGCTTCTGGCTATTTTTAGGTCAGGTAGTGTTATGTTGCCTCTGCTGTGCTCTAGTACGCCTTCGCGGTGTCCTTTTTGTTCCCGTTGATTTCGGGTATCGAAAAAGGCTTTGACCTCTCTCTCTTGCGTGCTAGTTTGGCGCGCAGCCTTAGAGGCAGAACATTTTGGGGTTTCTTTTTCCCTTGGAGCGACGACTCCCAGAATGGCCCTCGCCAAAGTCCTCGAGATGTTATGTTTGGGGGTGGGTGTGGTCTTGCTTGTGGATGGCTCGGGGTACAGCTTCTCTTGCAGCCTCTCGGATCCGCTCTGCTTCGGCGTTTCGGTTGGAGCCTCTGTTGAGGGGGAAGGTAGATGTTTCTTTGCCTTTAGGAAGTCAAGGCATTCCCCCCTGTCTTCGTAGACGACTAGCTGGTGTTTGTGGGCGACCTTGAGGCATTCGTAGTAGTTTGCTATGCTGCCTCTATAAGGTTCTACCCTCATTGCGTCTACGCTTATGGTCTTAGGGGCTCCTTGCGGCGTGCATTCCCGAACTCTTCGGAGGATCGAGTCAAGTTGGGCAAAGGGAGATTTCTCCCCACATTCGAGCAATGCGATCACTTTGTTCTGTGACCGCAGTATTCGGCAGGGGGGTTCAGCCAGCCTTTGCCATGTCAGTGAGTCTATTTTTGCTGACCTCACCGATGTTTTACTCGTGCTTCCTTTGAGTAGGGCTGCTAGTCCTGGTGAAATTTGGACTCTATCCGGCGGTTCCGAGCGACTGAAAGCTATTCCCACCCTTTCTGATCCCTCGGCCATGAACAAGGCTACGCTCCTGACCCTTATTCCGGGTTGTCCGTCCGCTGCCTTCTCATTTAGCATTGCCGTCACGTTGGTTGTGGCCAGTGTTGGTGGATTGTGCTTATTCTATTTTACGCAATTCTTCTTCGCCGCCAATACCTACGACTCGATTTCGTGAATGATAAGTCTGTGGCCGTTGTTCTTGACAAATGGCGTTTTATTTTACAACAATAATTTTGTTATTTATTTTGTTTGAAAAAATCACTTCACTATCACTTAATTTTTTGCCAAATCAAAATCTTTATTGTTTGAATTGTATTAGGTTTTTATAGAGTAGTTAAAACTGTGGTTTCAGTTAAAGTGCTGATGACAAAAACACTATAAAAGAAATTCTCACTGACTGAGGTATAGACGCCCGCACACCCGTACCTGCTGATAGTAGAAACGTGAAATTTGGAAAAATAATAATTTGGAATGCATAATATGAATACTAAGAAGGAATTTTGAAAAATGTTTACCCTGAACGAGTGAAATAGGGGTTGAAAGTTTGTATGAAAAAAATTGTAAATGGGCACCGATTTTTATAATGTTTGAAATTCAGATTGTTAAAAATATTTCATTAAACACGTGTTTCACGGTTTATTAGAATTCACCTTTTCAACTGCAAATAATTTCATAAATATATTTTTTTATTATATATTCGTAAAGTTCACGCGGGGAAAACCGCCCGGATCCGCTACTTTACTATATCTTTCTATCGTTGTGATGATCTAGAAATATCTAGTCACCTATTTAAGCCATCTCAGAGGGTATTGAAAAAAAAATAGTAATTATAAAACAATATTTATACGTAGCAAAACATATTGCTTAAATTTAAATACAACAATCTTAATATATATTCATTGGTAGTCAAAAACAAACCGCTAGAACTAAATTTTTCACATTTTCCAGCTGTTATTTTTGACGATACCATTGTAAGATATAAGAATGTTGCAGTAATTCCATAATAACTGTGGGTATGACAGGGCCGACGTATGCCAACGAGACGGAGGCGTGGGGAGTGGCGCGCGTGGCGGCGGCGCTGGCGGAGCGCACGCGCGCTTCCCGCGCCTCGCTCGCCGTCATCACGCCCTACAGCGCGCACCGCGACCTGCTGCGCGCCTGCCTGCGCCGCCTACAGTATACATACTTTCATTTTTGTCTTTCATTTGAACATATGAATTAAACTCGTATAGTATTTACATATCTTTGCGGTAATTGTAATGAACAATTGTACTTATTTACGTTTGCTCTTCAAGCTTTCGATTTTCTATCGCTACAATGGAACGATTTGAAGTTGTTTGAGTACCTCCACTTAATAATATGTATGTTCAGCTATATGCATACTTTTGTACCACAGAACGGAAGCGGGCGGCGGCGTCGAGGTGAACACGGTGGACAGCTTCCAGGGGCAGGAGCGCGACGTGGTGGTGGTGTCGCTGGCGCGCTCGCACGGCGTCGGCTTCCTCACAGACGCGGGCCGCATGAACGTGATGCTGACGCGCGCGCGACACACGCTCGTCGTGTGCCTCAACCCGCTCGCGCTCGTGGTGAGACACGCTTACACAATTGTAATACTCGCTGATTTATAAGAGACCTCGGAACTAAACCGCGCCTAAATGTACGTTAGGCATATAATTACAGAAAAATAGCAACTTACGACGAAGTAACGAAGACTATTTTGCCGTCTATTGTACTTTCTAACAATTACCCTTACAAATATACATACACAAAAGCACTCATATAACTCATATCAGAATACGAACACACATATTAACAAAAACGCATTAGCACACACACAAAATTAATAATCATTATCAACTAATTTATAATTCAGTCTTTGTTCGTACATAAATGTACAAGTATGTGCTCGCGGTTACTGCACTCAGTATTTTTTTACGCGTAAAAGGCAACTACGTAAAAAATTGATCTCAAATATTACTAACAAATTATTATGTATAGCTGTCGTATTTTTACGTTTTAAGAATGGTAAATTATGGGCCAGGCATGGCAAAGAGGCACAAGTCTGCGATTGTAATCGAATCCTCCTCGATCATTTCCTCGCTCTGGTAACATTCAACACGCAATACTTCCAGAATTTAACGGAAAGTGGGGGAAGTTTCTTAATGATAAGGACGGAGTGTTTTAACACTAGGTTCCCAGATTCCCTCTGCCTACCGTGGTATGTATAGGATTCCAAATAAATTTAATCCTTATTTTTGTTGTATATAATATATAATTATAATTAATATACATAAACCTTATTATCTATTACAGAAAAACAATCAATGGCAAACACTAATCGACGATGCCCAAAATCGAAACGTCTACGTAACTCTTCCTACAAAGATGTGTAATCCGATTACGTCGCACGCACGATCAATTTCTCTTGAAAGTGTACTCGAGCATTTAGTTAAGTGACAGTGTAAAATATTTTTTTTCGATTTTGATTAATAGTTAGATACAATGATTTATTTACTTTAGTATTCCACGATTACGTTTTGTGGGTTTGATTCCCTCTCGGGAGAATGATTTATTGCTTTTCTTCACTGAGAGAGCAAGGAAAAGTTGAGCTCTGCAACGGAACACGCTATATCTCAAAAATTGAGCAATTCCAGCCAGGATGGAATATCTTAACCAATGTTAAGATACTCCGTTTGCCGCCTTACCTTATACCAGAGTGGGAACCCAATGGTTCCCTCTGAGTACTCTACTATAAGCGGGATACATCGTGAAGCTAAAAAAACTTTACCATTTAAGTAATTTTTTTTTTAATTGTAACACCATTATATATTTTCTTATAAGTTCATTATTTTGTTATGTACCTAAGTGAAAAAACGTCACGTTTATATAAAAATAAAAATGTGATATACAAGTTTATATATTTTATTTAATTGTGTAATGTATTTAGTAAAATACATTAGACTTAAGATTAGTATGTATTATTTGGTGTACATTTTGCTTTTACTTAAGGCAAAATGTATATGATAAGACTTTTTATTTTAAAATCTAATATTTCTAACACACAGAGTAAAGAATATTTAAATAGATGACTTGTGTATCAATTGTTATATACGTTACTTATGTTACATATAAAATTAAATAAATCAACACATTTATGTTTCAATGAAATAAAATAACATGTGGCCTATTGTGAATAGATTTTTGTAATTTAACACATACTTAATTCAAACATTACAAAAGTTCAGAGGCTTCATTTCTATAATATTTGTATTGTTTCAATTTCTATAATCTACTTAGTCAACGCGGCGTTGGGTTGCGCCACACAAAATGCAATGTTTCTTTATTGAGATGCAGCATGGGGTGGTGCTAGCTTTACTTACTAATCAGCTTCACGCTGTATTCCGCACACAGCAGGGTAGGCAGAGGGAACATAGTGTTAAGACACTCCGTTTCTCATTTTCCGCCGAATTCTGGAGCCTTTGTATGTTGAGTGGCGGAACTCAACGCCGCGCTTTTTGCCTCGATACCAGAGCGAAGAGACGGAAATATAATTTGAAGTAAATATTACCCTGTTGTGTGCGGGATACAGCGTGAAGCTGAATTATTTTTAATTTTATTAAAAAATCAACAAATGAACGTATTTAAATAAATTTAAACTTCTAAACAATTTGTTTGACTGTACTTAAAACACACTGTATGCTTTCTAATGCTTAACGGAAAGAACGTATTTATATTCTTTTTTATCTGCATAAATAACTTGTTAAATAATTAAAACAACTTGATCGTTCTCTACTAATATCGAGCTTTTTTAGATTCACCCTGTATCCCGCACAGCAGGGTGGGCAGAAGGAATCTGGGAACCTAGTGTTAAAACATACGGTCTCCATTAAGACATTTCGGTTTCAATTATGGAGGCATTCATTTGTTGAGTGGCGGAATAGAACACCGTCCTCTGCCGGAAAGCAAGGAAATGAAAATATTAAATATTTAATTTCCTCAAGTGGGAATCCAACCCACAATTAGTCGCACATTTGTGCCCCTGCGCCATGACAGGTAGATAAAGAACACTACAACATTGACATTAAAATCTTTGGAAGTCTATACTACTTTATCATGAATGGATAAACGAGGAATTAAATAAAAGGCAGACATTACAAATAAGATGGTTTTGTTTTAGCAAAATACTAAATTAAATAATTATATCCATCGGATGTATAACATAAAATGTCCATCTGTACACCACACATTTATCAAAATACTGAAGTGTATAAATTTAATACATATGAAGAGTATATTGTTAAATGTACAGAGTGTAATAATGTGAGGCCGTCTCACGCGCCCTCTAACTAAAGCGACAACCTCTTGTATAACAAAAATAACAGCTTACAAATAACAAACTAAGATACTAAACTAAGTAATCATAATTATAACCTAAGTAAAAGAAATGGTATCTATTGAATGTCGTGTAATATGTATAGTAAATGAATATTATAAATGCTTACATAATTAAAGAATACAATTAATCGCGTTACTTCTAACCATTTTATAATTGTAGCATGCCTTTTTTAGGAAATATTTAATAGTGTAACAATTTTAAGCAGAAATGGGCTTGTTTAAATGAAATTACATATTGTGTTTGTTTTGTTTTTTTCTCTATAGTTAAGTATGAAAACGTTAAAATAACTGATTATATTTCATTGTTAGAGTTTGTAAATTTACAATATTAATATAAGGCTTATATAACTCCAACATGTTGAATAAATATAACATATTACAAATACGCCATTGAATCTTATTCGTGAAATGAAGTAAGGCAAGCAGATAACTTTATTATAAACGGTTGTATTATTATTAATATTATTAAACGGCAAGTGACAGTCATCGTATTTGATATTGTATTTTTTTTTTATTGCATGAAGTTATTTTTTAAAACACAACTTTAATAACTGTCGTCATAACCCTTTCTTAGCAGTCGGGAAAAATGACCACAATCACTTACAAAACTTTTCAATGCATTTTATGTTTCAGACAAAATGTCGATGTAGAGACATATTAAGCAAACATACAAACAAGTTGAACTGAAGAACGTTTATTTTTTGAACATTTCCTACCTATTATATTTGAACTTTAACACCTAAGCATATTTTCTTACAATTTTACTATGTTATGTTATAATTATGCTTCTGAGTTAATTCAGTATTTATTTTACAAAAATATAAGCACATGTCGGTATTTACAAGATAACTGAGGTTACTATATTTACATAATGTTTATGACATCAAACTAAGCTAGTTAAGAGCTCACTTGCGATTATATATGCACAATACATGTGGCTTATTTAAAACATCATAACTATTTGCATCCAAAAAAATATTGGTAATTTAAATTACTTGTCACAGTTGAGCTATTTCAAATCACATTGGTTAAGAAAATATCATTTAGTTATATTTAATTAAATATTTGTCAATGATTAATAAATTTGACATCATCATTGTCACAGCAATTAAAGCTACATAATGTCCTTTTGTAATACAGTAAGCATATTTAATTTTGTGATAAACAATCAAATAATTAGTAAAGATATTAATTAAGTGTATTAATATAAAAAAATCGTATATAATCATTATGTTTCATATGAACCTAAATATTTAGTGAACAAATGTAAAATGAATTTGCAACAAAGAAGTATTATTTAACTTACATAATTTATAACATTACTCAGACTAGTCAGTATTATATAATTATTTAAAATTGGAATTAGATTTTTTATAATTACAAGTATATGTTTATATAGTTTGAAATAAAATGCAAATTAATCACTTTACCATAAAAAATGTTGAGTCTTGCATATATAACACTAGAAATCACTTCCCTATGTTAATCGATGGATGTGGCGGAATTGTATGACAACCTCACAACTACTATTTTATTACTTAGGTTTACCTTAATCTGCTATATTATTTAGCTAATTGTTTTAAGTCCATTCATCTATATACAAGGATAATAGGGGCCAGGGTCAACGATGCCGCGGGTAGTGGTGGCCGTTGGTTGCCGTGTACCTGCAGATAACAAAATTATTTATTAAATAAATTTAGTTTATTAATTACATTTTTTTAGTTCATAAATTAACAAATTTTCAATGAATAAATCTGTGAGCGCTGTTGTCGGTTCAATTTTCACTCGGGGGAATTGGTAACTTTCATTTCTTTGCTTTGGTAACAAGAAATAAGAGCTTTGTTGAGTCCCACCACGGAACACGAAATGTCGCGAAAATTGGGCAGAAAATAAGAAATGAACTCTTAACACTAGAATTCCCCTGCCATCCTCCTATACGTGGGGAACCACGTGAACCTAAACGCATCATTTGTACAAGTAAAATATAGAAAAAATCATATAGAATATTTAGTACAGTTTACAAAAAAATCCACAACTTCATAATTTTACGTGGGCTTCGCTCTCATCACTTTTTTAATTATCATATTCACTAGATATGGTTCTTACGGTTGTTTTAAATAAATCTATAAGAGTCAGTCAAGTCACATTTACTTTTCATACGATAAATCTGCTAGTAAATACTGACTATAAAACATAATATATTACCTGTTGGATCTTTTGTATTTGTTGCTATGATGCTTATTGAAGTGATGTGCCGGGCGACGGTCGCCGCGATATTTGAAGTTATTATTACCCCAATGCAATGTATTTTGTTTTTCCTGAAAAAAAATATGGTTAAGTACTTTTCGTATAAGTATAAGTAGTAGAAGAAAATAAACTTAATTCTATAATACCTGAAAAGGATTATATCCGTTCCTATTATTATTAAATCGATTATAATGATGGAATTTTTTAATTTTTTTGCTTCGGCCACGATCCATTTCGTCTGAGGCATCGTGAGCTCGTTTTCGTTCGTCGCGTCTCTCCTCAAAAACCTGTAAATTAAATTATTGTTAGATCAACTAAGAATATAACCATCTAACAGTATAATATTCATTATGCCTAGTAGACAGTGTTTGACTGGAAATAGGCAAGGGTCGCAATCTAAATTCCAAACTCAGTGAAATTTTCATTCATCATTAAAAATTATTCTCATTTCTCTGCTTTCTTAATATTTTCATACAATGTCTTGAATTGGGACTTAAAGTTGATAACCGAATATCTTTAGACCGCTTTATTTCTGCCAGCACTGCTATACTAAAAAGTGTGAAGAGAAAATAAAACTTCAATAATTTAGAAGTTGTACCTGTCGCGACATTGCACTATGCGTTCCGTTCCAAGAAGAGACGGGCGCTCCGTAGCCGCGATGAGAGAGGCCGTGTAAGTGACGCGCTGTCTCTATAGTGTTAGCGGGTGTGACGCTGGAGGCAGTGGTGGTTGCAGTGACAGCGGCGGGGGGAGCGGCAGCGGAGGCCGGAGCGGAGGCGGGAGCGGACGCGGATACCTCGCAAGGTAGTCCCATAGTAGGTGAACTAATTGCTGGTGGTACAGTTGCAGGCGCAGCCTCACTACGGTCGCTGACAGGAGACATACTACTAACACTTGTATTAGGACTCTCTTCATCTGCACGCCGATCATCTTTGTCTTTTATTCTGAAAATAAGTTTAAATTTGTTTTTAAATAATGCATATCATGTGGATATTTTGCACTATGATTATAATTTATTCAAAACTACTAGTTGAAAGTAGAAGTAGTTGATGGTTTATAATTAAAGACAACTTACTTTTTATTAGTATCACCATTAAGACTAGGGCTCAATAATGGGCCACTTTTTTCTTTGGAGACGGTCCAGGCGTGGTGCATTGCTTTAGTAGTGACTATAAGGCCTTGTGACGACTCACACCGACTTGGCTTTGGCTTACGAGATGGCTCATCACCCAGTCTCTCACTACGTTCATCACTGCTGGACTCTGAATCATATGGCACTAATTTAGAATTACCATTTCTTTGAACATGATTTACAACATCTGCTTTATTCATTTGTTCCTCCAACTTCTCCAGTGGTGATTTTAATGGTTTAACTAATTTGCTCATTGTTACTGACTTTTCTATAGTTTTAGAACTTGTACAACTAATAGCTTTGTTGTCTGAATCAGTTTTAGAAATCTTCGGTTTAATGTGACATTCTTCAGTATGTCCCTGTTTCTTTATGGTAAAGCTAACTTTTCTTTCTTCGTCTAATTTATAAGAAGATTTGTCACCACTGCCATTTGCAACCTTGGGTCCTATCATTACTTTTTCTACTTCACCATTCTGTTTTACAACCCAAGGTTCAGATATGGAATTACTTGACTCCATAGATTTACTTAATGTTGAATTTAAAATTATAGGTTTCATTTCAGATTTTGAAGAATCAGTACTACTTGTGTTTAAAATAATAGGTCTTCTTTCATCATTTTTGTAAAATGTCAATTTAAGAGGACTCTTTTCTCTATTTAGAACACTATCAGAGAGCTGTGGTCCATACACAACATTAGAGGTAGATGCAGTTGGTGCAGTTGAATCTTCTATAGTATTATCCTTCTCAAAGAACATAATATAAGCATTAGTGCCCAGTACAGCTGAGAGAGGCAATGGTCTAACAGAGCTGTCATCAAATTGGTAATAATTGCCATTAGGTGCTTGGCCTATTGCAGTGTAATGTCCACAATTTTGGGAAGGCCCTAGATGAGTTACCAAACTTACTAATTTATATGACTGTAAGAAACAAAATAAAAATTATCTTATATGTATTCACGAAACAAGAATTAACAGTGTACATTTGTATGTGACAATTATTTTACAATACTTACTAGTTGTTGTTGACCGATTTTATTATACATATATTTGCTGAGATTAATCTTCTTTCGAAATTGAACATGTTTTGAGAGCTTTCCACCAACCAGAGAAAATCGTTTAAGAGCAATACAAAGTACCATTGGTGCTCTTTCTATAAAAAACTGTTTCGTTGCTGACACCTATAGTATTAAAAATATATAATATATATATCATGATTGTTATTTTTATTTATTTAATTCATAAATTATGAACTCAATTATACCTTCTTGTTACATGCTTCACATTTGTATCCTAGATCTTCTAGTCTCTCCCTTGAAAAAAATGAGTCCAGTGCTTCATCTAATGTAGAGTGTTTTCTGATATCTAATAATAAGTCCTAAAAATTATGTTTATTAATAGCAAAATATGTAACAAATACCAGTGTTTTTTTTTCTAGGGGAACCTAGTGTTGAGACACTCCATTCCCCAAGAGACTTTACATATTGAGTGGTGGAACTCAACACCAAGCCATCTCGCTGTTTCTTCTTACTAGAGAGACGAAATGAAAGTAAATTGTTCCCTGAATGGGAATCAATCCCCAATATAACAGCCTGTATGTATTTAAAAATATAATTACCTGGAAATGCTGGTAGGTAGTAGATAAATGTTGACAGGCAAGACAGCGGACAGTTGATCTCAAGTAACCTCCAAGTATTTGGTTTAATGGAGTTGTTTCTTTGCTATATTGGTCCAATTTATCAGAATTTACAAATCGAGATAGATAACACTTCTCCATTGCTTCCACAAGATATCTGAAAAAATATATTAGGTGATAGAATTAATTTATAGCATTTTTTGAGATAAAGATAGATAAATTGAGTGACAGAACTCAACACCACGTTTTGCTTTGACAACAAAGTGAAGAGAATGGAAATATAAATTTAAATATTTCATTTCCTCGAGTAGGAATTGAACACACAACTAGTCATGTTAGCACTTTGTGCCCCTGCAGCACAACTGGCCTCTGTTATGGAAAAAAATAGGATACATATTTTGCATTGAGTATGTTTGCTGCAGTGTTGTCTCTGGTTAAAAAGATGTGTGAAAATAATAAAATATACTATTATTCACCTTAAAAATTCATGGGCATCTTCTTGATGTCCTGGAGTTAGATGTCTACAAATGAGACGCAGTTTAGAGTACACTTGCCAAGGTTTGATTGGTGCACTGCCATTTTTTTGTGTTGCCATAATAGTAGTTCGCATGCCACAAATGACACAAGCTTCTAAAATAAAAAAAATATATTAAATACTAGTGGCCCCCCCGTGGCTTCATCTGCTTGAACTACATTATTATTCATTTAATAAACAGAATTGACAGTCAAATGTGTTGATATCATTAATTAATTTAATTTACTCGTTCAGAAACAGCCTTAAATGTAAAATTATTAATTATGGTAAAAATTTATAATATTCTTTGTAAAAGAACTGTAATGATTGCATATTACAGAAAATGAATCATATAATCCAATATCAAAATCAAATCCAAAATAATTGATCGAATAAATGAATCAAATATTGAATTGAAAATGTTTAATTGAGAACCCCCTCTTTATTTCGAAAGTCGGTTAAAAATACAGAATTATTACAAACAAATACAGATTTATTATAAGTATAAGTATAGATTGCTATATATTTGCAGGCAAACTCATACCATGAGTTCATTCAAGTGACTATAACTGTTTTTTTAATGAACCAATTTTGATGAAACAAACAAAGAAATTGGTGAAAGTTTTACATAAATCGGTTCAGTACTTTCAGAGATTAGCATGACCATATATACAGACAGACAGACAGGCAAGAAATTTAAAAAGAATATTTTTGTTTTCTATTATACTTTTTAAGTGTCCCTCTATACATTTCAGTCAAAAATACTAAATGTACAGACAAAATATTTTTACTGTTTTATTATATATAGAGATGATACATCTGCAAGATATAAATAAGTCATTCGTTTGGCATGTTTCTAACCTTGTTGGCTACATTTGTCTGCATGAACAGCTTCAGATACAAGCCAGTTGGCAAATGCGGGTACATGAAACAAAGCTTGTAGAGTCGAGTTAAGGTAACAAGTATTGCCAACATTTTGCATGCCTGCACCAGCTGCCCAAGCATTCTGCCATCCTAGTTGCACTTTCTCAACAGGAAAAAATACTCTTCTTGGTTTAGGTAAACCTTCATCCCCTTTTTTTGTGCCCTCTGAAAGTTCAAGTAGGTACATTAAATTTTATTAAATATTTTTTTCAAGAACAATATAATTCTACAATTATTAGTAAACACAATTGTCATATATTATAAATTACTTATATACATAATAACGTTAATTATTACATTTTTTGTATGAAATGTTCAGTGCCATAGTAAATATTGACATCACGAAAAGATAACCTCACGTACTTTTGTAAATATTACATGTAAACTACATAAAATAGATTAAATTAGTAACAAGAACTTACCAAGAGACTGACTGCTTGAATTGATATCTTTTTTAAGAAGTTTACCATATAACACTGGTTTCTTAGGTCGTATAACCACATATTTTGATTTTAACCCATCTAGAACATTGCTTTGATAGTCACCAGATTCTTCAAATTCAATCTTGGACAGCAATACACTTTTTGCTGATGAATAAAGTCTACTATCTAATAATGACGAGTTTTGAGATTCTTCAGCCTTAAGAGATAAACGCAACGCGTTTGATACTGGGTCACAAATTGTAGTGGGCATTTTACCTCCAAAACTGCACTATCACGTCACAATATTTATCAAATTACAATGTTACACATGATAATTAATAAAATCGAACGCTGTTATTATAACAAAAAAGCGATTAAAATGATGTTTTTTAAAAAACCATGTGTATATCTTAAAATAATGAGCCCAAAGCACGGAAAAGGGAAAACGCACACAATCCAACCATACGCGGTGGTAAAAACCATAAGCTATAGACTATTAGTCTATAGTTTATGATTTATATCTATGGTCTAAGACTATTTAACAAATAGAATATTATCTATTGCTTTGGGTAAATGTGTTCTCAGGCTTAATTGAAGGATACTAAATACTATTGTCTACGAAAAAGATGAGACTACGACTTTCGAAGTCCGAGCCTGGTTTCTAATTAATAGGTACTGTACGGCATTTGAATTTAGCAGGCCATAAATTTAATTTATCATTTATTGGCAGCCAAAAATATATTTTTTAAGTTAATGTAATTGTCGAACCATAAGTACTGTATTGTTAGAAAACGGAAGCGGTTAACGTTTTTAAAATAAACACGATAAAAACACATACCGTCTATATGTTTCCAACGGATTCGGCAAGGTTCTACGTAATTACAATAAGCGACATGTATCACTCAAGAACAACACTACACACTAGATATTTTCCAATCACGGCTTCCTTCTACAAGCAACTGTGTCCGTGACACAATTCCACTGCTTTTATTGTCTTTTTCATCTAAATGTACCCACTTTTACACTTGTACACTAACAGTATATAAAATCCTTTATCTTTTGACTAGCCACACACACAATATTATTGTCAATACTATATTGGGAATAATATTATTCAATATATGGCTTACATAATATTATTGACAATATTTCGTCGTAAAATCTAACGCAGCCGTTCAGTAGCTTTATTTGTGTGCGGACGTATTAAATCTAAAATGGATAAACAGCCATTACTAAGGTCATTCGTGAACGTCACTACTCAACATGAAATATCTCCAGAATTTGGTGGAAAATGGCAAAGGTATTGTTTCCAACGAACCACTGCTTAATACCCCGGTGAAGAATGTTAGTTCTTTTATTATGGTAATTTATTAAATTATATCCTTAGGTTCCCTCTGTTGCGTGCTGATTTAAGAAGAGAATGATTTAAAAAAAAAAAAATTTTTGTATATATCAGGCAGCTTTTATTACGCACTAATTTTCTCGATATGCTTCAATAGATGTATTCCATAGCTCTTGATAAGACTCTCATGTTTTAATAAACTCTATTAAATATTTTTTTCCGTGGAAGGATCAACGTTATTTTCGCTATTCCCAATGTTTTCGTCCATCTTTAATAAAAAGCATAAGCGTCCGCCTCCCTTGACGTCTTTTATTCAACTAATATATTACAGCGGGCCCACGCACGACAATATTATTGACAATACGTATTTTATTGACAATATTATAGAACGTGTGGGGCCAGGCTTAGACTTTATCAATGCAGGCAGGTATGAACATTAATTAATATTTCTATAAATTTTGAATTTTAAAAATAAAACTCAATATTTTTTAAATGGTATTTACTAAGTGCTTATAAATTATATTTTGAAAGAAATTACTTACATCTTGCAAATATTATTTACTTGGATTTGATTAAATTATGAAATACGCCAAGCATTTAAAAATATATTCAATTCAAACTTTAATTTTTATACACTGAAATAATATAGATTCCATGTTAAGTCACAAAGTAATGAAGTGAAGAACAAATCTCTATTGGTTCATGGTTGTTTTTGCTAACTAGATAGGTGCCTAACTGCCTACTAACTCTGTTGCTACTTGGCAGTTGGCACTTGCACACTGACATTTGTCAAAGTCAGCATAAAAATTATTAACCTGCTCTTTGAGCAGTTTGATTGAAGGTTTTTTAGATTAAATGAAAATATACATAATCATTGCAAATACATTATATTAATATTTTAAACAGCATATGAAAAGTGTTTACGCTTCAAGTACCAATTACTATTTGTAACAAGCTTATTTTTGGGTAGGTAGTGAGCGCCGGTGAAATTGTGATCATGGCGAATCCGTCATCAGGCGTTGGTAAGTTTTTCGTTTTGTATACCATACATATTTTTTTAGTATAACCACTTAATTGTGGTATAATATTAATAGATTTTTTTGCTTACCCTTGTTATATTTATTTCAGTGGTTCCTAGAAATTTTCGTCTTCTAGAAGAACTTGAGCAAGGTCAGAAGGGAGTGGGCGATGGAACAATTTCTTGGGGACTCGAAAGCGATGATGATATGACCCTAACTCACTGGACTGGCATGATAATTGGTCCTCCTAGGGTAATTGTTTTTTTACTGTATTAATACAAAGATATGTTTCATTTTTATATATACATATATTTTATTGCTTATATACATTAATCTATTTTGTTTGTACTTTAAAAGATCTCGTGCTTAAACATTGCCTTCTGTAATAGTCAACAATGCTACTAAGCAAATTAGATTATGTTAAGAATACATTATTATTGATTACTTTTGTTAGGCATCAGTAAAAGTGCTTTTGTTTGATATTTATATTACTAATAGGTATTTAAAATGAGTAATAATATATTTTTCAGACTCCTTATGAAAATAGGATGTATTCACTGAAAATTGAATGTGGAACAAGGTATCCTGATGAGCCTCCAACTGCTAGATTTATTTCTAGAATCAACATGAACTGTGTCAACAGCCAAACTGGACTTGTAAGTGTAGTTAATATATTTTATAAATCAAGTAAATACAATTGTTAATGAATTGTTTATTTTTCTAGGTTGACAACAGACAAGTTCCGATTCTGGCCAGATGGCAACGTGATTATACTATCAAAACGGTTCTGCAGGAATTGAGACGTCTAATGACTCTTAAGGAAAATATGAAGCTTTCTCAGCCACCGGAGGGTAGCACTTTTTAAATATTGTCTCAATAACCTAATCTGCTCCTACTTTGCTAAATTATAAGATGTTATATTATTTTTTTTGTAAATCCAATCTAATAAATTTGTAGTTATTAATATTTGGCATAATTTCAAGAACTGCTATATCAGTAACATAAATATGTTAGCATAAATAAAGATGATCTTTATGCATTTACTGTAGGTAGTCTTTACAATACACTCACTCAAAATGTTTAGTGAATTATATGATGACTTACAGTTTGAAAATATTCACTTTGAATTAAATCATCATTACTTACTTATAGGGTAACATCCATTTATTTATCTCTACCTAAATTATTGTGGCCTTTCAAAATCTTTTTGTAGAATTATGGCTACATTTATTATCTTATTTTTTGGGTGACTGGTATTGCTTTTGGACAATATATTAATTTGCACTACAAAGAGTAATTTTTTGTTTTTGAATATAGGCATAATTCCAAAGCAAACTGAATACATTAAATTTAAGATTAAAGTTACTTCTATACAAATACAACCCATAACAAACAACACATAAATAATTTGAAGAAATGCATATTTTTCTTAGTTTGTCAAGTGTAAAATATTTTAAGAATTTATTTCTTAGAGACTTAAGATGAAGTACTACTGTTTTATTGTAAGGCTTTGCATTGTTTGTTTCATATAACAATTACACCATTTTATATACTGTATGTCTACAAAATGGCTTGTCTACATATTCATTTGAAAGTAGATCCCTTTAAGCCATATATTCCACTTTGCGTGATTTTGTTGTTACAAACCAAAATGCTAAGTCAAATTCTTTCATAGCATTAATATTTTTACCAATGTATAACTAGCAAAAGGTAAATAAATCAAATAATACTGTCAAAAATGTTATTATTTCTTTGTCTACATGTACATATGCAAGAGGTTGTTAGAAAAAGGTTAAGAAAATCCACCGACAATTTTCATTTTTATTAAGAGAAAACATTTAAGCAAAACATTTAAACAAATAGATAAATTATATGATACACTACATTTAAAATTAAACATTACACATAAAATAAAATACTGTAAATAATTACTAAAATTATTTCTATTGGCAAGGTAATATAAAATCTTAAAACAATTTAATTTTAATGGATACATTCATATAAAGTTCAGAATGATTTATATTTTATATACCTACTATGATTTACGGCAACTTTAAAAGCCTACTTTGTGCCAATACAGATGGCTACCAGGTACACATTAATTAGAATATCAGTTACTACTAAAGCTACTTACTACGAGATAGATTGAGATGTTTGATATATATTTTATAATTTAGACCTATTAATATTGAAATTTTATAGAATCCAATAAGTTTGTCACCGTAGTGCACCTTTTTTAAATAATTATGTATATGTATTGCACATATTTAATAAACCATGATAAACAAATTCTTTTAAAGGAATGATTATCACAGTAACCTGCCAAATGTTAATAAAATTATACAAGGAATTTCTAATTGTAATCAAAAGTAGAAGTATTATTGATAATTTAATAAAAATAACGGTCCTAGCTTTAATTAAAATACACAGGTATTTCAATATTTATTATTTGTTATTGCTTACATTAAAATAGTTACGTAACTAGACTCAGTAAGAAAATATACAAAAATAATTAATGGGCTGCGATTGATAAACTAATACAAATTTACAATCACATATAATTTACATATAATTTTACATATTCTATTATGGCGGAGGGAAGAGAGTATTAATATGTGCTCCGAACATTTCCAAGCTCGTCGACTTGGAATTCATACGCTATAAGCTATCCTAACTTTATCTGTACCTACAATACTATTTGCATCATACAAAAGTTAAAAACAAACTAAAACTGTATAATTGATTTCCGTTTGCCGGCGTCTTACTGGAATTATACCGCTAAAAAAACTAAGTTTTAAAAGTTTTACTTTAGATACTATATTTAAAGATTTTTATTGCACGTTTTAATTGTAAACAAACACAACATACATCATTACGTAATTGCAATAAGTAAGCCTATTTTTATTGTACTTCATAATCTACAAATAATTTTAATTGATTAGTCAGTTCTAATCAATATAAAATGTTTATTACGCAGTGTAGGGATTTTTTAAAAAAAATTATATTCAATCATTAATAATTTTATAATCAATATAAGTAAGTGTTGTTAGTATCTTGTGGAATATTCGGTCCAAGAAGTCTCATCAAATATTGTTTATTTATTATTGGTTATTACATGATAAAAAAATCAAATTTAAGTAGGTACTAATTTAAGCACAATGACATTTTATAAAACAAACAATGAAAACGTAGAAATACAATACATAGTAAATATACTAATTAATAGTCAACCTAAGACAGGACGGAAATTTTCGAATCAACTCTGGGTAAATTAATTTTAGTACAATTTAAACAAAATTCAGATTAGACATGTTGAGAACAAGTTATACAGGATATGACATCTTACATATTTCATAGAATACAATTATTCATAAAAATAATTAAATCCCACTCGAGAAAATGAAATATCTTAATTTTTCGCTCTGGTGTCGGGGGGCGGCACAGGGCGCCACTCAATGAGCAATGCCTCCACAATTCGGCGGAAAGTGGGGAGCGGAGTGTCTTAATACTAGGCTTCCTCTGCCTACCCTGCAGCTTGCAGAGCACAGCATGAAACTGATATTTGCCTACTAAATAATAGCGTAAATTTTATTTACAGAAAATTAAAAATAAAAAGCAAACAAATGTCTCAACCAGTTTGTTAACTATTTTTTGACATTATGATGTGATAATTTTATATCAAGTGATATTATTTCTGAGGTTGGCACATGTTAATAAATATGGATTAATATGAGTCTAATCTTTGGTCTATTTAAAATACCATAAAATTAGATCCAAAATCTTAGTTGTTTAAAAGTTATGTTGTGAAATATGCACAACTCATAATTTCGAATTGAACTTAATTTCTATAAAATAAACTATTTATTTACAATAATTTAAATAGTTATGTACATAAATATTTTAATATACATTTAATTTGTTCAACAATAATTTTATTATATGCACTATTACAATAAATGAAAAAAATAATAATTAAAATGAAGGGTTCTCAGCCAAAACGACTACTGCCTACTCGCAGTGCAGCTTATTACGCATGATGGAACAGTACATTATGTCTATGAAGCACACTAGGTTATCTTTTCTGTACCTTATAATATTATATGCAGTTATATATTGTTACACCTTTATAATAATAGCCGTTCGAGAAGCTTCTATGCTGTTGAAAAGCCTTTGTATCATGCAGCTTTGATGACAAACGAGTTTTACTATGCAAACTTACAAAATAAATGTTATAGCACCAAAACAGTACAACGATATTCACCAGTGGAATCCGAAGTACAATAAAAAGATTCTATTTTAAGAGAATGTATTTCTTTATGTCAAGTGGTGAAGTTTCATACTAAATTAATAAACAAAAGATATGCATTATAATTTTATGTATATCTTAAATGTCATATTTTAAATTTACACTGCAATAATAAAATAAGATTTGTTTTAGGTCTCAATTAACATTCTCATAAAATATAAAAGAAATTATATACGTTGCCTGACTGACTCAGATTTATAAATTTCAAGATAGAGAGTTATTTTTATAAATTATTTTGTAATTAAAATATTAAAAAATAATCGTCATAACGATTATAATTTATAATCGGCATAATTGCACGTCATCACAAAATCTAAGACTTTTTGTATATAAGAACGAATCGTTATCAAGATATTTTATAACGGGATAAAGAAATATGAATTTGTTAAGTAATCTTGTGCAAGGCATCATTAAATAAGGAAGATTTAATTAAGAAGATTAAGGCACAGCAAAGTTATCCAGAGTCATAACAGCAAATTTCTACGATTGCACAACAGATTGACCGTGCTGACTAACTTGCAAACACAAGGACATTTATGCCTACTTTTTTTTAAGATACAAAATATCATAACGTCGATACATATTTGAAATGATTTTTAACATTAATGCAAGTTTCATAGTAAGTATTCTTGTAATATCCAGCAAAATTTATTATAAAATTCAGTTCCCAATCCTTTTTCACTAGTTTTAAGTATCCAAAAAATGAGTGTAATGCTCACAAAACGAATCACTTTAACCCTGTTGACCTAATGTTAATTTATAAATATTATAAATGCGTCGGCGAGAAAAGTATCAAACATAGAATGGCCCCACACAAATACTTAGTTCAAAATCTTACGAAGCTTCTGAAACGTTTAAATTACCTAATTAGGTATTAGGAAAATATATCTAAAAACTTACCAGTATAAATATTTGGCCACACAAGGGGCAATATTTTTATGACGCCTATCAGTATCGTTGAAAGATTATAATCGAAATTGCGATGAAAATATTTACATTTATGTATAGGTAAAGTCTATATAGGTATAAGTTACGTTAGCTTTACACGTTGACGATTCTCAGTTACACATGAGTAAAGACAGTAAGAATTATAATATTTTTGGTGTGGATAATTCAATACTTAATTATATATATCAGTATTCAATATAATATGTTTTTATTCTTGTATTTTAAAATGCCTTCTGTATTAGTCTTTCCTCAATGGAGTTATTTACATTAAGTTACCATAATTTCTCTTTTCTTTTTGTGTATACCTTGAATATATTACGCGTTCTTTTAAAATAAATTATTGCTTTTATGATAGAAAGGTTAACCTCGTCTAATGTTCATATAACAATATTATCTTTTGGTGATAATATAAGATAGGACGTTGATGCGAATATATTGCTCTATCGTTGTATCTATTGCTGTATTGTTTAAGATTATTATTTTTAAAGCTTATATTATAGAATGTGTTGCAGTCAGAAAAGAATTCTTAGAGCACTTGATAACACATTAATTAGGTGATATATTAGTAATGTCTATAAAGATAATGTTATATAGAGATTTTACATAGATGCGCGAAAAGTATTTTAAAGTAGATTAGGTTATAGTGAAATTAGGAAATATATATGGAAGGAGGGCATTCCCTTTAAGCTCTCTATTTGTTTTTATTAAGGTTTAATCAATTTTGATTTGATTCTTCAATAGCCAAGTGTAAAATCTCCATTGCAATTTATAAATACAAATAATGTTAGAATTTTTGTCATCTACTAAATTTAAATATTTTGAAAATAATTTCAATGAAGCAACCCTCTGCTAGTTATAAAAATATATAAATATTTTTACACAAAATAAACATTATAAATGCCTATAAAATTACATGTCAGGATTTCAAGTGATATAATTTTTTTTTATCCAAGCATTTCCTATTCTAATTATAAAATTGATATATTAAACTTAAAAGGTATGATAAAGTATAGATGCATA
The DNA here is from genome assembly GCA_036379175.1 of Heliconius cydno galanthus. NCBI lineage: Eukaryota > Metazoa > Arthropoda > Insecta > Lepidoptera > Nymphalidae > Heliconius > Heliconius cydno. The sequence continues at coordinate 404,325 of JAKRZM010001331.1, forward strand.
CAAAGTTGTCAGTGTCCACGTCACAGTGTAATATATTCAGCTCTGTCTTTACAATACTTGAGTTAAGGCTACTTCAGTTAATTTATTATTATTAATTTCCATGTGGGCCCCAAATGCCCAAGAGCCGGTGCTGGGGCTACATTCATCCTTAAATGAGCAGAACACCAAATAATTATTTATTTATATGATTTATATTCGGTTCTGTTTTTTTTATTCTACTAGATATAGGTAATAATAGTATTTATAAAAATAATTAAGTAATATATTAATGTAACTGATAAGTTTTTACTGTCGACAAATTATTTTCTTTTGCCTGTTTACATTGACGTATCGTAGTTAGACAGTACGATTCACGAAGACGCGCCCCTCTCATTCTCTTAATCGTTTAGCCCAATTGTGCAATATTTTGCCAGTGTACGACAAAACTAGTAAGATGCTCTAATACAAATTTATATTTTATTTGAGTTGTTCAAATTTCATGTTATTATTAATAATATCAGACTAAAGAAATCTTGGAATAGTTACTGGCAACTATATTTAACAGAAATCGCCACATGCAAATACATCACATATTACAATAATAATTTTCAACACGAATATAATACATGAAATAATATAACGCATCTGGCTTTCAAATACGCTAAGATGAAAAAAGACATGTTGAAAAAAATATTTAAGTTAAGCTACTTCTTCGACAAGACTGACGCCGGCGTCAATTTCCAGAACAAATAGTAAGAGACGCGTCTTCAAGGATGACACTATAGTGACAATGTGGCATGAACTTAAATATTACAGTAGCGTGTTTATTTGCACATTTAATTATTTTTTTAAATTAAAAATAGGAAAATGCAATTTGGATGAAAAAATCCCGTACATTCTTGATTTTAGCTTTGAATTGATCTTTTCCTATAAAGGTTTTCAATTTGTCAGACTTAATGTTTTGTTAGTAAACATAGTAGGTGTACGTAGCACGGCTAGTACGGCTAGCACAGGCCGTGCAGGCGCCGCGCGGAGGGCGCGGGGCGCGCGGCCGCCAGCAGGCGCAGCAGCGGGCGCCCGCACAGCGCAACCAGCCCGCCGCCGCCCCAGCGCGCCGCGCTCGCACTCGCTTCCTCCACCTGCCAATCACATTACGGAAGATATAATAGAAACTTTGGAGCTGTCCAAAGCCATTCTGACCACTAAGCTATTTGTTCTTATCAAACTACGTCGAAACTCTTATTCGTTTGTTACAGCTTATTGCTGTTACAGCTTATGCTGTTATTGCATGACATTATGTATTAAGTAGCGTTTTACCAAAATGAGAAAATTTAATAAATTCTACGATTAATATATCGACTGAACTACTAAATGATATACATTATTTATATAACACTATTTATGTATATAAATGATATAGAACATTACAACGACTACAGTAGAAACACGATTATTCGGCCCTCAGTTATACGGATTCGCGATTATCCGGACTCTCACCGCGATAAATTATTTTACACAACCTATTACACTGAAATGTAATAAAATCGATATGTACGTGAATATTACACATATGTATTTACATAATCGTATAAATAATCGTATTGTACATAAATCGTATGTTGAAAAATGTTAATAATTAATGTTCTTAATAAACGTTTATTTTCGTTGATAAGTACTTGTTATAGTACTTGTTATAGTGTAATAGATATATAACAAATTTGTGCTACTACTACATATGAATAATAGCTTTTCTTTATACATTCGATTATCCCAATGACTAACGAAAACAATTATATAACTACTCTATATGTATATATAGAGTACCATTGAGTTGAATATTTATATGTTATTTAAATGTTGCTTTTTGTATTTATATGTGATTTTTTTTTTCAAATATATAACGCAATTTATAATTTTTTTTTAATTATATAACGCAATTTATAAAATCAGTAAAACAAATGTATTTTTTTTAACAAAAATAAAACATAAAAATAATGGTTTTCAACTCTATGTTTATATTTGTAAAAGAAAGCGTCTGTACACTCCCATAATTGCCATGATCGGACGGCAGACATGTAATAGCAAAGACAAAGATGGTACTTTACCTCAGCAATACGATTGAGTGAGCGAGACTCCCTCAGGCGACTCTCCTTGCGCGCGGCGCGACGTCGCCGTCCCCCGCCTCCGCCCGCACCACCCCCGCCTCCACCCCGCGCGTCCCCGCCGCCACCGCCTCCGCCACCGCCGCTGTTTGACGACGTGCCTCCTAATAAACAATGCACCGTTGTAACGAGCGTATAAGAACTTCGCTGTAGCTTCATTAGAATGTATGGCTTAGTCAGATCGCATGGACGGTTTCTAAGACCCGTGGCAGTCGTCTTCAGTTTTAGCTTTAAAAAAAAAAATCTGCTTCACGCTGTATCCCGCACACAGCATGGTAGGCAGAGGGAACCTAGTGTTAAGACACTCCGTTCGCCACTTTCAGCCAAATTCTGGAGGCATTGCGTGTTGAGTGGTCGAACTCAATGCCGCGCTTTGCCTCGACACCAGTTTAGTAATTTAGCTTTAAAACTTTTCAGTTTTCTAGACATATTTTCTTTTCTTTAGTGTGAGAAGACATATTATAATATGTAAAAATAGAAATTAATTGAGGTTATCCTAGTGCAATTAGACTCATATAGATAATTTAACATTGTTTACACAAGTTTAAAAAGACAATAAAATGGCTACAGTCATCAATCTTGTGCAATAATCGGAGATAAGAATAAATTCTTTTTGAATTAAGGAAATAAAACTTGGAATAAATGGTGCAGTGTTTATATATGTATACATAAATGATTAATTCTGTTATACATGTGTTTGTCATCTGTCCACTTTTCCGTCGCGTCCAGACTGTCTGTAAAAGAAGACTGTAACAAATCAGTTAGAATACCATGCGTGTGTGTGGAGGCGGCAGGCGCAGGGGCGGGCGCGGGCGGGTTGGCGGGGCGGCGCTCCTGGCTGTCACTGGAGTCATCGTGTGAGTCACGGCGCGCGCGCTCCGGCGGCGCCGCGCCCGCCTCCGCCGCGCGCTTCTTCTTCTCCGAGTCGTCGTCCGATAGGTCCGAGGACGAGCACGAGCCGGCACGCGCCCGCCGCCGCCGGCACTCCACACGCTGGCGGCGCGCGGGCGCTGCTGGCGGG